>VYXD01013981.1:722535-837085 GCA_013397195.1 Hylia prasina | reverse complement strand
TTTTTTATTTATTTATTTATTTATTTATTTATTTATTTATTTATTTATTTTTAGCGGTGCTGAGTTTTGTTTGAAAAGATATTGTAAGTCACTGTCACCCGTCACAGCCTAATTTTTTTGTCTCTAAGTCACTTCGCATGGATGCTGGTCCCCCATATCAGGATGGATTTGAACACAGAGCTACAGGCTCTTACGGCAAGTGGTTTGGTGTTCCAGCCAGGTCCAGTTTTTGGGAGGACTAACTACACATAACTCTTGGATATGCAAAATTCCTGTTCTTGTGAGTCATGTGCTGTCATTGTATTTTCTTCAGTGTTTGCTTTTATGGATGGGTCATTGGCTTCCTGTCTGCCAGCTTTCATCTCCAGTGGTGGAGAGGGAGTAATATTCTGTTTTCTCTGTGCATTCCCTGCTTGGACTTCCTGGTGTCCTTCTGAACTGTGCTACTCCACCCTTCACTTATTGTCACCTGTCACAGTTCCAGTGTCTTCCAGTGCAGTTGCTCATAAATTTCACTTGACAGGCAAGTTTCAGGCAGATTTTGCTGCTGCTTGTAAGCCTTTGAATGGCAGCAGTGAAAATTGATGTAATACTATTAATTTAAACTTAGACAGAAATAATGGAGGAGCACCAGTTTAACTAATTGAAGATGCTAATATGAGTGACACTTTCCGCAGCCAGTATCAGTTGGAGCTGCTTTAAATTTACTCCAGTATTAATGTAGGCAACTTGATTCTGAATTCTGTCTGTTTTCTTCACATGTTGGGCTTTTTTATCTTACATTTCAGAGGTAGTTATGTCTATGGAATGGCAGTGCAAGTGCAAGCCTTGAGACCTTTGGAACAAGTACTATCACCCTGCAGTGCAGAAGGAATGCTAGTTCTATGCATTCCCTAGGAACAGTATGAAACAAATCAGTGGGACTGATATAAGGACATAAATGGGCTTAACAAACTGAAGTCTGAAATTCCATTCCAAGAAGGTCTCTGTTCAGTGGCCATCCAACTTTGAGTCCATCTTAGCTCGTTAGGTACCTTCTTTCTTGACCTTGGTGTTCCTTAGGTTCATGCAGCTCTGTCCAAGCTCTTCTTGAGAAGCAGGTTTGGCTTGTAGCATGTTGTTCCAAACATGTACTGACAGGATCAGCTTGGAATATTCCACACTGGTCTAGGATAATATGTAGTTTGGTGGCTTCTTGTGTGCTGTGTCTGGCCTCTTGAATTTTGGTTCCCCCCTGCACACCCTCCATTGCATTTGAATAACCTTAATTTCACATTTAATTTGAAAGATATGTAGTTTACCCCTCCATCCTTAAACTGAGAATCATAGTTCTCTCACAGGAAATGGAGATGTATGTTTGAATTTACTGCTGCTGAAGAAGGCAATAAATCCAGGTGTTGAACTTCCACTGCATGTGCCATAGCCATTAGGGTATTATGTGCAGTGCTGACACTTCTTTAAGATTGTGATTTCTGCCAACTTCACAACAGGATCTCTCAGGAAATAAAGCAGTAAGTGTATCTTGCCAGGGCAGGATCTTAGATGATGAATTTCAAGGTTTTGTTTTGTTTTGTTTTGTTTTGTTTTGTTTTGTTTTGTTTTGTTTTGTTTTGTTTTGTTTTAAGCAGGTCTTAACACCTGAGTCCAGTGCCAGTGAATACCCTGAGCTTGCAAGTAGAACTTTTTTTTTTTTAAAATCACTTTCCCAAAGTATCCTTCAGCAGTTGTTTTCTGGACACTTGAGAGGTTGACACAAATTTCTGGATGCTCCTATTAAGGCTCAGAGCCTGAACACTAGGTCTTGCAGCCCAAAGCTCTGACACTGTGTGTATCTGCAGTGTATAATGCTTTTTCTCTACCTGCTGTCATGTAGTTTATGTCAACTGGAGTTTTTTTATGACTAGAGAAAGTAATCACCAAAGATAGGCATGAAAGCTCCTTAGTCCCGCACCCTTTTAATTGCTGCTGTACAGAAAAACTCTGGGAAAATCTGCTCCACAGTGTAATTTCTGTTAATAAAATAGCAAAAGGCTTAGTTTTGTAACTGTGCCATAAATGCCTGTTACAGCCCAGCTACACTCATATTTAACTATTGTCTTTTTCTAGATCACTATGCTTGCAATATAGTTAAATTTAATTAGAAACAATATTAAGCATTTCAGTTAAGTGCTGATATATTTAAAAGTTTTTTTCACCTTTTTTTGCTGTCTTGTATAGGGCTTGGTTGTGGAGATATGAGGATGTCATGTTTAATTTTAGTTGATGTTCTTAAGTTTGGTTTTTTGTTTTATTTGGAAAGCTTTATCTTCCTGCCAAGAGCTCTGTGAAAAAGAGCTCAAGGTTTTTTTTTTTTTTTTTTTGTGTATACTGGGAGCTAATCATGGATAGATTTCAAAAAAGTGCTCAAGTATTCTTCACAATTGATAGTTATTTAGCATCTGTTTAATTTTATTTCAGGACTCCCCTCCCTGCCAGCTTGTTCTTCCCCCAGCAATCAGTTTCTAGGGGTGTGTGTTGGAGATGGAGTTATCTGATGCTCACAGAACTCTGCCATAAGGAGCAATTTGTAGAGAGTTCAAACTTGAACTTGGTGATGGTTGGTGACTCTGCAATGTTTAATCATCATTTGGTGTTTTGAGAGGCTTGTGTCTCTTGCACCATGTGTTTGCTATAAGTAATGTTGATTTTTTTAAATTTTGTTTTAAAATTTTTATAGCTGATGAAATGTGATTTGAATTTGACTAATCTCTGCTCAGTGTTCAAAGGTAATAATAGATTAATGTTGCTTCTTTCTTTTGTTAGCTAGAGACACACAACTTCAAATAGCTGATAGCAGCAGTAATCTTGGAGCACTGTAGAGCAATAATGACAACAAATAGCATAGCTGCAGCATGATAACAGTTTCTTGGATTCCACTTCAGAATTCTGAAGAATCTTTATTTAATATTCAGTAAATGTCACCTTGCCTACCTAGTGGGAGTAGTGAATGTGTAGAGGCATGGTATGTAAAAGATTATGCTTGTTAGGGATTGTTTTAATTGTTCCTGTTCTGATTGTCTTTTATTTGATCAATAAAAGGATCAAAAGGATGAGGAAAAGCTTGAAAATAAAAATTTAGTAAGCACAGTCCTGTATTTCCATATCCTGAAACCACAAACCTGGGTTCTTAGAAAGCATAGCTTCTCCTGTCATAAGTTGGTATCTACATGAACAATATGTGGAGATTGTACTCTCAAAAATGGGTAGCTTGTTGAAGGGAAAAATTATAATAATTGTCCAAAATATAATAAAAACATCGCATATTAATATAATGATTGTAAATATTATAATTTTTATATGTTAACAGACTTTAAGTTTTGTCAAATTAATCTTCTAAAAATAGCATTTTACTTCAGGAAGTCTGTAAGTGACTGAACAGGCTCATCACACCCATGCAGTGTGCTGGCATTTGCAGCAGTAGTGGTGACACAGACTGTGTGGCTGAATGTCAGTGTGTTCCCACCACTGACGTGGGTCTTTGTGTTCCAGCCTTTCTTTGTTGCCTTCAAGTGTGAAATATGAAACTGATTAGAGATTAAAAATTAAAATGAAACTTATTGCATTCAGGTATTCAAGTATAGAGACAAAATGGAATCGTTATGAAATAATTTAAAGAAGTCACTACTACAAAATCATAGTTTCAAGACTATGGAAGTCACCTTGGAAGACAGGAAACTTCCTTCTTTTTAAAATTAAATAGTTAAGTGTTTTTGTTTGATTGGGTTTTTTAAAGGCACATTTGTTAAAAACTTTGATCAATTCAAAGAAATTGATGTTCCACTGAGAATTCTGTAATTGTTACTTGGTAAAAGAAAAAAAGCTACATTGAAATTTCATGTATTGCAATTGTGGTAATTCTCTCTTTTTATCTACATATGATGGCTTTTTGTTTATAATGAAACTTTGTGTGTGTAGAATCTGTGTAAAAAGAATGATCTATTGAACACTGGACACTTGAAAAGGTAAATAAATGTTGCTAGATACATTTATTTTGTGTAAAAGATACCTTTATGATAACAGAGTAATTCTGTTTCTTCCCAGATAATGAAACTGCTGTCTATACACTGATGCCGATGGTTATGGCTGACCAGCACAGGTGAGAGTTTCTTTACATTTAGCTTTTCTTTTTAAAGGTCTGAAAACCCCAGCCTGTTTGCTGAAGTTGTAGGTCCTAAAGCACTCTCAGAAAGTCTGGCTGCTGAATTGCTGAGTTATGTTCTAATTTGAAATTAGTCACTAGTGTGCATCCCTAGTTTTAACCTGTTTGGATTTATGCCATAGACTAGAGCTGGGATTTGTTCTGTTGAGGCACATAGGAAAATTTGTCCTAGCATAAGAACAAAAATTGTGTTTTGTAACTGTGTGTTAGCTCTGAGTGTGTATTTATGGATGACATAAAAGCTCTTAGTCTCATTAGACATCTCAGAAACACATGGTCCTCAAATATTTGGAACCTGGAGGCAGTATAATGCCAGCTAAGTGGTGCTTCCTTCACATGAATTTTGTATGGAATCAGGCAGTAACTTGTACTGAAACAAGAAGCTGTTTTCCAGCCAGGATGAACATTTGTTCTGCTATCTAATACTTTGATGTTGCATGCAAGGGTTTTAAATTATGTGATCAGCCCATTACTGCAATTTGAAAGGTCCTATTTAAATTTTTATCCTGATCTTGTATCCTTCTACTTCATTGTTATGATTTCACTTACCAGTGTTCACTCTGAACTTTGCCTATGTTTGGGAAAAGTCTTGGATATGTGGTTGGGATGATTGTGATAAGGAGGAAAATGGAGATTTGTATTTTGTTTAAACCAAAGCTTTTGAAATGCTTGTTTTTCATATTTGTAAAGAAGTGATTTGGTTGTCTGGTCTAATTCTTGCTAGCTTACATTTGAAACAGTTTCTCAGTGTCACTTTTTATGTACAGTAAGAAGTGGAAAGGTATTGTTCATCAGCAAATGCTTAAAAACTGTTTGATCTCTTAGTGATTAGTTGGAGGGAAAATAGTGATTAAGTAAGAAATAGAGTACTTGTGTACAACTTACAGTATAAACTTTGCTTGGATACTGTGAGCTGTTTTTAAAATTAAAAAACTATTTTTCTATTTGAAGGTCTGTCTCAGAGCTGCTCTCAAATTCAAAATTTGATGTGAATTATGCCTTTGGACGTGTGAAGAGAAGTTTGCTTCATATTGCAGCAAAGTAAGACTTACTTGAGTCCAGTCCAGAAGTTAACAATGAAAATATTGCCACAAATCTAAGGCACTAATGTAAGCTTGAAAACTCTGTAGTGTCAGTTAACATTTTGTTTTCACACTTTTTGTATCATGTTTGTTCTTCCTAGTGATGTGCCTGCCTCATAGAGGACAGATTTTACACATGATTATCAAATGGCTTTCCAAATTCCAGTGAAGGAAGACTGGCTAGATACTTTTTTACCCTTCTGTGGAACCTCAAGTCTTTAAAAAAATGCAGCTATGATGTGCATCCTGTTTAGCTGGGTTACTCTTGCCTTTGTAGAGGTAGAGAACTCTTGTTTGCAAGTGCTGATTGTTTTTGAGGTATTTGATAAGTGGGAAGCATTTGGATGTTTGTTGGGAAGCAGCTGTTCCTACTTCATGTGACTGTAACTGAAAGGAATATAACTTGGGCACTCATTTCTAATAAGTTTTGTACCCTGGATAGAGGGCTTAAGTTCAAATTTTGATCTACATTATTTATTGTTTGTATAGTTCTTCGATGGGGATAACACTGTTTTATACGTAACTCTGCCAAGACAGGTTAACATCATATAAATAGAAATGAACCAGATAGTTTTGGACATGAGCTTTCAGGAAACTAAATTTAAAATGATGAGTGAATGCTCTGTATTTGGCTCCCCTTTTAAATATCTTGAAAGTTCTTACATTTCAGCTGTTAAAAAAAGGCAAAAAAAAAAAAAATAGTGGTATTGCAGATCTATAGCAGTATTTGGTAGCAATAAAGGTGGAAATTCCAGCTTCTTAAACACACTTTTAGAAATAGCTGTTGCCCAACTATTTTATTTCAGAATTACATATTGCTTACGTAA
This sequence comes from Hylia prasina, assembly GCA_013397195.1. Classification (NCBI taxonomy): domain Eukaryota; kingdom Metazoa; phylum Chordata; class Aves; order Passeriformes; family Sylviidae; genus Hylia; species Hylia prasina. The sequence continues at coordinate 830,978 of VYXD01013981.1, read as the reverse complement.
AATTTACTTAAAGAAGCACTTATAAAAATCCAAACAAATTTTTAGCATACATTTTAGAAGTATATTTGAAAATACATTGTACTTACTGATTCTAAAGATACAAGAAGTTGTGTTACACTTAGTTTCTGGATTTCTTTTATCTTGACTTAGTTATTGGGCTACAAAGGAGTCATCAAGCTGCTGGTTTTGCAACATATTTTACAGTTAGTCTTCAGTTCCTTTGGGTTGTTGTATAGCAGTTCTGACATTGGGAAGATTTGTAAAAATGGATTAGCTGGTCGCAAGAGATACAAAAATACTCTGTCTTTTCAATCAGCTCTTACTCTTGAAGAGTTCAGGAGCAAGATATAAACATGTAATGCACAGTTTCTGTCTTCTTAGTGACATTGGTTATCCTGAAGAGCTGTTATATTATGTAAAGTAAAAGGGTTCAGCTCTTTATTACAGGTTCAAAATTAATAGCAAAGAAATATTTGTATGAGTTTTAGAATTTTCCTGATACTCAAACTTCTAAACATAACTTCTAGACGTTGAAGGATAACAAAACCCCAAATATTTAATGGAAAATTTAGTCCTATTAATAGATTAGGGATGAGGGAGGTGAGAGGAAATCAAAAGCAAAACTTTTAAAACAGTTTATATTTTAAAGAATTACAGGTCTTAAAAACTCACTGTTGTGTTTTAAAGTAATTGAAATCATAGAGAATGCTGGCAGCTTTTCACTGCTACAAAATATATTTGGTCACTTCTTGCTGCATTAAGTGACTTTCCTTTAGCTTTGTGTAGCCTGAACTATGAGGGTGTGAAACAATTTTATGTAAAGATGTTCTAGTGAGTATGATCTGTACATAATATTGCTGTTGTCTTCATGCCAATAGAGATTTGCAAATATCCTTGTTATAGTTTCTCTCTTTCTTATTTTCTTCATAGCTGTGGATCAGTTGAATGCCTTGTCCTATTATTAAAAAAAGGAGCAAATCCAAACTATCAGGACATCTCAGGATGTACTCCTCTCCACTTAGCAGCAAGAAATGGGTAAGCTTTTAAAATACTTAAACTCTTAAAAAATTTTGTGCCTAATGCACTTGAGCTGGCATGTTCTGTAATATTTTTGCATAGTTCAAAAAAGCACCTTTTGTTCTACTTTTGAAAATAGAGAACATGGAGGTTAAAATCCTTACTTTGAGAATTCTTAGGATAATTTTTTTATAAATAGGAAGTCATGTCTGAAATACCAATTCCAGTGCCAGTCATTTTAGTGTTTTCTGTTAATAAGGGGTGTAATGATTCTTACAACCGTAATTGAAAAGGGATACATTCACCTTCCAATTAGCTGAGTGAGAAAAGATTTTGGAGGGGGTCAGAGACATATGATTTTTCTGAGATAGTCTCTCTAAGAAAATTTTTCTTGCAAGAAAAGGAATACAAAGTTGGCCTTCACAGAGAGGGGCAGAGAAAAAACTCAAACAAGCAAGCAAGTACCTTTTTAAGATCCTACGTCTTGTAGTATGTGAAAACATGCAGCTGTAAAGGTTCTAAAAAGAACATGTATGTGATCCAGTAACTGAATTGTATCACAGCTGGTACTTCACTTGAGGAGGTGATAGTTTTTAGTGGCTTCTGAGTATGTGTGAGGTCTATTTGTAGGAGAAGAAAGAAGCAGCCAGGTGGTGTATGATGAAATTCAGAAATACAGACAGGAGACAGTTATGTGGAAATGAGGTATAAGAAAGGTGTGAAAGGGACCAAATAAAAAGGAAAAGCAAAATAAATTTGTAAAGGTAAAGCACTAAGAGCATTAAAAAAATGTTAAAAAACCAAACAAAACATAAATTAGGAAAAAATACCTCTACTTTTATTAAGACAGTACTTGTACTTACGAAAGATTTGCATGGTTTACAATGACTGTCTCATTAAGTAATGATTTAGTGGTGTACTGTAAGCATGTTCACCGGCATGTACAGGCGACAGTGAATTTCATGGACTTCTGTTAGCTGAACTCTGGCTTTTTGTCTTGAAAGGGTAGTTCATACAGAACTGAAACTGTTACTGTAGTGGTTAAGTGCTTCTGCACTTCCCATAAAAACAGCTATGATTTTAGCCCTGTGTTGTTGTTTGCTACCCTTGCACTGTCTGAGTCTCTGTGAAGATCACTTCTCTCTTTCACATGCTCAGTATTGTACTCCTTATAAATTGGAACCACCTGCTATGCTTAGAACAATGATAAATTAGAGTGAGTGGAGCTCTAAGAAGATATTTAGTCTTTTTAAGTGATTTTCCCTGACTGGATTTTAATGTATTCTTTTGCTTATAGCCAGAAAAAATGTATGAGCAAGCTGCTGGAATACAGTGCAGATGTCAACATTTGTAATAATGAAGGCTTGACTGCAGTAAGTGCTATTAATTATCATGATGTTCTTAAAATGGATGAAGAATTTGGAGATTCTCGTTTTTTAAGCTTTTGCCATCTTACATGTAAAGCAAAACTTCTGTGTGTCCAGTGCCATGAAGAATCCAAAAGATGTGATCAAAATACCTAAGCATATGATTGTATTGTTCGAAGCTTTTTTTAATATTATGCAAAGCTTCCCTTTGTGAAAGTATTGACAGTAATGCAGCCAGGTTTAAAATCATTTTTTCTGGGATATATATATATATAATTGCTAAAGGAAACACATGTGTCATCATTTTGCACTTAGATTCATTGGTTGGCTGTTAATGGACGAACAGAATTGCTTCATGACCTTGTTCAGCATGTCAGCAATGTAGATGTTGAAGACGCCATGGGTCAGACAGCCCTTCATGTAGCTTGTCAAAATGGACACAAGACAGTAAGTTTCTAATTCTGTGAACACAATTGATTTGTGAAGAACTTGGTAATACCTCAAAATTGTTGTGGTTGTTAAAAAATTCAGGTTGTTAAGAAATTCATGAAAATGGCTACAAGTGTGAAGAATGCTGTTGTGTGTTTTAGTATCTGCATGGACTTCCATAGGAACAACTTATTTATTCTTATGGAGCTGATTGATCTCAGTGCTTATGGGAGCTTAGGTAACTTACTGTATACTGTTCAGCTCTTCTGTAGTACTGTTATTGGCTCATTAATATCAAGTTTTATATAATGTTAAATGTTTGAAAATGTTTTTCCTTATTTTTCAGAATATGTTGAATTCATAATTGTGCAAGCTATTATATGATTTTGAAATCTGAAATATTAATTTACTGTGAGTAAAAAATGAAAACAGAGTTGGGTCAATTACAATTTTAACTCTAGAAGTAAAGGAATTCAAATAAACTCTTCTTTTATTGATCTATGTGAATAATTTTTATGCCTGGTCTTGCGTTAGGGCTGACTATTTGTATTCAGAGTATAAGTCTGGATTCTTTACTTGAACTGCATTAGAGCCCTATGGAATTGTACAGATTGCCACCAGAACTATTTACTGCTAAAAAGAATAAATTGCATTTCTACCCAGATCCTTTCTGTTATCCTTGTCAGTGCTGGATTTTGGAAGGCCAAATTCTGAAAAACTGTTAGCTATATATGTAGCAAATTTATGTAACTGAAATGTAACAGAAGTTGTTTGAGAGTCTGCTCCTCGGTGTTTACCTATTTCAGAAGTGCACTAAATAGTTACAAGCTAACAGATTTTTCCAGGGCTCTTTTTCTAAGCAGCTGTTTTGTTCTCTTGTAGACGGTGCAGTGTTTGCTGGACAGCGGCGCAGATATAAACAGGCCAAACGTTTCTGGGGCAACTCCACTTTATTTTGCTTGCAGGTTATATACTTTTAACTCTTGAATACTGGCCTAAAAGTGAAATATTTTTTCCCCTTTTGCAGTAACTGATTACAAAATAGAGGAAATATAAAAGCTGACTGGTATTTAATCTTGTCTTATTTTTGAATGTAGTTTGGTGTCTTATCTAAATACTTAGGTTAGTACTGCAGCCTTATGTACCTCTTTCTAATAGACATGTTAAACACATATCTGTGCATGTTCCAGCATGAGTCATAAATTGATGATTGCTGAACCCTTTTCTGAAAAAATAAATTCTGCCAACTTAGATTATTTTGAGTACATTAAACCAGAGCCTTTTATTAGGCAAGTTTGGCTATTCCTTAATGTACAGTATGGTATTACAGTATACATGAAATGTGCATATATGTATTAAAGTTCCAGTGTTGAATTAAAATTACATTGTTGCTTTGATCAATTCTGTTTTCTTCAAAGTTTAGTTATATTTCAAAATTAATCATATATGCTAAATGATCTTTTGTTTTAATTAGAGCATTTCTGTGATTTGTTAAACATTTACCATTTTGGCAATCCCTGTCCTTTGGTTGCAGGTTAAATAAGATTTACATAAGATTAATTGTTACTATAAGCAAAAGGGGAAATGGACTGACCTGCTAGCCTGCTAAGAGTTATGTTCTGAGAACCATGGTCTCTGGAGATAGTGTATGTTGAGAAGAACAGAAGTGGAGAATAAATAGCCTTGGTCCTTGATTTAGGGACTGATATTTGTACACACTTTAAAAGAAATAAACAGTTTGTCTTGGGCCTGGGGGTCTTTCATAAGAAGGGAATGTGGCAAGTATAGGAGTCATATTCTTTAGAAATTTTCAACTGGAGCAGGTGGTGATGCCTTGAGAAGGCTGACCTGGAACAGAGACTGTATAGACCTAAGAGAATAAAGTAGGTATTTAGTAAAAGGCCTTAAAGGATACACCTTGGGCAGTACAAGAGCCTGGCCAGGGCTACACCCAAGATAGACCCAGAAAGGTCACAAAAAAATGAATGGTCCCACAGCTCTACAAGTTCTGGTCTACCTGCATACTGGGGTCAACTGTCCAACTACAGCTCCAGATCACAAAGTCCCATCCTTCCTGTTTTCTCTCTTCAGTCCACCACTGTTTATGTTTTTGGGCCCGAAACTTGCAACAGTTGTCCTTGGTCTCAAGCTGGAAAAGGATTGCTTTGTCTACCTGCTCTGTGAAGAGAGCTCACTAACACTCAGCATGAGGCCCAGAACCACACACCTAAGCAGCACAGAACCTGAAAAACATGAAAGCTAAAACTTCAGGCATCACTGGCAGGGTAGAATGAACAGGGTGTGTCCTACAGCAAACCTGGAAAGAAAGGTTGTAGGTCCTGGATGACAGGAGGGCAGGATTGGCAGCAGTGGCAGGTGATAGCTGCAGAAAGGATTCAAAGTCTTGAGTCTGAAACACCTGTTTTGTCAATGTGTTGCATTGTGCACTTGGTCTAGAAAATTACAGTGAAGGTGCTGCAAGTAGGCCATTAGTCTTAGCTCCTTTCTGACCCTTAGTGTTTGTTTGCATTGGGACAAAGTCTGGTACATTAGATAAACCTGGCTTCTTGGACTGAGGAGAACCCATCTGGGGGCTATTGAGAGATCAGTGAAGCTACCTCTGGCCCCTTAGCTGTTAGTTGTCACTTTATCTGTGCCCTTTCTGAACTGATAGGCTGCACCAGTCGGGCTGAGGATTCAGGCAGCCTCTTACATGTTCCAGGATGCCAGTTACTCATACACATTGGGATAAAGGGTGCACTGCAAATTAGCTTGAGAAATAAAACTTCACTGAAAAAACTTGTATGTGTAACCTTAATTGCTATGTCTTTTTTATCACTTTCATTTCACCCTTTAGATGCTTCTCTATTATGTGTGGCAGTATATGCTGGTGGAAGGCAATATTCAAGTAATTGCTCCATGTGTTTTTAATTAAGTAAATCTCTGATCACTGGCACTCAATTTCTCTTTTTTTTTTCAAAAGAAAGGGTTTGGGAAAGTGTTGAGAGATATAAATAGTTGGTTTTTCTGTTTTCTAGGCAATGCCGGCATGTTGGGAAATTTTTAACTTGGGGGAACTAAGGGTCCTATACAATCTATAAGCAGATTAGTGGATAGACTGTGAAATAGACTTGGAATGCAAAAGTAAAAGTCATCACTTCTAGAGGCTATACAAGACATTAATATATAGAAATTAGAGCCATTTGAGTGATGTATTTATCTCTTGTGCAAAAAAAGAGAATTACCAATAAAAATATCTGGCTAATATTTTATTGGTGGTTAGAGCATAATTAGATGGTTTTTTCCCCAGATATGGTAGAAGTGAGCAAAGAACTTGACAAACAGAACTTCCTTAGTGAAGTAAATTAGGATGTAAATTGAGAAAGAGCTCTCTTTTTGCAGGAAATGCAACCCATAAATATTTGAGGCGAGGCTAAGATGAATCATTTCTGAATGATGAGGGTGACTCTGACTTCATAAATGGCCTGAATTTTGCACTGCTTTTTTGCAGTAACTATTTTCTTCTAGCTTATGGGTTTTTTTTGTGAGATGCAATAAAGACAGATTTATGACTCATAATAATAGATCATAAATGCTGTATTAATTCTCTTATCTTCTTTTGAATAGCCATGGTCAGAGAGACACTGCACAAATTCTTTTGATGAGAGGAGCCAAATATTTACCAGACAAGAATGGTGTTACTCCACTGGATCTCTGTGTACAGGTATTACATTAGCAACACTTTTTTTGTGAATTTCTGTGACTTACAGTGTCACCTGATCACTATTACCTTTTTTTATTCTTGAGGCCTCTGAAAGGTGGCAGTCCTTCGGCAAAACAAGTGCAAAACATAGTTTTTTTGTCAGGAAATCGGTCCTGCAGGCAAGTTCATAATTTCTACCCTTTGCCTAAGTCAGATGCAAAAATTGACCTCATGAGAAAGAGTTTCCAGGAATTCATTTGACTAGAAGGTTTGGGAATCCTTGGTATAATGGTAGTAGACAATTAACAAGTTAACAAGTAAGGGGTAAAGGCGTGCAGAAAGGACTGATTTTTTTATTTTTTTACCTCAAATAATAGATTTTCTTTTCTCTTGAGATATTTAAAACAAAGCTATTTTAAACAAACAGAACTTACATGGTGATGACTTACCTTTCAAAGATATTTCTATAATTGGATGAGGAACAAAATGCCTGCATATTTTCAACTAATAGAGCATTTTCAACTGCAAAACCGTCTGTCTTGTTTCATACCAAGTACTGCTTGGACTGGTTGCTAAATTGACTTTTTTTATTTGTGAACACTTACACTTTTTTCTGTCAGATCAGTTGAAGGTGATTGTGTAAATAACACAATTGAATGGAAGCTTTTGAATCTTTGCTAGTAATCAGACTAGAAAACTGAACTGAAAGGTGAAAAAACCAAATCACTAGAGTGAGTGGACTTCACATTACCTTTGTGCATGTCATTAGTTTGTCGGGATAAAATTGGAATTTTCTATTTTTTTTCCTGTGTTTTCAGATTATTTCAAGCTCATGTTATTTAATTTCTGAGGTGTCCTCATGTGCGTAAGACTTGCACTTGAAATAATTGTGTGTATGTCCAAGAGTGCTGTCTCTAGTACGTGTGGGGTATTTTTGGAATGTTTCACTCTGAAAGCTTTATTTCACAGACTATCTGTGCAGGACTGTGATCCAGTTAGGTTAATTACAGTATTTCCTTTTGGATATAAGAAACCAAGTAAGTCCTCAGCTCTGGTCACTGAGAAGTGCCAGATCACTATACTCTCTCACTGCTGACTTGATTGTGAAACTCAGACTTTTTTCTTTGTTGTGGAAGAATGACTTTTCATTACATAAAGCCACATGGAGTCTGATCAGTTTCGAGGTTTTCTGCAGCCACAGATCTGAAAGACAGTATAGGGCAGGAGAGGTTTAGATTAGATATTGGGAATAATTTCTTCATGGAAAGGGCTGTAAAGCATTGGAGAGGACTGCCCAGGGAAGTGGTGGAGTCTCCACCCTTGAAAGTGTTCAAAACATTGTGGATATGGCACTTGAGGATGTTTTAGTAGCATACATAGGGGTGGTGCTAGGCTGATGTCTGGAGTTGGTGATCTTACAGGTATTTTCCAACCTAAATGATTCTGTGCTTCTATACCAATGTGTGCTTAATGGTACAGTTATTATTTTTTATGATGAATGTTTTGAGCTTCTGCTTCAGTCTCCAGTTTTGCAATCTCTAGGGCACCTCTTTACAGATAAAACTTCTGTTAACTTTTTTTAGATGTGAGTAGTGACACCTGGTGTTTGTTTTGTAGTGATGATCTTACTATGTACAAGATCACACAGTATACAAGTTCATGATGCCAAATAACAATGGCAATCCTTTTTACATTGAGGGTTTTATTCTATGCTTACAGATTTGTTTTTCAAAGTCGATAGGTGTTCTTAGAAGACTGAAAGTACAGGTTCATTTACTTCTTGCCAACATTACCTTGATCTTGTAGATTTGACTTTCATTAATTCTTACAGATTTTGGGGGGTTTATTTTTAATACTTAATTTCTTGGTACCAGAAATGATTAAATTAGTCTTATTAATGTATGGTTTTTGGTTTTCACTGAGGTAATACCGACTGTCATTCAGAGAGGAGTCCCTGGAGCTGCAGCAGTTAATACATTCTGTGGTCATCTTCCCAGAGTAGAAATAGATGCATATTCTGGTGTTACCTGTCTGCTTAAAAATGCAGCTGTGTTAAATAAGATTTGCTACAAATAAACCACAAAGTCAAGTTCTGTTCTTTCCAGAAAACATTTTTTCTCAGAAGGGTGTGAAGTTAGTCTAAGGCACAAGTGGAATCATACTTGTGTATTGATTTTAAAGTTAAATAACCCTTTCATGGGTTCATCCTATTTCTTCCTGTAAGAAGTCAGATATGTGTCCTATGAACCTTTAGAAAATGTTTGTTTTGAAGGATTAGATTCTGGGTGTAATGAAGTAGATGTTTGCAAGAAGAAGAGAAGTGAAATATTGTACTGTTTTTAATCTCTGGTAATTGTTGGCTGAAGTCCTGTTCAGTTGTACCTTCAATTTGGTAAGTAGGAAAATGTTTCAAAAACCAAAAAAATGGGAGTGGATATATGTGAGCCAGTGTACTGAAAAAAAATTGATTCTGTTTCCTCCCAAACATTTTGGGATACCTAACTTGGTTATATTTTTGAATTTCAATTTATTTTAGAATAGGATTTCTCCAGCATTAAAAAAAAATGTAATCCTTATTGTTATTGCCTGTAATAGTCTAACTCTCAATTCTAATGTTTCTTTTAATTAAAATGTTTCCTTAGGGTGGTTATGGAGAGACTTGTGAAGTCTTAATCCAGTACCATCCTCGGCTTTTCCAGACAATAATTCAAATGACGCAGAATGAAGATCTGCGGGAAAACATGGTAATACGGGATTCTGTGTGCTATAGCCAGGGATCTCTCTGAGTGTGGTGGACAGCTGAGTGCTTAATGAGTGGCAATCAGTACCACAGTAGCTGACCACTAGGTATCTTTCTCTCCTCATGGAAAATGTACAGACTTCACATAATTTTAAACACAAGAATTTGGAATTAAATATAGGATCTGTTTTCATTTAGTGTTCTAACTTGGCACATTGGGCAAGGTGATCTAGACAGTTTAAAGGGCAGACATTGTAAGCTTCAATACAAAGGTGCTGGTAGAGCACTCCTAGAGCATCCTATATACAGTTACTTTGTGTAACAGGGCCTATTTTGCTTCATTTAGTCATTATATGAAGGCATCCATTCTAGGATGTGTCTTGAGGCTGAATCATCTGGAATTAACTTAAAGGTTTATGGTATGAGCACTCATCTGTATGAAGTTGCCTTGTACAGTTAAGAGTGTAAAAGATTGCAGCCGCAGTTTCATTTGATGATTATTTCTGTAGATGAAATCACTCTGTTTCTGTTTTAATAGTTCTGTTATATCTTGCTTCTTTGATTATTGTGGGGTAGTTTAATCTAAAGCAAAGAAAAATCAAGGAAAAAGGTTTTGTTTCTTGATTGTGAAAGGGAAAAGAAACATGGGATGCCTTTCGCCCCTTTTGTAAATCTAGCTCGCTGTGGGTTTTTAATACATTTGTTTTAAAATGATTGCAAACAACCTTACAGACTGTAAAAAAAAAAAAAAAACAAACAACAACTCACTAAGGTGTTGGCTATCAATTTACTTAATTTAGTTTGCTAGGTTTTTGATGTTTTCATTTTCTCTGTAACTCCATTACATCCACTATAACACTGAAGATTTCCAAGTTGGTGTTTAAATTTCTAAGACAGGGTTTAGTTTTACAGAGTGGAATGATGCAGATGAGAATTCTCAAAGTGTCTGTTTTATGCAAGGGGTGATGCTATAGATGATTTAAATTAAAAGAGAGAACTAAAACAATGGAAAAAAAAGACCTTTTGTATATTGTAGGAGTGAAGAAAATGAGTGAGAAAAATTTTTCATCTGCTTGAGTAATGGTGGAACTGTGTGCAAATAACAAGATCTTAATGAGAGTGTATACAAAATATATTAGATAATGGTATGCATGGTATGGTGTTGCTTCATTGTTGAAATGTAATCATATTTTGAAAATAATTTTCTGTGGCCAAGTCTGATCTGTTCTGCTGAGTCTTGGGTAATGACCAGTTCATATTATCTAGAACTGATGACATAAGGAAACTGGGTATGTGTTACAAGTCAGGACTCATATTTTAAATGTCATAAGTTGTTGTTATGAATTAATAATACAGGGTTAAGCATTGAGTTTGTAACATTCTGTAACATTAAACACCCTGTAGTACATGCACTGACACTAGAATGTATACCTTTGCAGTAATCTTTGTAAATGATAATAAAACATTAACTGAGGTTAGATTAGAGGTTGTATAGTATGGATGTGCATTATTATTGTTAGATATTAATGCTTGGCTGATAGTGTTCTACATAATTGATAAATTATTGTTGATCTGATGCTCCTTGACACTATGCAATTGCTTTTGTTTTAATCCTTCAGCTGCGGCAAGTTCTGGAGCACTTGTCTCAGCAGAGCGAAAGCCAGTATCTTAAAATCTTGACAAGTCTTGCTGAAGTTGCTACAACAAATGGTCACAAATTGCTCAGGTAAGTGTGAGGTCACAAGCTGATAAACTACCCAGCAGTTAGTGCCACTTCATAGTTTCACTAGTTTAAGCTGTCTGATGCTCAGCACATGCTGGAGTAGCTGGATCTCAAATCTGATTTATATGATAATGTCTGTTTGGGTTACTGTCTTCACAAAGATTTCACCATAAAAAGGTGGTCTTGTATAGCTGCTGGTATCTAGAAGCTCGAGTTGCAGAGAGGTGTATTTTTTGTTTGGTTAGTTTGGCTATGTCAGCCCGAGGAAGGGAAGCTTTTTAGACAACTGTCAAAATTATTTTTTTTTTTTTGTCTTCACCATTCTCACTTTTTCTTCCTTTCCACATTTTTGCTTTTCTACATGTTTCCTTAGTATTCTTGAGGAGAGTTGTGTTACTTAAGACACCAGTCTCATGTTCGCTGGCTCTGGTTACCTTGCATGGCTACTAATATATATGAGATAAAAAATTTCATCTACCAGTATGGTGTCTCAGCAGCACAAGCAGCAGTAACTTGGGGAGATTCATGACAAAGGCAAGCATATTTACCTGGTATGCTGTCCTAGTTTTTGTGGCATCTGTTTGAGTTTGTACAAAACACTTTGTCTGCAATTTGTTGGAACATTTTACTGTTTTTAGCAGGTAACAGATTTTGGTATAACCTTTATGCTTTAGTAGAAAATCATTACTGAAAGAGTCAAGGGTCTGAAAACATGAGTGAAGTTCCTTATTAACATGTTTTAGATGGCATTTTGGCAAAGAGAGGTTTGAGAGTGCTCTGTAATCAGAGAAACCTGTCAGCCTAGGTTGTAGAGGATTATGACTTGGGAACCTTCTTTTTAACTTGGGCTGGGGTCTGAGGAGCCCATCAGTGAGATGGAAAATAAATAGTATATTCTTAGTCCTAGCTGCCTTTTTTTCTTCCCCATTAGTCATGTTACATTTAAATAGAGCCTATAGATAGCAGGTCAGAACTCCTGGATGATGTTAGGAAATTCATTACACTGTTAATAAATCTTATTCTGGTGGGTGTTCACTTTCATGAATTAATGTAAAGGTCTGAATCCCTTTAAACTTTGGGGTTAAAGTGTGTAGATATTAATGAAATTTTGTTGCTGTAAAGATAGTTTTTGAAGAATTTGTGCAGTTGCTGAGCTTCAGTCTGTATCTGTTATGTTAACTTGTGACAGTATGTTGTAACACATTCCTTTTTGTCTCCAGACTTCCTTAGAGACAATAGATCTCCCACAAATAAATTGTGATAAAGTGTAAAACCATAGTGCAGGAAAGGGTTTCAAACTTGCTTTGTATAAGGACGTTATTGGAAGCTGTAGTAGCTGGATTACATCATACAAGGTAGTATTTGTTTCTGTTTCAGTGTCTGCAGAGGTAAATTAAAGGGATTGTTGTCTAGATTTGCTTTGTTACTGTTACTGCTGTTCTTCTTTGAGCAATACCCCATCAGTGTGGCTGTAGAAACACTAGCTCTGTGCCTGTATTGTCTGAGCTGGAGCTCCTGTGAGCTCCTGTATTGCTGTGTATGGGTGGGTTGCATTGCATTGGATGAGGACTCATTTCCAGAGATGCCAGTACTTGGAGTGTCCTGTGGAGGCTCTTACTGGCCAGCTTCTCTTTGGTACTTTGTAATATGTCACAGCAGAAAAGTGATAGCAAAAAAAAACCAATTCCAAGACAGTTTCACAGATGCAGTTTTGCAAAAACTCTCTCCTCTCTCCAGCTTGGTATCCTGAGAGGAGCAGTGAATTTCAACTTCAAGAAATATTTCTTGGTTGCTTCCTTATAAACACAATGAGGATTAAGGTAGTACTTAGTGAATACTCTGAGCTTGAGCCTCTTTCCTTTTCTTCTTCCAGCAAAAGTGTGTAAAATGTACTTTGTCCATGAAAACCTCCAATAATGATATTCTTGCATGGCTGAACTAATATCTCTATTAGTTTCCTGGGTTGTAACCCACAACCTTTTGCTCTTGGGTTTGTCTGTTGTTTAGTTCAAAAGTATTTTAAATCGTTTCTTGTAATGCTTTTAGCAAGTATCCAGGAGTGCTACTAAGCTTCTGCCTGAAGACTTCTGCCTTGAGTATGAGCAAGGAGCCCGTTTTACTTAGAATTATCTTCACTATGTATTCCCTTTTCCAAGAAAATAATTGAAAAGTGACATGCATTGGTGTTGCTGGTGCAGGTTAGGCCGAGCTGAATGCTTACAAACACGCCAGTAGAAGTTTCAGCAAACTATTAAAAGCCCTCTAAGGTTTTTCTATGTATGTGGGTCCCAGTCCTGTAGACCAGGAAATTTCACCAGGAAAACACTGTTGCTGAGACAAGATAAACCTCAGTTGAAATGTTTTTTCTTTTTTTTCTTTTTTTTCTTTTTTCAGTAGTTAACTTCTTGAGTTAGCTTCTTTCATTCATAGATTCTTTTAGTATATAAGCAAAGATTTTACTAAGGCTAATTTTTAGCTGTGATGAGAGCTTCTGGTAAAACAATTGCAGTCTGCCAGTCGGGATTTTCTTTACCCGGTTAAAAACTTAACATTCCTACTGTAGCACTGTTTACTCTCTCCCTTTCTTATATTGATTTACTGAAAACTTACCTGGTTAAAATATAAATGGTCACAAGAAAGTCATACTTTGTATGGTAGTTTGGTAAAATTCTTAGTACATAGCTTTATGAAGTTAACTCACAGTCATTAAAATGTAGTGCTGAAGACAAATAGGTCTTTTGCTGATGACATGGGGTGAACGAGATCATCATAAAGCTACACTAGCTGTTACAACTAACTCTGTTTCAGGTTTGTGAATTAACAGACTGTTAATTACAGCAGACGTTTACAGCACCCTATAAGATGTCAATTTTCTGGTGTTTACTGGTCTTTTAGCTGGGAAGCATGCTTTTAAGTTGCAAGTACTGTAAAGATAGAATTGAGTATGTGCTCACTTTTATAATATTTATGAGTTAGTAGGTTTTGATAGAAAAAGATTTAATTTTTTGCAGTTTGTTATGCATTCAAGACAGAGGAATTTTTACTGCTTAGGGTTTAAGAAAGAAAACCAGGTTGAATTTTGTGGAGAAGGTTCTGCTTGTGCATAAAGTCATGAATTTCTCATATTTTGCACTGTTTTGGTACAGAGTTCAATGTTTGCCAGTTCAATTAAGGAGACATAAAAGTATATTTTAGTATATTTGTTGGATAAATAGATAACATAGTGGTAGTTTTGTTTAGTCTCTCTTAGATTACGTTTTTCTGGAGTAGAAATAGTGGCATCCTTACCATCCTGATCCCTTGTCTAGTTGAGGTAATTAATGGGCACCTAGAATAATAGCTGGTGAGGATGGGCTGTGGCAGCATATCTGATCAGGCAGTAGGCTTGTACTGTTGGATGCTCTCTTTTCTGGGTTGGAAAACAGTTTCATCTGGATATCCCAATTTGCTTCATGCACTGAGAATCTTTCTGTAGGAAGTTGAGTTTCCTTCTAGGAGTTCATAAGTGCATTAAAAAAAAAAAAAGGAACTATTTTGAAAGATCTGGAATTTGCTGTTCTTACTTCTAGTTAAAATTATATGTACATGTTAGTAAAATCATAATGCTTGTATTTGACTTCTGGGGCTGGTGCAGGAAGTGAAAGTTAAAATTTACTAGGGTTTGACGCTTAGGGGTTTTATTCAGCATGTGTATCAGACCCTACCTTTAGACTGCTTACTCCTTATTATACTAAATTGTTTCGTCTAGGAAAAGAAACTTAAACATTCCATTTTTTTCCCCCAGCTTGTCAAGTAATTATGAAGCTCAAATGAAGAGTCTCTTAAGGATCGTGAGGATATTTTGCCATGTCTTTCGCATTGGCCCATCCTCTCCCAGTAATGGAAATGACATGGGCTACAATGGAAATAAAACTCCAAGAAGTCAGGTGTTCAAGGTCAGAAAAGTATATGATGTTGTTAGGAAGATAGACGTTAAAGAGATGAATTTCACAAAGCATGCATTCATTAATCAGACATCTCATGAACAGGAAGTAAGTTTGGTTGGTGTCCCTATTCCTTTTTAAGTTAAACCTACCTCTCTCCTTCTCCTGTATTTTTTCCCCACTGAATTAATAAATTTAGCCACTGATGTGCATCTCATGTTATGATTTCTGTTTATTTCTTATTAAATAGATTGTTTATTAGGTGTTGAAGGTTTAGTTACCCAGGTGACTTTGGTAAATTTTGTTTTTCTGTTAAGAGTATAGTAATCTCAAAATACGGTGATATTTTACACTAATATAATAGATAATACTAGTGTAATTTCAAAATGGTAGTTGGAGAAACACAGATGGAGTGCTGATCAATAAGCTTTATCCAGCTTCACATGACAAATGGAAACAATTGAATTCTTGATCTATTTGTTGTTTTCGCTGTGATGGTGAGATCTTTTCCCAAGTAATTCTTGGATTTTTTAATGTGCTTTGAAACATATCAGTTCACTGCTACCCAAGGTTATTGGTTTATAGCTGCTTTCAAAGACATACTTTAGGTGGTTGGCATTTAGAGGATTAGTTCCTGAAGGTGTTTGGTAGTTCTATTTTTGTTAAGGAATCCCTCTCTAGAAAGTCATAGACTGCCTTTTGGTAAAGAAGCCCCAGTTTCCTGTGTGCCACTCAGTCTTCATTGGATATACAACTGCTATACTTTTCAGAGTACCTAATGAAAAAGAACTGCAGGGTAATCTTTCTTCTCCCATCTTACTCCATACTCTTACACAGCACAGCTCATATCAAGAAATTGAGATGTCAGTAATTAGTTGAGGATTTTTCTTTGCCTTTGCATTTCTTCCACTGTGTTGTGAAAACAGTATTTTGAAATTACTGCAATTTTTTGATGATTTATGTTCATCAAGTTACTTCTAAGGGCTTTTAAGACAGAGTTATATTGATAAGATTGTGGAAGATGACGCTCTTAATTCCAGTTTCTTTAGTGAAATATCTCAGTTTTTGTTTAAATTTCTTTTCTTGGAAAGAAGAAAGGCATTAGACTGGTAAAAAAGCCAAAAAACATGCAAGCACAAATGTTTGTTGTTCTGCTAACACAATAGTTTTAAGAACAAATTGATTTATATAGTGAATATAGAACTAGTACTTGAGTCTGAACACAATATTGTCTGCAAAATGTAATGCACTGTACAGTGTGCAGTGTAATAATTGTCCTTCAGAATTGTTCATCAAAATAGGGCAATAATGTGGGTTTAACCAGAATTCTGTTTTCAAAAAAAAGCCCTACCCAAATCACAAGAATTATTTTATTAAAGGCAGCACTTTCTAACAGTTTTAATGAAAATTGCTCCAAGTATACCAGATTAAATAACACACTTCATACAAGAATGATGTCTAGTGAGATATTCTGCCCAAAAAGGAAAAAAAAAAGGTTTCCTGCTTTTCAACTCCACGTAATTTCAGAACTCAGTATAAAATAAACAAAAATATTAAATTGCAATTTGCAAAGGAAGTATATCAGTAGAATCACTTATCTGTGTGCCCAAATGACTTTGTATGATGAAAGAATGGTTTCTTAATTTACTGTGCATTTAACTCTTTTGTGGTAGACTTATATTAAACAACTGCCACAGTTGTCCCAGACAATATCAGTAATTCTTAATTGTATGAAAACAGCGTGTGTGTTTTAATAAATAAGCAAAATGTATACTACTGTTGCATTATGTAACAAAACAAAAAATTCAGGATCATTTAAAAATTATTATTGCAATTATTGTACTTTATTTAGAAGTTGTATGAGTAAGGCAACCCTGCAGTAGGGCCATTGTTGTGTCCATGGTATTTTAAAGATTGATTTAAATTTCAAACTCAGAAATATTAAACTGCTGATGAGAACTTATTGTTGTTTAGGAATGGGCACACAGGTCTGGCAATGCTACAGTTGTGGTTAGTTTAGTCTGTTCTTCCCTGAATTTACAGTAGACTGGGTAGTGGGAGATTAGATCAGTGCTGAGTGAATTGGATGACTTCCAGTTTTCTCTTAGTCCTATCTTTTCTTCTGCTTTTTTGTCCTTTCTTTGAAAATGTGCTTCTGATGGTCTTTTTCACCTTTTGGGAGGAGATAAAAAAGACCTGACTTTTCGTAAGGCTTCATTAAATTTTTCTGTATCAATGTACTTGTTGAGCATATTTTGAAGAGTTGTCACTGTAATGTAGCAGAGAAGAGATTGAAAATGTGAGTATTCTTGATCTGAGCCTACTGAGGAATGTTATTGCTTGATGAGGTCCAGAAAATCACAGAGCTACCTGGGCTTCAGTAGAATTCCTGTATGTGATTCAGGCCTATCCAGAGGTTTTAAAGTGGAACACTAGCTAATGATAACACATTCTTGTAACTCATCCTGTAACATAGAAAAGAATCATTAAATTTTCTCTCCCAAGCTTGAAACAAGCTGCTAACTCAAATGAGATCATACCAGTGCGAAACTTTGAATAGTAATTTTGACCAGATTTACACTTGTTACTTTTCCATGTATTGCTCTTCCAGTTGCTGTTCAGTGTGATCATATGTTAAGTAAACTTGCTGCAAAATTTCTCTGTAACTGAACAAGGTTGGGAAGTGCTTAATGTTTTTTCCTTGTTTCAGATACTGTTCTTTTCTAGAATTGAGGTAACTTCTCTGCTGTGACAAAGTCACTTCATGGATTAGTGATCTCCTGCATCCTGTGTCTTAAAAAGCTATGTGACATCTGGCAAAAGGTTTTGCTTCAGTGTTGCAGTTTGAATATGGATTTGGTTACTGGTCTTGGTTTCTAGATGAGTAAAGAGCATTGATTGCATAGGTAAATTCTTGCATTTGGGAGGTAAGGTGTGCAGCTGTAAAAGCTTGGTACTCCATCAGACTCAGCTGTATAATTCTAGAGAAACTTTTCCTCACTGTGAAATATGACAACTGAAGTTTGAGTGGAGGTCTTTGTTTAATATGAGCTTCATGGTAAGAATTGACTGAAGAATGCTGACTGGTAGTTTGAAAAAAACATTGCTAGTGGTTTGATTGAATATGTCCATGTGCCACTTGAAAAGGTCTGGTCATGGATGCCAACATAAAGTGCTGACACTCATGGATATAGAGGTGATGGGCAATATTTGGAAATGTTTTGTATCCTGAAGTTGGACTAGAAAGAAAGAAAATGAAATGTTAAAGTTGCTGTGCTTGACTAGACTTCTGAATGAGTTCATGATCAGAAGCTGTGAAGAATTAGCTTTGGAAAAACAAATTGGGTGGAAAAGTTCTGAAAGGTGTGGTAAATCTGTGGGAAATAAAAGGTAAAACACAAGCTATTGGGGGAATATGGTGTCTGGCAAGCTAAACATTGAAAAGTTTGAGGGGAAAAAACCTAGATTTTAGTATTCTAATAAATAACTACCTAGTCTCTCCTGAGTTACAGGTGAAGAGTACAGCTGCATTTTAGTTCTTCTGTGTATTCAATTAATTAATTATTCAATTCTGTTTTCTATTAGAAAGTTTTTTTACGTTATGTTTTGTGGTAAAGGTCTGCAAGATGGGTCTTGGAAGGAGGATAAGTTGATCTTGTATGGCAGACATTTATGTAGAAAATGCTACCTTGTGCTGGAGGTCACCATCTAGAGAAGTGTGTGGTCACTAGGAGCACAAGCATT
This sequence comes from Hylia prasina, assembly GCA_013397195.1. Taxonomy (NCBI): domain Eukaryota; kingdom Metazoa; phylum Chordata; class Aves; order Passeriformes; family Sylviidae; genus Hylia; species Hylia prasina. The sequence continues at coordinate 812,332 of VYXD01013981.1, read as the reverse complement.
TAAGTGAGTGACATACAAAGTATTGAGCAAAGCCATTAGAGGAAAGGCTGGCTTTCCCCCACACTCCTATTGGGAAAAAATGGAAGCGTACTGGTAGATTTTTAGATGGTGAGTTTCAGCAGGATCATTTAATGCACAGCTCTTATGAGAAGTAATTTATTGTATACTGAGAGCCTGTCAACTGTGAGGTGCAAGTGACTGCTCCAGATAGTGTACAGATGCTGTGAGCAGCTCTTTATTTTCAAAAGCAACCTGAGAAGATGAGAACATCACTTTCAGTGTTTGCTAAGTCTTTGAATGTTTTCACTGGTGAAAAATGTTGATGCAACAGTAATATATGGAAAAAGGAATCCATTTAGAAGTTCACTCTTACTTTTGGAATGCTGTGAAGTATTTGAGTCGATTACCTCCCTGGAGGATTCATTTCCCTATTCCCACTAGACTGTAGGCTTGTGAAACAATCCCTCAAACATCATTAAGGGACAACACAGTTAGCCCTTGTGGATTTTTTTATGTTCATGAGAAAGCCACAGGTCTTATCCCTTTTTCTTCTCCATAGTAGGCCTGCAACTCGGAGTAAATGTATAATGAGGGAATTGTACTGGATTTCAATTATATTGGCTTTTAGCAGCTGGTAGTGAAAAAAGCGTGTCTTTGTTAAAGTAAAATAAAATGTATAGCCTTATAATTTGATATGGGATTATACTGATACTTGTTTCTATTTCATAAAGGTAGATGTTTAGTGACCTTTATTCTGAAACATCTGGGGTACTATCAAAATGAGCTCTATGAGCTCACATTATGCATAAAGCACATTCTTACTAGACATGTGCATGAACCTGAATCTCAATGGTGTTGTCTGGGATTTCCTCCATCTTCTTTGTAGAGAAAGCTTCTTTGACCAGGTTCTTCAAAAAGAACTGGCACTCAATTACTTTAGCAACTCAACCTGCGTGTTCCTGTTTCCCTGTTTGGCTGCAGTGGTTAGGCAGTAGTGTGCTGTGTGAAACCAAACTTTGTCATATAGTTCAGTTCTATAGTTCTTCTGTAGTTTTTTGTAAATGAGTTTATCTTTCTTCCATCTTCTGCTTGATCTTCCTTCTATATGAAGTTTTCTCTTTGTGCTGTTTGGCTACAAGTACAGAATTTTTTATGAGTATTTATCTCTAACATGACCTCTACAGGATTATTTAAAGCTTTAAAACGTGCATGATATTTATTTGCCTTAAGAGGATTATCACATTTTAATATTATCTAATATCAGCATGTTCCTTTGTGTCTGTTTTTTCATGTGTTTACTGCAGCCTCTGGAACTGCTCTGGCATTCTCTGGATGAATGGCTTGTTCTGATAGCCACAGAGCTGATGAAAAACAAAAGGGACTCTGCCAACATTACTTCTCTTTTATTAAAGCAAAAAGGACCAGATCACCGAGATGCTACTCCTGCACCTTCTTTTGCCACTGCAGGCACTGAGGGAAGAAAAGAGCTGTCCACTGATGCTGTGGAGTTAAAAACATATGATGTTGCTGGGAAGCAGGAAGCTTGTGCTGATTATCAGGATGTTATCTCCATGACAGCAAACAGACTAAGTGCTGTCATTCAAGCCTTCTACATGTGCTGCTCCTGTCAGATGCCTCAGGGGTAAGGAGAGGATTAATTTTTCTTACCCAAACTATTACCTTTTTAAAATCATACATACTTTCTTGGAAGAATGTTGATACTGACCACATTGCATTAGTGACAGTCAAGGCTATACTGTTTAATGCTTTCAGTAGTTCAGTTATATGACTGCTTTTTAAAATTTATTTTATTTTTTAATAGTTCTAAAGGCACCAAACAGCACTGCAAGTTTCCCGCAGTGCTGCTGCCTATTCACTGGGCACTGGGGCACATTTTGTATTGAATGTCTACTGAATGTCTTTGTAATCATGTAGTATACTTGTAGGTAGTAGGATCTTGATATTTTGAAACTTAGCTGTATTTGCTGTTAGTTCTTAATGTGAAATTAACCCTGAATTTAGTGTGATTATCCAACCAGAAGAGCTATAAGCTCAGAAGAAAAAAAAAGTGAGTTATCTTTGTGTATGAAAATGATGGCTGGGGCAGAACTTATTTGACTATACTATATATAACAAGGGGAGTTCAGTCTCAAAGTAGTGTTCACTTGGAATCCTGTCCCAGATTGACAAACTTGTAGTTTTGTGTAGAACGTGCAGTTCAACTTAGGTAAACCTAATGCTATTCAGGTCTGGTTGAAAAAGGAAATAACTATGACCACTTGTAACTGGAGTCCTAGTCTGTCCGAGATTGTTATGGATTATGTTTGTGACTTTGGCCCTCATGAGTGGAAAACTAGGCAGGTGTGATGGTATTACAAGCTCCCTGAGGAATCTAGAAGCAAGGGTTCTACTACATGACAACTCTTGGTTATTCCTAATCACCACAAGGGTTTTTCTTCCTTTGCCAAACTGAGTTGAATAAATTGGCCAGTAATATTTGTCTGTGGATGTTCTGAAAGATGATTGGTTATTGACATTTTTGCCTTTTCTTTTAGTTCATTATGAGATCTTAATGCTGTTGAATATTTAGTTTCATGATGACTAGTTAAACAGCATCAGTTTCTATTTGTGAAGTGTTTATTTTAAAAAAGTCCCAACAATTTATGTAATTCAAATCAGTTTTGATTGCACTAACCAAAAACATCTATGATTTTTGAACAGGATGACATCACCTCGTTTTATAGAATTTGTTTGTAAACATGATGATGTCCTTAAGTGTTTTGTTAACCGGTAAGTTTCAACAAATATGGACCTTGTAATGCACCCCTCTGTTCCTCCCCGGCAATAACTTATTTTTTTCTTCTTACTGAGTTGTATTTTTAGATTGCTGCTGAGATGTATGAACAATATGCAAGGTCTTGCTGAACTCAAGGGAGTGTAGATTAATGATTCAGAGCTCAGACTTAAATGAATTCTTCTGCATATTTAAGTGATTGACTTGTAAGATTTGTGAATGAAATCTATTTCACAGAGCAACAGAATAATTTGATGAATGGATTCTTTCCTTATATTTGTTCCAAATAAGGCCTTCCCTTTTAAGGTAGATGAAAACTTTCATTCTTCCTCAAATGTGTGACAATTTAAAGGAATCTAAACCATCTTTGTTTCCAGAGTTCTTCTGGGACTGCCAGGTTTATAACTTCCCTTCTGTGTAGGGAGCTGCTTCTAATCCTCCCATGTTTAACAGATGAGGTAGGAGTATAAGTTGTTTGGAAACAAGAGTTAGGAAAAAATGGTAAAATAGAAGAATCTCTTGAAGCTTGTTTGTACGATTAATTGCATGGTTTCTTTATGTAGACTTTTTGCATCATGAAGCATTGTTATTAAATCTCTAACAGGCCTTAACAAGAACCTATTTTTCTTTCAGAAATCCCAAAATAATTTTTGATCACTTTCATTTTCTTCTGGAGTGTCCTGAACTAATGTCCAGATTTATGCACATCATAAAAGCTCAGGTAAGTGTCAGGAGGGACTTAGTTACAACTTCTGTGAATATACAAAGGGTGTTTTTTTTAAAAAAAACCCGCAATATTTAAATAAAACCCATTTGGGCAGGATGAAAGAACTAAACATGTCCTCTACTGCTTCTGAATCTGTAATGTGAAAGATCATATTAAACAGACATGGCAGCCAGATTTCTGTATTCATAATTCTCTGAAATACATGGGTGAGTCCATTTGAGATAACCAATGTTGGATGTATCTTACAAGTCCAACTTTCAGTTAAAGAGTGAAATTTCTGTTTTTAAATTATTTGTGGATGTCTAATAGATTGAACTTCTAAATGCTTTACTTTCCTCTAAATGACTTACATTTTGAGACAAACCAGAGGATAAATACATCACTATTACTTGATTTGGTCATAGCTAGTGGCAGCTCCTTTAGTGAAACATGTTGTCTTGTTGTCTGTTCCAACTTATTTCCTTAGTTGTGAACCATACTGTGCTTTTATTTTTAAAGATAAATTGCTTTTATTAATCCAGTTTCATTTTTGGGACATGGTGTAGGTGTATTGTTTATTCATTCTTTCATTGAAATGTGTGTTTTTGAAACTCACTACCTATGAATAATGAGGAGACCCCAAGAACTGATACCCTGTTTGTTAGATCAACTCATGTACGTGCTGTGAATTGCAGGGAATGAGAGAGGCCATTCTGGTGTCCTATCTGTCTCCAAAGAGCTGCAAAATGTCAATGTAAACACTGAGTCAACAAGTTAGAAACTTCTCACCTAGGAATTGCTTTGTAGGGTTTCTGGTTCCTTTGGGCTGTTTTATATTGCCAGTGAACCTTACTGCAAATAGAGCTAGTTCCTATCACTTGTGCTTCTGTGCTCAGCTGTGATTGATTATCAGTAGTTTTACAGAAGCCAGTGACTTATTTTTCCTCTAACTTGCTTCATGCTCTCCCCTAACCCTAACAGGAAAAGAAGTGTGCTATTTTTCTCTTCTGTGGAAAACTTCCATAGCTATTTCTGGATAGCTGGTGGTCGAGTCTTTCTGCAGACCCAATTTCAGAAAGCACTCAAGCACATGTTTAGTCCTTTCTTCTTCCCAAAATCCTGTATAGCATATTGGGACAACTCTGTACATCTCAAAAATTAATTGAAAATTATGAATAACCATTTGCTTATGGGAGAGGAATTATTCCGGAGAATGCGTGTGTATAATGTGGTTTGCACCTTGTTTTCTAGCCATTTAAAGATCGCTGTGAGTGGTTCTATGAACATCTGCACGCTGGGCAGCCAGATTCAGACATGGTGCACAGGCCTGTCAATGAAAATGACATACTTCTGGTTCACAGAGGTATTGTGTTCTAAATGGAATTAGCGTGTCTTTGAAAGATAATGAATGAAGATGAAAAAATTAATTGGAATTTTGTATTTAGATTCTATTTTTAGGAGTAGCTGTGAAGTTGTGTCTAAAGCAAACTGTGCAAAATTAAAGCAGGGGATTGCTGTGAGATTTCATGGAGAAGAAGGCATGGTGGGTAAAAGTGCATGGTTTTCTTTTATGGCATTTTCATATGGAAATATTAATTCTCATTCACAAGTGTTGTTTTGAACTAAAGCCTGCTTTACAATAACTTCAAAAGAAATATGTAGTTACTCAGCATAATTATTGAGTGAAAGTTTTGTGTACTAATATGTTTTATTCTCTTGACATGCAGGGACAGGGTGTGGTGCGTGAATGGTTTGATATCTTATCCAGTGAAATAGTTAACCCAGATTATGCCTTATTTACCCAGTCAGCTGATGGTATGTGTCTGCCCTTTTTTCCCCCCCCTAAGTTTAGGGTGTCATTTTTTATAAAAGCATTTTTATAATCCAAAAAATCTGTGTAGAGGCACAGATTATTTCATGAAAGCTAAAAGGAGAGGTTCAGGTCTGCCTGTTCAAAGTAGTCATCTCCAAGGAGACTAGGACTGGACTGTCTCCTGCCTGCATCTGGCTGGATACAGATGAAAGGAAGTAGATATATTCTTGTCCTTCCTTTGAGCATGTTCACAAGTTGATAGAAGCAAAGACCATTAGAGTGAGTAAAACAGCTATATAGCAATACAGTAAGATGGAGGACCAAATTTAGTAGTTGGTAATTACCCTTTTGTTGATGATAATTATTTCAGAACAGTGCCTTGGAGAGTGGCTAAGCAGTATCATTGTAATAAGATGTCATTGCATTTTAAGACATTTCTTTCTGACATCTCTTTTGTGTAAACAAAAAACCCCAACAGACTTTCAAAACCCCGAGATAACTCTTGCAGTGTTTTCAGATGCTTAGTGTGTTTGATAAAAAGCTTAATTAAAAAAAAAAAAGTAATGGAACATGATAATATTTTTATTTTATAGGAACAACTTTCCAGCCAAACAGCAACTCTTCTGTAAATCCAGATCATTTGAACTACTTCCGTTTTGCAGGCCAGATCCTGGGGCTGGCTCTGAATCACAGGCAGCTGGTGAACATCTACTTCACAAGGTCATTCTACAAACATATTCTCGGTATGATTTTATTGCAATCCTGCTTATTAGTCATAACAATTGTCTGAGTAGTAAAGCTTTTCCTTTTTCACTTTTGTGTCTATGCTAAAAGTGAAAAAGCCTTGGAAATTAATGTCTTACTAGTCTTTTACATCAGTCTTGCTAGTCTTGTACATCAGAGTCATGACAATTCTTTGCATTACAGTTGTGAAATTCATTTGCTCTTCTGAGTAGTATCATTCTTGAGAAATGAAAATAATTGTTCCCTAGTTAACTTAAGACAGACAAAGCTGAGAATGTTTGTGAACTCTGGCAAAAATCTATCAGGCATTCTGGATTGTCTGTAGATCTTCACTAGTGCAATGGTTTTTAAAAATGTGAGGCCTTGCTGTTGAAAACCTCTCTGTCTACCTACTCCAACAAACACTACTTATTTCCCAAAATAGGGCTTCAAAACTAATGCAGGTTCATTCTGTCTCCTTAATGAGAGAAGTTAATTCATATGATTTTACTGCATTCAAGAGGATTGGGTAGACTTTTTATAGAAATGTAACTTTTTTAGTAGAGGATATGTAGTCTAGGGCTCTTCTCTGCTCTTCTTTAGGAACCCTTGTGCCTCATGATTATTGAACAATGTGCCCCTCTTTTGCATTGTCATAAAAAAGCTTCTCTTGAAAGAAGATGTGATTCCCTGTGCATTCTTGTTACTCCTCCAAGTACATAAATTTACTTGCTGTTGCATGCAGAATTTCCTTTGTGTTTGATCACTAATGTTTGGAAGTATGAGATAGCTTGATGGTTTTCTGTAATCGTTTTGTCGACCTACATCACCTTCCTGTGATGTTTGCTGCGTCCAGGACAGATTAACTCTTAACTTCAGGTTTACTGTTTATCTTCCCTGAAAGTGTTCAGAGAACACTTGCAGTTCATTGAAGGTGCAGGCTCAGTCATCTTTATCAAGAGCTTCTTCCTTCTTCACAGAGGAGCATATTTTGCTTCTCTCCCTCAGTTCTTCTTTCTGTGGCAGGAGAGTGACTGTGCTGGGCAAGAGTCTGTGGAGCACAGCCAGTCTGCAGCAGCACCATATTGGCAATGCTTCATCAGGCTCCCCTAGCCATTGATCTTCACACAGGAAAGTGGTTTTAAAGTAGAGGTACCCTGGCACAGTTTGGTGCTGACTTAAGCCTTGGCCTCTGACATCAAGAGTGAGTAGATGAATCGATTTGGTTTTGAAGAGATCTTAGATACCTTGGGCAGGGACACCTTCCTCTAGACCAGGTTGCTCAAAGCCCTGTACAGCTTGGTCTTGGAACACTTCCAGGGATAGGGGCATCCACGACTTCTTTGGGCAACCTGTTCCAGTGCCTCATCACCCCCACAGTAAAGAAATTCTTCCTCATATCTAAACTTATTGTCTTTCAGATTTAAACCATTCCCCCTTGTCCTGTCACTACTTGCCTGTATAAAAAGTCCCTGTCCAGTTCTTTTGTAGGACACCTTCTGGTACTGGAAGGCTGCTCGAAGGTCTCCCTGGAGCTTTCTCTCCTCCAGGCTGAAACAAGAGCAACCGTCTCAGTCTTCAGTCTTCATAAGAGAGGTGCTCCATCCATGTGGATCATCATTGTAGTCCCATCTGGACTTGCTCAAACAGATCCATGTCCTTCTTCCGTTGGGGCCCCTGAGCTGCTTGCAGTACTCCAGATGGGGTCTCATGAGTGTGAGGCAGAAGGGCAGAATCATTGCCTTTGACCTACTGGCCACGCTGCTTTCATTGCTATGAATAACACTCACAGGCTAATTACCTTGTGATGTATTCACAAAAAAGAAAAATCTTATTTTTCTGCTGTTCTGTGCTACCTTGACAATAGTGAAATGTTGTTCTTGTCACCTCTTTTGGAAATGATTGCTGATTTTGGGTTCCTTACTGGTTTTGGCTTGTGATGATACACTTGATTTGTTGGTTTCTGAATTGACAAGATGACCTTTTACTTACTTTTTTCTTTTTTTTTTTCCACTTTGCTGGAATAACTATTGCAAACCAAGCAGCAGTCATTAGTCTCTGTTAATAAGGTCTAACTGGTCTTAGGAAGGTCTTGTCATTCCAACATTCTGTTTTACAGGCATCCTGGAACTTTCTGGAGGTTTATACACATTCAATTTGTTTAAGGTTGAAAGGTTCACAATTCTTTATCACTTCTTAGCACTTATCAGAGACAAAGAACTGGAAAACTTACACTTCCACTTCTCAAAGTGGTTGCTTTTTCTGCCTCAGTCACTGTGATTTATTTAAACCTTTCCAAGGCCTTTTTCATCAGCTTTTTGCATCTCCTATCTTCTTGTTTAAGGAATCAGAGTTGCACAGCAGTAGGTGCTCCTGAGCAGATTTGTTTTATTTTTGCTAGCTCTTGTTTATGCCAAGTACAAATTATCTGGTTAAAGACATAGAAATTCCCTTCACCTACTTGTCAGGCCTTAAGTAAAGGAATATGAAATCTCTTGCAGTCTGGAGACTGTTTCCATTCCTTTGGTTTCTCACCTTGCACTGAGGACCTTGTTTTCTGCAGTGAAAGTATATCCATCTGTAACCACCAGTTGTGTGCTAAGCCCTTCTGTGTCTGAGGAACACTGTGAATCTCTTTCACAGAGGAACTCCTCTTTAGTCAACAGACATGATGTGGAAGTGCCTTAATTAGAAGCTGAAACCTGTATGAACAAGTGTTCTTACATTTCTGTGAGACTCAGGTGGGTGCATTACCTTTTTCCACTGTGGCGAGTTGAGATCTTCCTGCAGCAATATCTGGTAGTTGAGGAAAGATCATTAACTTATGTGTGATGACTCAGCTAACACACTTTTATGTGCTTTATAAAGTATTAGATATGTAGTGTGCATGGGGTTTTTTTGTGTGTGTTGTGAAACCAAACATTGTTCTATAGGTCTGCATGTTTATTAAGGCTGCACTCTATTCCAGATGTAGCACAGGGAGAAATGCAGTCAGAAATAAGTAAGACCTCTTAGATTTATTTTTCTCACACTTCTTACCTATCCGCCTTCTGCTTAAACTGGGGAGGAGCACATGGTTTTTCTAGTGCTGTTTCCAGTTACTTTGTATTTCTTTACAGATACAGTTACATTCCTCTTTGGAAAAGGAAACTTTCACCTCCAGGTTTCAAACAGCCCATAAGTTCTTGACTGTTTTATCTACTCATACGTTCCACTCTGTAATAGAAAGTAGTCCTTGAAATGGCATTAACAAAAGTGAAAATTAATTTCTGGGTCAGTGTATTTTGAACTGGAGGCCTTAAAATCTTGAATAATGAATGAGCTTGTCTCAGAGCTTACCTGTAGTATCTCTTTGAAGTTCCATGTTGCACGTGAAATATTTGCTTCTCACAATTATGAAGATTTCCTTTTAAACTACTCAAGGGTATACAAGAGAAAGACACTTAGTATTTTGTGGGATTCAAATTTTGTCATGATAAATCTGATGGAATTTTTTTTATAACTGCCTGCTTGAGTCTATTCATTGGTAAAATATCTGTCAACCTGAGCTTAGTGCTTTGGTCTCACAACATGCTGACTATATGTGTACTCTCATCATAACAGTTGTTGAGTTTCTTCTTGGAAGGAGTATCTGATTCCTACTTTTTAGTCTTTTCCCACATTTTGCATATATCCTTCCGAGACATCATTATTTCCACATTTTGTGTGTCAAATGCACATATGCTTGCTAGTTGGCAAAAGTGAAAGTCCTCTGGAAACTACTGGACAGCTGTTAGATTTTTTGTTTTGAGAGAGATATTTAATTAGTAAGTTATCTATCCCTCTCTTAAACTGGAGTGTTGCTTGATTTTATTTGAAAAACAATGCCTTATAGCTGTGTACACACCATTTCAGCACTTGGCAGCTCTTCCAGGGAAATACTATAACATTTTTATATTTGGATGTTTTGCACTGGCTGCTAACCTTTGAATTTTGTGTTTCTCTGGGGTACTGCATCCACAAGCCGTAGTGTGCTAAGGCTTCTACTAATAGGCACCCTTATGACACTGTACAATGCATGGAAGATGGTGAAGTAAGGACAGTACTTCCCAATAACTTGCTTTTCTCTAAACCTACTGCTACCCTCACTCCCTGCTCCTTTCCCCAGATATTGTATCTGTCTTGGTGGAGTTGAAGTATCTATCATGCCAGAGTCAAAATAATTGAGGTCTGCTTTCTTGTGAAGAGGGTAATTCTCTTGCATAAACTGGTGTCACTTTGTTCTGGGCCCATTTGCTCAAATGTGCTTGAGTGAAGTGCCTGTGAAGGGGTTTGTAAATAGGCACTTTTTCTGCTTTTAATGCTTCTAAGTGACTTGCAAGTTCAGTTTGAAATGTAAAATTCCTATAATAATAATTTTTAACTGTATAATAGATCTCATTTCAATATGATTAAACATAAGAACACTGAAGAGTAATAGAGTTTTCTGGGTACAGGAAGGTTGTCTCCTCCCATGCCCCCCCTAAATTAGCATTTCCCCTAATGCTCTGAGGGAAAAGATACTGTTATAGAGAAATACAGTATTTGTGTTTCTAAAATTTAGGTAGAAAACTTTAAGACTTTGTAGGAAACATTCAACACTTTGTTTCAGAAGGAGTCGATGCTTTTAGTGAAATTCATTAGTGAACTAAAATTGTGCAAACTGTTTTTGCCTGAGTGGTATGTCATTTGCTTCACTAGGAGGAAAAATGTGCAGAGGACACTTGATTCTGTAGTATTTTAAAAATACAGTGTGTGCAGTTCTGCTGTAGTTAGCAACAATGCATCCCTTTTTCCCTTTTCTTATTACTGCATTATTCTGGTTTTTCTCTAGAGGGCAATCTTCTACCATGTATTAAGTCAGAATGCTTTTTGCTTTATCCTATTTATTTGAGCAATTTTGTCTCTTCATTTTTTTTTCCTAGGCATACCTGTAAATTATCAGGATGTAGCATCTATTGATCCAGAGTATGCAAAGAACTTGCAGTGGATTTTAGATAATGATATCAGTGATCTGGGTTTAGAGCTGACCTTCTCTGTTGAGACTGATGTGTTTGGAGCAATGGAAGAAGTGCCACTGAAGCCAGGGGGTGCAAGTATACTTGTTACACAGGAAAACAAGGTGAGTATACAGGTTTATTCAGAAGATGGTAGCATAGGAAAAGCCATTGGACTGAATAACTGGAAGGATGAATGGTATACCTGTTTTGGAGAAAACACACAAAAAAATTACAGTTGCCAACACTCTTCCCCCTTTTTCTAGGTTAGCATGCCACAGAAATAATATTACTTAAAATCTTTAAAAGAGTTCAGATTATAGTTTCTTCTTTCTGGCAGAAATATGGAAGGGAAATAGGATCAATTTAGATGAAGGATTTATTTTAAAAGTTACAAATATTCCTAAAGTTATGTCTTGGGTATACATACCAAGAAAGTAGAATGGTAGCAATTGCTAAACATAAAATTATAGATAATGTTGCAAACTGTGCTGCCTGCTAGGCCAGTCAATAGCACTTGATTGCTCTAATTAATATGCAGATAAAAAGAGTAGAAGTCTGCAGGAAGCTTTTTCAGCCATTTGCAAGTCGCTTGGTGTATATGGAAATAATCTACTTTTTAGATTTACTTTAATAGTAACAGGTTGAAAAGCCCCCAATTCCTCTGCAGCATTAATTCATAAAAAGAAATATACGAAAACACAGCCAGATTTTGAAAATCATCTAGAAATTATGATAAACACAAGTCTCATTGAATCCTGCAGTTACTGACTAAACAGTTCTGAGTCACTGCAGGAGTGTCACGGGTAGACCTGCAGTTTTTTGTAGTGTTGACTCTTGGTCCTGATGTGTGCTTTGTGTTCTGATTTATTGCCTTTGACCTACTGGCCACCCGGTTCTCAGTGCTCAGGAAGCATTCTTCTGGAGTGGTGTCGGCGGCTGCTGCGCTGGGGAACAGCCGCTGGGTGTCAGCCTTTCTTGCAACGACAATGCAGTTTGTGTTGGAGCAATTGGCACTGCAGTCTTGTAGCCTTAATCCTTATTTTCATTAAAATTATTTTCATTTTCCAATAGCAGGAATATGTATTATTAGCCTGATTCTACACTGATTCCTGCAATACAGTCATTTGTGAAAGAATACAGATGGTAAAACAAGTCTAATTGTGAAGGTAGTGGATGCTTAATTTCTTTATTATCTGTTGGAGAAAACAAGGATATTGATTCTTGTGTCTGGTCAGTCTTAGCTTCTCAGTTTATAAAAAAGATGTATTTAACATAAATTGTAGTTTCATAACAACTATTTTAAACCCATTTTCATTTAGTATAAAATTAGAAGTTTGCCCACATGAGGGTACTACCTGTTAGCAGCTTAATTTGCTCTCTTAAATTCAGAGCTGGGGCACAGTCTAAAAAGGGTGATTGCAAACATGTAGAGGAGATGCCTGCATTCTATCTCATCCAACCTTCATCAGCATGGCAGGAGGGGACTAGAGTTTTGTGTAGCTTTAATTTGAAGGGTGGTAAGAAAGAGGTGACTCTGGTGGTAGCTTTGAAACTGTTAATATTGATGCATTTTTTTGAGTTTGAAGTTGCAAAATGTGAAGTCAAAAATATCTATAAGATGGCACTGTTTTTTTCACTGGCAAAGTTACTGACAGTGGCTAAGTTGTTGCAAATTGGAGATGTGTATTTTCGTGGTTTTGTGGGATTTTTTTCCAGTTCATTTAACGTGACGTATTTTTGCAGTACATTTTAGCTTAGCTATCTAAGCTTCTATCAGTTTAAATAGGAATGTGTCTACTTTATAAAAAAAATCTCTTTTTCTCCTGCAAGCAATATATTATTTTTTTCCCCGCCTTTACCCAAGGAATAATAGATCACTGTTTAAAACTCATTGTATTTCTTTTACCTCTGGGAGAAGAAAATTCAGCTTCTAAAAGAATTTGCTATGTATACACACTAGCAGATTACCTGTTAAAATTAAATGATGAATGAATCTTTATCCCTTAAAAAACCTGAACAACAAACACATACACAAAAATATCCCCCATATCAAACCCAAAATAAAACACACCCTTACCCCTCCCTTCACAGAAACCACCCAAACAATCTCTTTCTCTCATTGAAAACTGAAACAGAGTAAATGCAGTAGTAGTAAAAGCTATTTGTAAAATGTTATTTTCTTTGAATGGGGTAATTTTCTTTTTTTATATCAACTGTGTAATAGGTGAATGGTTGTGGGACAATTAGATGATGCAAATATTTATGTCTTGCAATCGCTGTGTCCATGTAGCCCAGCTGAAATACAGTTATAGCTTAGTTCAAGCGCCTATTTTCATGGTAATGGAGAGACTTCAAAGGAAAAAGTCAGGCTTTGTCCTGAATTTATCTTTGCTCTTTGCTGTGTATCGTTTTGCAGTTCTCTACTTTTTAGGAAAAAAAATAAAATTAGACCTAATCAAAGTTTGACTATATGCTATATTAAAGAATGGTGCAGATCTCCACAATCCTATGGCTTTCTCTGTCCTCCCAGAACCTGTCTGTGAGCTGGCCATTCTGTTTGGCAGTAAAATAGTAGGTATTTTTTTTCCAGGCAGCTTTAAAATGGAGCTGCTCTCTGAATGTGAGAATCATCATAACCATTGATCCTTGTCTCACAGTATATGGGATTGTGAAATCGAGGAAGCATGATCTCTGCTTTATTTACCTCGAAGTAAAATACAGAACAACCCCTCACCCAAACTAGACTTTGTCATTATATTTGTGATGCCTGTCTAAGGTGTGTTCAATCAAATCTCCCTTCCTTAAAGAAGGCTGGATCATAGCTTTATGTACTATGTAGATCTGAAATTATGTAGGTATTTCTGTTTTGTAATATGCTCCTAAGGCTTCAGAGGGAAATAAAATGTAAATGAAGTGCACAGAAAGCAAAACAAATTGACCAGGTTGTTTACTGACATGTATTATGTAAATTCTGTGCTACAGGTCTTTCATCATGCGCCAGTGCTGATAGCCAGGATGCTTGGCTGTTCCAGGCAATTTTAAACATTTCTTGTTACAGCTAAAGTACAGCAACTGCTTTCTCTCATACTTAAAGTGTTCAGTGTAGTATTTTTGTCATGCATAAAATAAGTGATTTTTTTTTTAAATGGACTTTTCAAAACAAGGTTGTGAATTTTTCTTTCCACAACTCTGTTTTTCTGGCTAACCTAACTTACATAAGAACAGTTTAAGAGATGTAAAATAGGCATTTCTGATCATTGAAGACAAGCAGTGTTAACATCGTTTTTGAATCCTGGTATTGCAAAAATTTCTGATTTCTTCTGTATTCCCAGATTGACTTTTATCTAGTGCAGTTAATCTCCTTTGGCTGCCACTCAGTCCTTAGAGAAGGGAAGTGTCTTCAGCTCCACTGATAGTAGAAGCAACCTGGGGAGATGACAAGACAGAAACTGGATTTTTGGGAGCAGTAATGCAGTTGAAGATAGTATTAGATCATGTTCCTCTTCTTCAGAAGAGAACCCTAATTGTTCTCTTAATCTAATCAAATGGATGGTGATAATGTATTTAAAAGTGTCGTTCAACTGCAAAAAAACCCACCAACCCCTTTGTACATCTGTGACTGTAAGGAGCTGCCATTAAAAAATATCCTTCTGTTTTGAAAAATGTTTCATAGTTCATTCTCTTTTTCTGAAAGGGAGGAAAGAAAAAATGTGTGGTTGCTTTTGTGCAGGTTCATAACCTAAAAGTTTAGTTTTAAGTATTTTAAAATTAAAAATCAAAGTAGTATTTTCTTGAAGTAAGCTGATAGTTGAGATGGTTTAATTGGGAGATACATTTCATGATTTTCTTTTTAAAAGTCATGATTAGGAAGTCAAAGCATTTCTTTAAACAGAGTACCTTAAATAATCTAGGAATAAATTTTGTTTTCAAGTAGAAAACTATTTTCTTGACTAAAGAAACTTTTATTAAACTTGTGTAATTTAGTCATGGTAGATGAGATGTGTTTATAGAATTTTAATGTAGGCACTTTCCCTTCTAAAAGGCACTAGTCTCCTTCTAAAAAGCCTTCTTCCATTAACACCTCTAGGCTTTTGTGTTCTCAACAAAAGCAAAGTTCTGGTGGATTCCTTTTCTGGCTGACATCTTTTAAAGGGAAAGGAGCCCCCAGATCTCTAAAGCATGTTGTGGTCTATTCCCTGGCTATGGTGGAAATTGTTTTCTGGTGTTTTTCTTTTTTAAAAACTAAGGAAATTTTTCAAGACTTTTTAAAAATATTTGAAATTCTTATTGAGACTAATTTCCTCTGCAGGCTTTATTATGTATTTTTTCAGCTTCCAGAGACAGGAGGAAAGCAAGGAAGCTTTTTGGCTCACAAATATTCCTTCAGAAGTTAGCCCTTTTTCCTGAGTAATATCAGTTTGCTTAAATTGAGTATTTTTGCTTGCAAACATTGGTGTGTTTATGCTCTTAGTTGAGCTTAATGGAGGCTGTATTAGATGTGGGCATGACAAATTAAGTTTTATTTGCTTCCTTTATCCTAGTCTGAGTCCCTGTTTTTTGACTGGTTTATGTAACAATTCAAACACTTCTGTTTTGGAATTGTCTTAGGAAGGAAGGCAGAAGAGCAGAAGGGGCTTCTTTTGGGTTGCTTCCACGTGAAAATGCACAGGGACTCTTACTACCTTACAGTGGAAGAGATTTGTAATGCATTGAGGACTGCATTTGTGTGTGTGAGTTTGAGAACTATGTGGTTTTGCTGGGGTCTATCTTAATATTGTTTTCTGTGTTGCAGGCTGAGTATGTGCAGCTTGTGACAGAGCTCAGAATGACAAGAGCCATTCAGCCTCAGATAAATGCCTTTTTACAAGGCTTCCATATGTTCATTCCACCATCTTTGATCCAACTTTTTGATGAATATGAACTGGTAAGCAGAAATGCCTAGGTATTTTTAAACACTTTGTTCAGCATACTTCATCAGCAGTGTAAATGATATAGAAGTAAAGCTCAGTAACCACAGAATAAAAATTTTGTAGCTTTCACATTGGCTTTGCTTCCCAGGCATCTACCAGTGAGGATCTCATTATGTGTATTCCTGCTTTTTCTAATTACTCAGAATTACCATCTTCCTGAAACATCACATGGCAGTAATAAATGCCTTAAACTGTAATGTCAGTATGGAATCAGCACGTTGTGGCCTTTAAGTCTTTGCATATTTTCCTTGAGGAGGACAGAAATCCTGTAAGAATAAGGAGATTATTATCTTTATTTTTTGAGTCACAGAGTCAAATTCCAGTAAATTTTTGTTGGTAGTTTGATCTTCTGTAACCAACACATCTCAAATATTCTCTGAAGTCATGGCAAGACTCAGAGTTTTTTTCTTTTAGATTCTTTGGCAATAATTTTTCTGTCTTGCTAGTGCATACTTAAATTAAACAGATCATATGAAGTTACTTGGATTTAAGAATCTTCATGTATTAAAATTTAGTTGTGGGTTCCATAAGTTTGTAATAAACTGAAAAAGCACTGTAAGCTTTCTACTTCTTAAAACATAGTTTCTTAAAATAGCATAAACTCTTCAAATAAGTGTTTAGTCAGGAGGACTAATCACAATCTTTGTGCTTCTCCTGAAGGAGCTTTTGTTGTCTGGTATGCCAGAAATTGATGTGAATGACTGGTTAAAAAATACAGAATACACCAGTGGCTATGAGAGAGGAGACCAAGTTATTCAGGTAAAATTATTTATTCGTTTGTGTTCTTTTTTTACTAATGTAGACTATTTAATCCAAAAAATGTGGTTTTGTTGTTGTCATTATCTGTATGTGTATGTGGAAGCTTGTTTTGGCTGAAATTTGTGGAGGTTTTTTATACTGTATTTCTACATTAAGTAACTTAATTATGTATGAATTTGGTACAAAAATTTCCATAATTTAAGTAGCAAACTCACATATATTCCGTTTATTGTTTTATCAGTATATTTTCAAGTACTACAAGTATTTAATGGAAAAATACAAACTAACTTTTTTGTCATTTAGTGGTTCTGGGAGGTGGTGGAAGAACTAACTCAGGAAGAGAGAGTGTTACTATTACAGTTTGTTACTGGCAGGTGAGAGACTCCTCTGTAAGAACAAATACATTGTGTAGATACTCTGAAATAAGAGACTTAAGAAACCATAAAAGATCCTCTACAAACTGTTTTGCATACTAGTTGTTCTATATGTTGATCAAAGTAGACAAAGTGTGTGTTAATACTTTTGCTGTCTCTATTGCCTGCAAAATGATTGATTACATATTTATTATACTTGACCACTTTGCAAGATGCCTTTGTTGCTGTCCAGGCCGTGTTTGACAAGGCCATAGTAAATTTAACTGAGCTTTTTATTCTTGTTCCTGTTGCATATTTATGTGTCTCTTGGATCTTCCAGTAATCAGCTGAGGCTGTAATATATGAGATAAGTAGGTAGCACTTCAGTCAGTGTACACAGAATATCCTTCTCCTCAAGCTGACTTGAATTTAACATTAGTGCAGTGTGTCAAGATAAGTAAAGATGTAACCTCACAGAAGACTGTCTGCTTTATAAAGGTTTTCTGTCCTAAGTTTTATTTGTTCTCTAGGAAAAATCACTTTTATTTCCCTTATGGTTGGGGGCAGTGAGGGAATGTTTTAGCAATAAATGCCCCTGTGAGTTGGGTGAGTTGCTGAGCTTGTGGGTACAGACATTTCACAAAGTGGATCCACAGGCATAAATGTGACATCCGAGTTGTGCAATCCAGTCTTTTTCTGGTAGCAGGCAGAGATCACAGCATCTTCTTAGTTTATTTCCTTAATATTCTAGGATTAGTAGAGTAGTTGACCTTTTGTGTATAAGTTTTGTGGTTAAGCAATGATAAAATACAAATTAAGATCATCATGACTACCTTTTGTATTAAGGAATTTCATAGTCACAGATTTATCATCAAATGGCCCAGTCTCCAAATTCTATTAGTTTCACTTGATTTATTATGAATTTCCTTGGTTTTAGGGATCATGGGTGATTTAAGAAGCTAGTTGTATGCACATTGATCTTTTTGTCCTCTGAAGAAATGATTCCTGAAGTTGTAACTGCACATGTGTGGCATGCCAGCTGCTGGTCTTTCATTTTTAGTGGACTGGTCCATTTCTAACTCTAGACAGCAAATAAGGATCTTTAAAATGTAAGGTCATGTTTCAAATGCTCCTTAAAACATTCCAAGTGATACCGAAGTAGCATTCAGAATTTTCATGACATTTGGGATAATCTGCTGGATTCTAAGGGGTGCTTTCTATCAAGTAAAGAGTTACACTATCTGATTAATTATGTGCCTCAGCATGTTTTGTTTTGGTCACAAATCACCTACTGTCTTGTTCTTACCCATTTTCTTGTTAGTAGGAAAGAATTTTTGCTGTGGCTTTAAGAACTCTCGTCTGGAATTTAAAAATGATCTGCTTAGAATTTTTTTTTCTGTATCAGCTAGGAGGAACCCTTTGTTTTTTCTTCAGTGTTTGAAATGCAATAGATTTATTTTTTTCCATAAATACTTAGCTTTTAAAGTTACCTCTAATAGTGATATGCAGCCGGCATTTTTTGCACATAAGCCCTTTGAAAATCCTACTTTCTTTTAAATGGAAGATTTAGATGTTGACTTTTCTGTGAGCCTAGTACAGTAGTCAGGCTGGTATTTTAAGTAAAATTTTACATTAAAAATATACCTGATTTCAAACTATGATGTTTTTCAGGCCTTAGTGAAGAATTTGTTTCTGTGGGTACTGGTTGACAGGCTACATTCAAAAGCCTTTTTTTTTCTCCATTTCCCTTTAATCTCTTCTGTATATTCACTTACTTTTTGTGTGTGTGTGTGTGAAGTGGAACTGTTCTTTCTTTCCAAAGACTATGAAATTAATCTAGTGAATTAAATAGATTTATGATTATGTCTTCAGTATTTCTCTGACATCTCTAAATATTTCTTGAACTTAGCCTTTTGTCTTCTTCCCCCCATTTTTACATCTCTTTCTCTTTTTCTCTTATGAAGTCTTGCTTTGGTAGTTTCAGTGGAGATAGTATTGCATTTGTCATTAATACCAATTTTGAGACCTATTTTAGTAGTAATTGTCTTGAGCAAAGTTTGAACATATTTGGAGGTCTTAGCACACTCAAGAAAAAGCCTAAATGTTTTTGTGGCTCATACTGGGGATCTGAAAGTTTACTTATGATGCCATTTATTCTTTCTCAGCTAACAGCTGCTTGAGATGATATTGCCAATTAGGCAAGCTTTTCTTATTTTTTCCTCTCTTGATCTGTTTGGTATTTATAATAGTATTTGGCTAATTTATTGTTAATTCTCCACTGGCAACTTCTGATGAGGGTTTTAGTGAACAGTTGGAAGGAAGTGTTGACAGCTTGATAGATTCTAAATGATAAATTCTACTTTATTTGTATTCTACAGCTGTGAAGATTGTATAGAACTTCTTTGGGGAATGTAGATTTGTTGAGCAATAACCAATATGCTTATGGTCTTTTAAGGAAAATACAGCATAATTGTTAAATATGAAAGATATATGTGTCTACTGTCACATAAGAGTAAGAAAACATAAACAAGCTTAATCTCTTCCACATTGTTTCCATTGCAAGCAAATTTATGCAAAACTTGTCAGTGGAAAAATAGGTAGAAACGTCATGATTCAGATGTAAATGTCGAAATTTCCAAAGCTTTGAAGTTATATTGTTGCCCTTGTGCACAGCTATTGTGATATTTTTTGCATCTAGTTGGAAGATTTTCTTTACTATATTGGCAGTGTTTTGCTTGGAGAGAAAACTCATTCTTGAATGCACAAGTTGGCAGCCATCTCTTTCTCTGACATGTTCAAAGCCTTGACCATGCTTTACAGCTTTGACCTGTTATATGGAAAGAATTATAATAAATTACATTGAAAAAGCTTCTACATAGTAGTGGTCTGAAATAAATTTAGCAGTTAGGTGTCTGTTTTATTGCTGATTTGAATGTGGGTTGTTTATCAGAGGGGAGAAAAAGCTGTTACCGTGGAGGCAGGACTGTATTGGAATGTGAGCCAAAACCATGGTATAAGAATACTGATGTACCATCTTTACCACTGTCTGAATTGTTGCTGTAAGCACAATTCCATTTGTGTCAGAAATAACATGCTGCAAATAATCAGCACTTCTCTCCATAGTGGTTACTTTGTGTAACAGTGTTAGAACTGTGTGCTCAACATTGCTGCTGTTAAGTTTGGTGATACAGATTTATGTGTTGGATACTACAGCTAGTTCTAAAAGGGATATTTAAAAGGTATTACTGTGAGTCGTGTCCCAGCTCCTTCACATTCAGCAGCAGCAACCATTACACTTTTGCATTTTTGCCAGGTAGTTTTACTGTGAGTGGAAACATTACTTCTGTTACACTTGCTTCTAGCTTTTACAGTCCCTTGATTTGGTGAATATGGGACTACTGGTTTTACTATAGGTACCTGTAATCCAGAATTCTAACAGCTGTTACATATTTTTGGAAGGCTTATTTTGTGTTATGAGATTCTTTCTTTGCTAGCTACAAAATCACAGAATAGTTAAGGTTGAAAGGGGCTTCTGGAGATTGACTTTCACAGAATATTCTGAGTTGAAACGGACACACAAGGATTATCAGGTCCAACTCTTAAGTGAATGGCTTGTACAGGGATCAACCTTGGCATTATTAGTACCATGTTCTAACCAACTGATGGAATCTCATTGTCTAATCGAACATGGTATTCAGAGCAGGGTCAGCTACAGCTGGATGCTCAAGATCTTGTCCAGACAGGTTTTGACTGTCTCCTGGAATGCTGACCTCTCACCTTCTCTGGGCAACTTGTACTCGTGTTTGACCTCCTCACAGTATAAAAGTGTTCCTTATGTTTAAATGGACATTTGTGCCCGTTGCCTCCTGTACGATAACTGGGGACCGCTGCTTCATCTTATTTATCCCTTCAAGTATTTATACACATTGATCAGATTACTCTTGAGTTTTCACTTCTCCAGGCTGAACAGTCCCAGCTTGCTTTTGTCTTGTGTCAGGTGCTCCAATCCCTTACAGTCTTTGTGGCCCTTCACTCAGCTTGCTGCATTATGTCCCTGTCATTTGTATAGTGGGGAGCTTGGAGCTGAATATTTCTCCCCAACTTCAGAGAAAGGATAATCACCCTCTCCCTACTGGGTGGCATTGCTCCTAATGCATTCAACTTCCTTTATCCTTTCATTATAGTGGAGTTTGAGGAGGGGTTGAGGTTTTTTTGGATACAAAGGCTGTGTTAGCAAGATGTTATCTTGTAGTTTGTCAGCTTAAGTTGATATTATGAAAATATCTGAATTTTATTCTACTTGTTAGTTTAGAATGACAGAGAGGGAGTCTGAACAATGGGCTATTGCCCATTTATTCCTGGAGTAATCTTTGAATAATACGTTGGTAAAAGAAAAAAAGGAGTGATATGATTAAGTGAGATTGCATTCCTGGAGATGATAGTGATTTTTTTAGTGTGTTCTAGTTTTGCCATAGTTTGTCACTGGGCTATAGTGTGACTGATATAATGATTTTATTAGTTACTTGAGATATTTGGTCTGAAGTAGTAAATGAACAGACATGTCAAGGACACTTTGGTCATTTGTCCCACAGATAGTAATCAGAGGATAAACTGTTTTGTGGTGTAGCTTAAAATTTAAACATAAATTGACATGTTTGTCTTAACTGAGATAATGCCACAATATAAGAGGGGTATAAATCTGATAGAAAGCATCCAAAGGGGTCATGGAGATGGTGAAGGGCCTTGAGGGGAAGCCGTGTGAGGAGCGGCTGAGGACACTTAGTCTCTTCAGCCTGGAGGAGACTGAGGGGGGACCTTGGAGACCTCATTGAAGTCTACAACTTCCTCAGGAAGGAAAGTGGAGGATCAGGCACTGATCTCTTCTTTGGTGACCAGAGACAGGACCCAAAGGAACAATGTGAAGCTGTGTCAGGGGGGTTTACATTGGATGTTAGGGAAAGGCTCTTCCCCTGGAAGGTGGTTGGACACTGGCACAGTCTCCCCAGGGAAGTGGTCGCAGCCCCAGCCTGACAGAGTTCAAAGGGGTTTGGGCAGCAGTCTCAGGCACGTGGTGTGATCCCTGCAGAGTTGGGAGTTGGATTTCAATCCTTGCGGATCCGTTCCAACTCAGAATATTTTGATTCTATGAACATTCTGCTACAAAAACTGGTTATAGAAATGAGTCCTTCTTGCGGGCAGAACAAACATTGTCAGTCAAACAATATGATGCCTATTGTAAGTGGATTAATGTGTTACTCAGTCTTGTAATTAAAAGCTTTGAAACAATGTGAATTTTGATATCAGTAAGAAAAAGGGAACTTTAGTAAACTGTCAAATTATCCTGAGTAAGAGATTTCAGTGTAAAGATTACATTTTTTGCCTTATAACATTATTGCACTGGTCTAATTTCTGTACATTTTCTCAGTTCCAGGGTGCCTCATGGTGGCTTTGCCCATATAATGGGTGGCAGCGGGTTGCAAAATTTTACTATCGCTGCTGTACCATATACTGCAAATCTTTTACCAACATCAAGCACATGGTATGTTAACTATTTTCATTAAAATATCTTAAAACCAGGACTTTTTCATGTCAGTCACGGTCAAAAGTACAGGTTTTTAGAAAATTAAAAGGTCCAAAGAATTTAAATGGTTTCTGCAGTATTCACTCTCCCAACACGAAAGTGGTGGGTTTTGTCCCAAATGATGTTACATTATGTTTGCTCATTGTTTGCAACTCAAATTTGTCTAATTAAAGACAGTGAAATAAATAAAGGAATATTAAAGTTAAGTTATTGTATTACAACTTACTGAATTAAAAAAACAACATAATTTCCTACAATATATTCAAGTGCTCAGTGGTACTATAAGTCTGCACAGGCTGTTTTCTTCCATACATGTGATCTCTTCAGGGGTTTTAATCAGAAATCTTTACTGTTTAGTGTTTTGCTGAGCTGTGGTGTCCTGTTTCTTTTTTTCTTTCCAGTATCAACATGCTCAAGTTACCTGAATATCCAAGTAAAGAAATCCTGAAAGACAGGCTTCTTGTGGCATTGCACTGTGGAAGCTATGGTTACACAATGGCATAAAAAACCCATCTGACTGTTAATGTGCAATTTTGAGTGGCAGAAGTAATTTTGTAAACTGTCAATAGAAAACCATCTTAGGTGCTGCAGCCCATTGGCATGGCTGGGCTTTGGAGCTGGCACAGCATCATCACCTTTCTCTCCATTTTTGTGTTGTCAGGGTAGCTTTGATAGCATCATAACAAACTTCTCAGTATGCTGTATTTTCATTTTTTTAAAATTACAAATCTGTATGGAAATCAGTTTACATGCTTTTCATTATTATTTCAATCTGAGAAAGTTTGTCAGAATCTCTTTCCACAGTTTACATTTGATTTCCAGCTATGTGGTTGAATGACATTTGCATTGCAGTTTACTTTGCACTCAGATGGAATACTGCAAATGAAAAGAGTTGTATTTTATGCCTTGTTGCATGTGAAAGTGCCATTTATTTTTGCAGACCACTACAAAAAGTTCAAATGGAATATTGTACAGTAAGACAGAGCTGATGTATTTTCCATTTCTTTGCATAGTAACAGAAAGAAAATTTTATAACTTTTTGGTATTCTAATGTATATAATATGTAAAGATTAGACTGTTATGACTGGAAAAAAACATCAGATTGAGTTTGTCTAGTTTATTTTAGAATTTACACTATATTCTACTAAATATTTAAAGTATTTGTGACTTTATAGTCAACTTGCAGTTTAGAGTTTGTAAATATTGTTTAAGATCTATATCCATTGTTTGAATGCCTTTACTCTTTCCTTGATATAATTGTATGTTCAAAAGGTATTAATTAAATTTTAATATTTTAACCAGAATTGGAATGTGACAAGTTTGTGTGTCTCTGTGGGCAGATTATTTTTTTTTTCTATCAGGATTTTATTAATCTATTTATAATTTAAATTGTCATGGAACCAATATATGAGGAATCATTGTTAAAGTGTATGGACGGACATAAAAAATGCACAAGGAAGTAAATCAAGCCTATGAGGTTAGCTGAGAAAACTATGGTAGTTAGAATCTTGTGTCAAAATTTATATAGAGTTAGAAGCTGTTACACTTATAATATCCAAAAATACGCAGCAAGAGCTCAGCACATTTGAAAAGTAGCTGCACATGTTGGGGTTGATGATGCTATTGCATAACTGCTGTTCTAGGGACCCTGGGGTAGGCCTATGTTATTGTTTTGATTCATACTAGGAATGTTTTTTTTGTTGGTATGTTTTTTCCGTTGTGGGTGTGTTTTTTGGGGGTATGTTTTTTGTGGGTATGTATGGTAAATTAATCTGGTCATCCCAGCTTGTCATGCTTTTGCCTTGGAGAATGCAAATTGGATTCTGTCCAGATGAAACTAGACAGAAAAAATTCATCCAAAAATCTACCAAATGCTAATGGATTAGCATCAAATTTATGTCTGCAAGGCTTAAATGATATGAAGAATATCACAGAAGAATATTATAGATCTGAAGTTTCCAAATTAATTTGGTCATAGCAAACCCTCCAAACACGCAAATTTTAAGGTTCAGGTCCACAGCAGAAACTGTTTCCTACTGATCCCTTGATGTTTTCTTACACTAAGTGCTAATACATGTGTAGCCTAAGTTCACCAGCTGATTTAGGCTACTTATTTTGTGTTTGATTTTTTTTTTGGATTTTATTTATTTTAATCTAAAGCATACATAACCTCTCTGAGGGAGTGAGATACAAATCATTGCCATGGTAATTTTCCTCTGGACTAAGCTTTATACATGAACTTATGAGCTTAATTTCCTTTTTGGTTCTGTTGGTGCACATGTTGTGTAAATGTTGGTTTAAATTGTGAGGCAGAGTCTGTGGCTACAACATGAGAATACCAGTTTTAGTTAGTGGAAAGAGCAGACTCTTCCAGCAGAACAGGGAAAGCTGCTTGGCTGTTGCTTCAGTCAATGGGGAGGTGCTGTTCTTCTCTGGCAAGCTTGAGGAAGCTTAGGCTGCTTGAATAATTAGATGTTTGAGGATGTGTGGGGTTTTAACATTAAATCCCAGTTACCTTGGATCCTTCCGTTTAGGAAAAGTGCTTTGCTTTCTTGCACAGTTGGGCTGTGCTTGGTTCTCGGCTTCTATTGCTTATTTTATTATGCGCTTCTGCAGGGTAGATTGATAGGAGGGCAGTGTTTGGGGCAGTAAGAGGTATTTGTCAGGCATGGGGAGTTTGTTTTCTTTATGTAAACTGGGATTTATGTTTTTATTTAAGGTTTTACTGTAAATAGTGTTGTTAAAAGCTATGCAATCTGTGATATTTTTTTTCCCTTTCACATGTTCTATTTACAGTAATATACAGCAGTTTCCAGGAAGCCAAAACGTTGCATGCTCCTGCAGTGTTCAAAATAAGTCATATTGCAAGGCTGAATGAAGACAAAAAATAATTTTTTTCCACTTCTGTATTATACTGTAGGTGACAAGATGAATTTGGTCTCAACCAGTTCACCTAACATGCTTGGCAGCTGTTTTTGAAATGTAAAGGAGAGCAGAGTTTTAATGTTCTCAACAGTTTCCTATGACAGATCTCCCTGTAACAGCCTCACAGTGGTAAAGCGGGTTATTCTTGTTGCCTCTGTGCCCCACGTTAGTCACGTTCCCTATGATGTACCTTGTAGGATTTCTTGTAATGTTTGCACTCCTTACCCCCCAACAGAATCAGAATGAAATTCCTCTAAAATCCTTCTGTAATAAGAAAGCATGATGTAAATATGTAGATAATGGGGAGAGAGCTGTTGATACTGGTATATACTGGACTTCTGGTATAACATCAACCTTGTTATCGCTTGTTTTGAACAGGGTTTTTTCCTGCAGAAACTGAACAATGCTGTTGACTGCAGCTGACCATGTGAAGTTAAGCAGGATTTAATTACTGCACTGAAAGACTGTTCTTAGGACACCTGTACCCTATTAGCAACAGGGTATGAAAAGGCTGTTGAGAAACTATAACTTAATATAGCTTATAGTTTAGAATGGTTAATTGGTTTATATTTGTTCTCTCCCACTGTGCCAGAACAAGGCAGGGTGAGTGTTTTATCTTGGAAAGAACGGAACAGATGTCTTGTCAGATCATAGATCATGAGTGCTCATTAGCTTTTATTATCTTTATGAAAAGTTAGATAGCAAAGCCTAGTTTTTGATGCTTGAAAATGTGTTGTGCCTCTAATGTTGCAAAACCATTAAAACCATAAACTGTGAAATGTAGCTTAATGACTTCTACTGTATGTTCCATAGTCAAATAAGATTGAAAATGGAATGAAAGGAAGATGGTGCTTGGCCTGAATTTTCCAGATACTTGGAGACTTCCACATGCACAGTAAAAAAAAAAAAAAAAATTAGCATCACCTGTGCTTTAGAAATTATGGGCAAGTCAGTAGTTTATGCAGCTATTATTACAGAGAATTTTTAGCATGTCCATAGAAGAGCATTTGTTTAGTTAAGAAGTAAAATCAGCGAACTACTAAACTGATGCTAAGAACCAAAGCTTTAAATCAACTAGATTAAACCTCCTCAGGGATTCTTGAGTTGTAAAGATAAGTGCCTTTCAAGTCAGAACATCTGTTTTTATCCAGACTTACTATAGATAATCATACAGACAAGAGACAAGATAGATAGACAAGGGACTGTGATACATGTTTTATAGACACACATGTCAATTCAACAACATTTTTACACTCTAAGGACACTGACAGAGTTAATGTACTTCTGTGGGGCTAGCTGCTGTTTAGAGGCAGTAGGAATCACACCACATAAGGAAGCCTACTGTGTAAGGTTACTGACTTAGTCTTAGGTTAACTGCTGGCTAGTTTCATTTAAAAATAGCTCTGTGCAGTTAGGTAGATTGAAACATTTCTAATTGTGTGTGTAAAGCAGTATTTCTAGTTTCAGTTTTAAAAATCTGCATATAATTCAAACTAATAGACTATATTAATGAAAATGGAATTAAGATAGACTGCACCTTTAGTTTGGGTTTAAAAATGTCATTATTGCATGTCTTTCCATAAATGGCATATAATTTAGTTGGAGAACATTATTTTTTAAATGCTCACTTAATATGTTTGAAATGCTACAGATTAGGCTCAAAACACCACTAAGAAGGCCTGCAGTGGTCCACTGAAATATTTCCTCTGAAATCAATGTCATTTGTGTGTCAATCATTTGTGTGTTAAAGTCTCTCATCGAAAACACTTTGGTCTCCTTATTTTGTTAACTGTTCTATATTGAGAGATTTTCTCTTATATCAGGGCCCTCCCAGATTTTTCCTGACCTTTTTCTCTGAATGTAACGTCCCTAAATTTGTGTCAGGATTTTTCCCATGGGAAACTGTTTTAAAAAAATAAAATACACTAATATGTTTGGAAACTGGTTAATGCCAAAAGAGCAGAAGTTGAGCAGGAGTACAAACACTGACGGGAAGTGTCCCTGAGGTTGCTGTTTGCAGCTGCATATACTTGCTGCATTAAGTGCTTGTGACATTCTGTGCCAAGAGTTCAACTATTCAGTTTCATACAACGCCAAGTGATTCATTGGGATTATTAGGATACTCCTGGGATAGCTTTGCCGTACTGATTGCCTCTGACATACCAGTTTGCTTAGATTAAAAAGCAATTGTTGCTGTCTAGTTAAATTTATAACCCCTGGTAAAAGGAAACTGAACCCTAGTGCTGTCCAGTATATAAAAAACACCTTTTGTGTACAAATTACATGGATTGGAAAGGAAACAGAATACTTGAAGAATGATACTAGTTAACATGCATAGGGCAAAGGTTTCACAGGTATCTAACAGACAGCTTTTCTGTGCCATTAAGTTTATTCTGATATATTTAGGTCAATGTATAAGCACTATTTTAGATTAATTCTTCTAATTGCTGTCTTTATTTCTACAAAGTAATGCAGCTATTGATTGGTGTTTGGATGCCTGTGGATGTTATAACAGCATGGCTTTTTGTTGTATGCCAGCTAAAAGATGGGATTGTGCGATGGGAAATCTAAATTTTGTATTAGACTAGGTCTTGAGAGGTGGCCTGGAGACAACTACTGTGCTTTACCCCTGATTTGTGGGATGTATTAGTGATGCTCTTAGATGTAGGACCATAAGCAAGAAAAAAGAGGAAATAAATGGTAGAGGCACACTTCTGAAAGTGAAGAGTATCTTCAGGAAAGAGGTGAGTCGTGTCCTGAGTGTAAATGTGGAATAACAGGGGTGTTTTGAGAACAGATATGTCATTCAGCTGGCAGATGGGAAAAGTGCCTGGGCCTCCTAGTGAGACGATCTTTTTTTCTTCCCTGCCTGGTCTGAAGGCTGCAGTCTGCTGCCACTGAGACTGAGAAAACTGGTTGGGCTCAGCCAGGAGTGTTGCTGGAGCATGGTGGATTTTCTTTGTTTGATGCTAGCTCAGAATGAGCCTACTGCTGACTTGTCATTTTGGTATATCCCCCTCACCCCATGCCTTAAAGTAGATTTTTTGGCAGTGTTTGCTAAAGCAAGTTAAGCTGCTGCTGAAAGGGCAGAGCTTCAAATTGTATGTGAGAAGGGGCTCCCTTCTGTGCAGATGAGATGTTCCCCATTAAGCACAGTGGCATGAATAACTGCTGAAATGTGTCTCCAGTTTAGGAAAATTCTAAATGTAAACTCCATGGGCAGGACACATGGGGGTTAATAGTCATATCTGCGCTCTTGGTCCTTAGCACCTTGACATAATTTAAAAATGCACCTTACTTATGTTATGTGTTTGTTTTGGAAATAGTCTCTGGGTGTCTTTGTTAAGGTTGTGCTTTGTTGTGGAAGTGTTTTTATTTTAGTGTATTTAGAATATCCATCTTCAGTATGGACTGGATTGTGGCAATTTAAGAACTGTCTTAGAACAGGCAAATGTATTTTAAGTCTTTGCTTTTGTTAGAGTTTCTGTGTGTTGTGTGGCAATTTCCTGTGTCTTCACTGGTAGTGCTACCAGAGGAATGGACTGAAATAACAGAAATACATGAGTGAACGACTGTGATAAACGTTAATGTAAAGCTATACTTTCTACAAGCTGCATTAATACTTTGGTCTAAACTGTCTAAAAAAGTCCAGAAATGTGTAATTATAGCTCATAGCAATACTTTGTGTGCCCTTTGTGTGTGTGTGTGTGTGTGTAAATGCCTGAAGAAAAGGTTTTTCTTACTGTCTTTTATAGAAAAAAAAAAGAAACAAACCAACAAAACAAAACCAACCAACACAAAAAACCCTTTGACCGTGTCTTACCCTGCTGGCCTATAGGTTTTGTTTCTGCTTGTCTCTCTGTCTTGTTTCCAGTACCAAGCTTCTCGGTTACTCAGTCTTGACTGGTTTGATGTGAGTTCACCAGGGGCTTTTGCTTTGTCATGTATCTTTGTAGTTAACAGACAGCAAAGTTCAATGGACAGGCAGATGACAGGGAGGCTGCTGCAGCTCATATTTGATGTCTGTGTCTGCCACTGACCGCCTTTGTAACCTCGGTGAATCCCTTCATGTCTCTGTACATAGGCTGTGCTATTGCAGTTAGACTGGAAACTTCTGAGGGAAGGAGACAGCCTCTGTGTGTCTGTGTGACACCATGCAGAGCAGATCAGTTTGGCAGGGATCATGTGCAAGTGTCCAGACATAGTGTCTGTGTTTTTACCCAAGGTTTAGTTCTGTTCCTTGGGGACTGTCCTTGAGTGGGGTCTCAGGAGTGTACTTGCTCTTCTGTCTCACCCATCCTGCTGAGCCCTTCTGGCAGCTGGAGCAAACTGGAGCAGATGGCTGTTGTAAAGGAAACCTCAGTATCTTGAAAATGCTATTTAGTGCTCACCAGTCACAAAGTTTGAAAATGGTAACAGAAGAGCTCGGGATCAACCAAACTCTCTCCAAGGCTTGCTTCTGCTTCAGTGTCCTGTCCTCCCCTGTCACCATGACCATATGCTTGGTAAAGTGTGGGGGAATATGTTCATTCCTGTGGTCTGTCTGGAAAGCAGTCATGTCTGATAACCAGTGAACTGGTGGAGATGCTCCATACTTGTGTGACTCAGGTGCTTTAACTTGCCCTAGAAGCACCATCTTGTCAGGATCTTCATAGCCTTGATGCTGGAGGCTTTTACACACTGATGGTCTCAATGGAGGGGTGCTTCTGATAAGGCGGGAAATCCCCATGGTTTAATGCTGATTCCTTAACTTTCAGATAAATACGGATCTAAGTGTTGCTTTCTGGTTTGTGACAAAGTTGAAAAGTTGCTTTTTAAGCAGTAGGAGTTATCCTATGGCAAATCTTACTTTCTCCTTAAAGCAGAAGTGAGTTTGATTTTCAGAAGCCTTGATGGTGTGTCATGCTCCTCTTATTTAGCTCTGTTTCTATATCCATTCAACATTACTGGGCAACTTCTGTCTCAAGACTTAGCACCTAAAGTAGAACACATCCCAAAAGTCCATCTTGTGTCGATCCTACCTTTTTTCTATACAAGCTCTCACTAGTACAATCCATACTTAGAGTCTGCATTTTATGTCTGATTTGTAGAGACTCTAAATCTAATCTGGATCTTCAATATGTATTTGCAGTGAACATGATTTTTGGTTTAGCAAAATAAAGCCCAGTGCACTTGTATCTTTGTAAGATGAGCAGTTATGTACGTGAAAAGACTTTAGGTCTGTGTTTGAAGTTGGTGGCACTTAAAGAAAAACTCAACAGTTTGAGGAACAAGGGTGGGGGGAGTTCTTGATTTTTCTATAAATGTGCTGGTCTCTTCATCCAGAGTGCTGTCCTCCAGCTCTACAGAGGTGCTGCTTTTTTAGAACATACCTTAGTTTTACTATGACTGTGGAATATTAATCTTTCAATTCCATGCAATTACAGATTTCAGACAAATCAAACTTCACAGCATCAGGAAGGCTTCTGAGCGGGGTGGAATGCAGGATAGAAAGCAGTAAACCAGCAAAGAATTGCAGGGTCTGAAGGTCTCTAATTTTGAAGGTGACACACAGTTATGTGGTGATTTATGCCAAACATCAACTCCTACCATCCTTCAAAAAGGGAGTGCCAAGTATCTAAAATATTTCCATTGATTTTGCTGCCTTAGGAAAGCTATTTACTCTGATCCTGGACCATAAAGCTGTGCTAGTTCAGTATGTCTGAACCTGCTTAAGTAAGGGAACTTAATTGTTTTGACATTTTTATGTGATTTCAATCTTTGTAGGGGACCAGGTCTTCCAGCTGCCAAAGGCCAAACTAAATGTAGGATATCCTATTCATCAGACTTCTGTAAATGGCTGGGTTAGGGAGGGTCTTTATTCAGAAACCTGTGCTGAGATCCCAAAGGCTTTTAACTTTTGGGCTAAAGCATAATTTTTATCAATGACTTGTTTAAGAAAATGGTCCCTTGCTTGTAAACTGGTAAAAGTTGTTGGAATGGGATGATCATACAATATGCCTCTAATGAATAGTATTTAATACAGACTTAATTAGTCCAATTCCTCTTTCCTCTAATGAATTTAGTGTTTGTGTGTTGGCCTTTTTTTGTAGACAGCTGTCTGTGGGAGGTATGAATTTGACCTTTGAATAATGTGTCTCGTCATTTCCTCCCAGTTTTGATTTTTTTAATTGCCAATCTGCTAAATTTATGTTCTGAGCAGTGATTTGTCTAAATCTTGACTGAATTCAGGTAATACAAATGAGGACACTTACCTTTAAGGGAGCCTTTTACTCTCCAGATTCTCTTTCTCCATGTATAAGACTGCCTTGAAATAGGAAATTTAACATCTGCCCTACACTACTTTTTTCATGTGCAGTCTTGAGGAGTTCTTAAAATTCAGAATTTTGGAGGAGCATGTGTTTCTGCTTATGTTGTCCTAAGACCATATTTCCTCTTTATTGCTGGATCTCAGTTGTGGTAGGAAAAGACTCTGATCAGCAGTCTCCAGAGAAAACATCAATGTCTTGATAAGACATTTCTTCTGGTACTTATCACAGGGTACCTAGGGCAGACTCGGGAAGAAGTTTCCACAGAAAGGTGCTGTGCACAGGCTGCTGAATACATCATCTCTCTGTTTCAGAGGTTGGGCTGCAAACATCACTCAAATGTGTCACTAAAACAGCTTTACTTAAAGGAGGATAAAATTAATGTCTTAAGGGAGAAGCCTGATGGGCAAACACAGGGACTTATAAAAACTGTCAAGGCCCCTTTGGATGCATCGACAAGAACTGGCTCCTTTCATTTCTAATTGTTTGCAGAAGCTGCAGGAGGGGTGCTGCGATGTTCACCTGAGGCTCGCCAGCTCTGGGATGTGCTCCCCCTTCCTCTCCTGCCTTGCTGGCTGCAGCTCCCTTTCTCTCTCCGTTGCTTCTTTTTTTCTCTCTCCTTCTCCCTCTCTCATCTTTTCCTGTTTTTCTGTTGACAGAGAGAATTATGCTTCCGTTTGTTGCAAAGAAAGCAGGTCAAAAGAAAGAGCTCTGTTTTGTGGAAACACTTTAGCTATATTTTTTTGCTCTGCATCAAATCTTATTTAGTTCATGCCACTAGAAGAACCAGCAGTCTGAGATGTGCTCCACCAGAGCCCCCTCAGCTGACTCCCATTGCTTGTTTTGCATGTGGATGAGTCTGCTCTCCCTGCACATACACCAAACACATGCCTGTGCCAGCCTTGAAAAATGTTAACAATAAATTTTCTTTTAGCTTTCACAGCTATTTCCAGTTTTCATTAGCAGTTCTGATTACTGGGACAGAAGCTTTAAAGGTTGGCACATATTAGAAAATGCAGCGAGGAAGATCATGGTGATGTCAGAGGAGACTCTGAGACCCTTGTCATAAGAGTGAAAATGGGAAAGTTTAATACAAGTCAACTTTGAACAGTTAATGAAGGTCAGTTAAAATTAAACTTGAGGCAGCAGTCACTTAAAATGCTTCTTGCTGCAATCTTGCTGTGCTCTTGGTGGTATTCAATCCTTATACCATGTGTCCCAGCTGAACATAAAAGGTAACACTATCCTTCCCACCCCACAGCCTCTCCCAAATAAACACCTTTGTGGTAAGTGTTCTGTTTCATTTTTGTGAGAAAAATCTAATTATTAAAGAGAGAGAATAAATTCATAGCAAGCATGGGTTATTTTTTTTGGTTTGGTGTTCTTGTGTTTATTTTTTTAATGTAAATTTCATCCAAGTGAAATTGAATCCATCTTACCTTAAACCTGATAAGTCAAGGTGATTCCTTGTGCTACCTGGATTTCGATTTGACTGCAAAGCTGATATGAATTGAGTGGCGATGCCCTGGCCCTGTGGCCTTGAACACTCTACCTAATGCAATTCCTAATATGTTGATGTGTAAGATTTCTCTGTATTTACTGCTGTGTGACCATGCAGGCAATATTTCTGATCTGAGCACTGACCAATGCTGTTTGTTGTGCTCGGTGAGATGGTAACAGCAGTAGATAAGATTCAAATACGCCCATGGGACAGGTCTATCTAAACATTACAGAGACTGTGGAGTTCTTCTTGGAAAGCAAAGCCCATAAAATTTATCTATGCTGCAGTTACATTCTGGTGCCTCCTACCACTACCCACCCTGCAGCTCTATTGCTGGCCATAAAATTAAGTTACTCTGTCACCTGTGGTTATTAATTTTAACTTAAGCATAGTAAATTTAATGCAGAGATATTTACTTACTGTAAATTTGTCTCCCATGAAACAAAGGGTCGCTAGTTTTGCAGACTTATGTAAAGGGTATCTGTTTCTGTTAAAATAATGGAAACTGCAGGTTAGGACATCTTGTAGAGTAAATGTATATACTAAGAATCAATAAGTGTTTTATTAGTGCCTGGAGATCATTTGACTATAAAGGATTTAAAAAAAAATCCAATTGTTATAAAAAGATAAAAATGTTAACCATCTGCTTCACTTTCATTTAAAATCCTGTGTTTAATTTCTTCTTTGTAGGTAACCAGTTTCTGTTATTTTGCTGTAATGTTTGGGCTTGGAAGAACGTGGCTTTAAATTATGGCTTTTGTTTATTCAGACATATTGTTGGCATCATAGGTTTTACAGTTCCTATTAGAAGTTTGAAAAATATTTCTTGCTGCACTGAAAGAGAACAAAATTCAATTTTGAAGTATAATTTCCTACCACTGAGACACTCCATAACTTGGGTGAGATTAATAGAGCCTTATGACAGAGGCTTGATTTAAAGCAAGAGATTAACACTGCTTTATCAGCCCATACCACAAGTGAATTAGCTCAAGAAATCTGTTTGAAGTTGCTGAGTTGTCTGTTAGAAAAAGGTCTCTGGATATTTATTTCATCACTGCTGAGTACTTACTTAGGTTTGTCTATCTGACAACACAGGAACAAACTTCACACCAGCCATGCTTTTTTTACGGTTGCATATTTTATGTTATTTGTTATCCCACAGGAAGATGGAGTGCTGTGGAGGTCAGCTATTGGCTCAGGGGGATCATTTCTAATAAACTAAGTTAAAATTATCAAAGTGTGATGTTCTGATTTCATTGTTATACTGGGGACAAAAAACCCCAAAAACGCTTAAGCAGTGTTTTAATTGGAAAGGTTCTTTCCCTACAATTGTTGTAAATCTTTTTTTTATTAAAAAAAGAAGCCTCATTTCCTGTCCTACATATAGAAGTCTTTATCTTTGGAGCACATTAAAGGTGCTCAGAAGTTGGGCTTGACAGGCTGGTAGATATATGGGCGTACATAACTAACAGAGGGAACTGGGAGCTAATGTGCCAGGGCTGCAGCTGACTGCTGGTCCAGGTTGGTGTTCCAGCTCTGCTTCTGATATAAATCATATCAGCACCAAATGAGAAAAAAGAAGTAGTCTGTAGCACTCAATCCATTTCTGTCATTTGGCAGATGTGCTCTATATCTGAAGATACAGACACCAAATTAACTGGTAGTCCTTAAGATCCTGTATACTTTATTTAGAGTAAAGAAGAAATCGCGTCAGGTGCATAAATAAATATAATGTATGTGCCTGTTTGTGTGCACAAGATATGCATGTATCCACACAAATGCTTGTTCCTCCAGTACCTTTCAATTCTCTTGGAAAAATGGCTGAAGTTCAGCTAGTCCAAAGTGAGGCCTGCATGATTTTGTGTAACTTTTAGGTTTTTATTTATCTTAGATTTGTAGCATCTAGGGTTTTCTTTCTAAAGCTCTTTCTTCAAATAATCTTTTGCCATGCTGGCTATGCAATTGAGTCTGTAAAATTGTCCTTCTACCCTATAGATTGGATGATTGGTCACAATTATATGATTTTAACACCAAGCTTGTGTTTGTTGCCCACTATAAGGTAATACATAGAGGTACATTCTCAAGTGTAGAGGTAAATACAAAGAGTAGCAATTTGTATGAACTAAGTAGGCAATGGCAAATGCTTAAAAAATACCTTTAAGGGTACCTCAAACAGCATCCTGTTTCTTTGGTACGGATAAGAATTAACAATGTTGGTAAGGTGTATGCATTTTGCTGGTGTGAATATTTGCATTTCATCAAGCCAAAAGAATGTACTTGTGGTGTGCAGATAGAAGTGTGGGTGGGAGAGCAGCATTTATGTGCAAATAGCCTGAAGCCTGTTTGTGAGACTTGTCTGAGGGAAGAGGGAAGGGGAAAGGAGGCAGGAGCAGGAATTTGCCTCATGCCTGCAGCATGGGGACGAAGCTGTGCTCATCACAGTGAACTACCAAACTAATATCATAATCTGCAGTTTAGGGGTTGGGACAGCAAGCTGCTTGAAAGGGGCTGCAATAGCAATAGAAGAGAGCTAAAAAAGGCTAAAAAAGAATTGCTGAGTGTAAGCAGATGATCAGAGATATAAGACCTGAACAATAAAGGACAGGTACCTGAGAAAATATTGTCCTTATTTGTTTCTGCTTTAGGATTTCTCCAAACTTTTTGATTCACTTCAGCAAAGGCTTGAACTACCTTCATAAGCTTGCTTAAAGTAGGCCACAGTCTCTGAATGCTGCAAGGAGCAGGTGACAGCTCTGTCCATCTTGACAAGGTTTCCACATCTGCTTCTCTTGATGAGCTCACACGCAGCCACAAAGCTTGCATGCAGCCAGGTTTACCCCCATGTAAAGGGCAAAGAGACAAAGCCCTATTTGCTCAGGAAAGTTACAGTCAGTGGAGGTGTTACCTTGTGAACTCCCAAGGTTTCCTCTGTGCTCAGTTCCAAGGGGCTTCCCTTCCCCTGTGTGCCATCAAGGAAAGCGGTCGCCATCTGGTCCAAAGTGTTTGTAAAGTTCATCACTGCAATAAATGTCATTCTTCAGGAATATAAACAGGCTGTTTCTCTGCTGCATTACTGGAGTATTTGCACCAGTATGCCAAAAACTTGGAATTTATTAATGTGAGTAAAATTAAAATGGATATTTTCCAGCAGAAATTGCCTTGGCAGAATGCTGGTTGTGATGCTGTTGGGGACACCTCTGACTTGCTGTGGTGCCCACTGAGCCATTTTTTTGCTTGTAGGCAGAATCAAGAAACTGCCTGCTTTATACTCGTTTCAATCTGAACATAGAGGTCTATGCCTATGTTCTCCTCTGACTTTTTGTATGAGGCCACAACATATGTGAGGTTTTTTTCAGGAGTTAACTATTTCTGAACTATTAAAATACATTTTCTAGAAAGACTGTCAGCAAAGACAATTGAAGATCTGGAGATTCTGCCCTTTTCTTTACAAATGTGTTTTAATAGTTAGCAGAGACACTGTATTAAAATCTTACAACTTACATACAAACTTAAATTTATGTGGCTTCAAGTGATATTGGAAACTTGACCATTCAATTAAATATTCCTTCTGTAAGGTGTGTTTTCCATGTCCATGGCACTTGGACACCATGGCCAAAATCTTTCTTGCTTCTAATTAATTCTTGAGACTTTTAAATAATTTGAGCTTTGTGCTTGGTATTGTGGAATACTCTTCAATACTGGGGAGGCACATCAGTTTCCAGGTTTCCAGTTGTACATCACTTCTCTCTTCCTATCTGTCCCATAACAGTCCCCTCAGACTTTATTTCACAATTTGAAGTTTATCCGTGTTTTTTTTTTTTTTTTTAAATTTTATTTTCAGACTATGGACATGGGACTTGTAGCTAGTGTCCAATTGAATTTATGCAATCTATATATAGGAAGCTTGTAGCTTACTATTGCAATTTTAAAATACCTAAGAACTGTGATAGCATTGATATGAATATAGATAAACAGAAATTCCAATGAGAAGCATGAAAGAAGGAGAATTTGTTTACTTATTTTCTCTAAAGCCAGACTCACAATCAAGAGTTTGTGCAGGTACATACACAGCATGGAAAGAAACCAGAAGGAATTTGAAGTCCACATGCAGCTGCAGACCTGTGTTGCTGGAATAGCAGAAAGGTGCTGAGCTGGTTTGCATGACTGGATCAAGGGAAGGGCTCTGCATCCAATCATAGGCTGGGATAGTGATCCTTGACTCACAGGGAAGCTGGACTGTGTTAGGAACAACTGAAGTCAACAGCGCAAATACCAGACTGTTGAATCACATGGGCTTCATCTAAGGGTGCCAAGCATTGCCTGATAAAGTTGCAAAATCCCTCTCTATCATCTTGGAAATGTGATGACCATCAGGGAAGAAGACAAAGGCAAATGCCTGTTTAATGCCATTTTAATGAAAGGTAAGGGGGAGAATCTGGGGAACTTTTGATCTGTCAGCCTAACCTCAGTTCTCAGGAACTTGTCTTCCTGGAAGCCATGTCCAAGCCTGTGAGGGAAGGGAAGGTGACAGGGAGCAGGCAGCATGGATGTACCATAGGCAAATTGCACCTGCCTAGTGTGCCATGTTCCTGTGGTGGCGAGTAGATGAAGGGATTGTCATGGGGGATGTTTATGCTTTAATATCATTCTGTGACGTGCAGAGGGAAAAAATGGCAGAGATCAGAGGTTAGCTGCAACAAGGGAAATTCCAAGTAGATACTAGAAATTTTTTTCCACCACTGAGGTGCCCAAACACTGTTAAGAGCCTGGCCAGAGAGGTTTTGGTGTGTCTGTTCTTGCAGACATTCAGAGCTCAAACATGGCTATGATCAGCTAGTTGATCTACCTGGAAAAGAAGGTCAAACTTTGATATGTTGAAGTTCTTTCCATGCATACCTGGTATTTGAGAAAGAAGAAAGTCTCTGGTTTGCCTATCTGGTGGTACATCTCAAATGTGGATCTCCCACTTTCCAAGTGACTGTCCTAACTAGTGGAAATGATGACATTTTCTTAATGGGAAATGCTGGCAAAAGCTAGCATTTTTTTCATACTATCAAGTTCTGGAGGAGGTGGAAATGACAGTTCTTGGGAGTTACCTTTTCCTATGCCCTGTTTCATCTAAAATCAGTTTACTCTTGAACAGATAAAACCAGTTAACAGCACTACATAATTTATTCTTTGTTAGTATGTTTTTTATACTGTACTGGAAACAGATCTTTTTTGGGAGATTTTCTTTTACAGCATTTTGTTTCAGATATATTTGACATTAGCCAGAAAAGTAATTTTCACTACAGAAAACAAGAAACAAATAGGACTTGCCTTGTGATTAAAGTCTGTGACTTTGTTATTCATATTGTAAACTGCATGAAAGCACCTCTGATAGAACGAGAAAATCTTCAAGGTTAAGTGTCACAAGAAGGCATCATTTTGTTTAAGCCATTCTCTTTCCATTTGCCTTGGAGAATATGTTTTCAGTAAGAGGCTGAAGTCTGCTGGTTCTTGCAGTCGTGGCCGGCGTGTTGCTGCGACATCCAGACAGAATGAATTCTGCTTTTCCCCTCATGCCATTTAAAAATATATTCCAATATGGTGACAGTCACCACCCTCTTCCCTTCATGTCCCTCCTACCCCAAGACAAGCTATTCCTCTGGCAAGAGAGACTTCTTCCAGTGCAAAGGACCAAGTGAAGGTCTTTGAAGTGAGTGGGTGACTGCATTGCTCCCTCTCTCATGGCACTGGGCAGGCTCCTGCAGTGCCTCCCAGTCTGGCAGCAGGAAAAACCATCTTGTGGCTCCTCCTGCTAGAATAGACTTTGTTCCTTAAAGCCTAGAGAGATGTGACTAACTCCACGTTGTTGAAATTTTGCTTGGGGAATATCTTGCAGATGATTCTAGATGTATTTTGCAGCCTGTCTTCCAGTGTCCATCTGGGATTTGTAGGAGGCCTGCAACACCTCCAGAAATGAAGGGGAGACCACCTTCTCCTGACTTGCTGGGTGGCAGAATAGGTTTGTGTGACTGGGGGCCAGAGACACTGTCCCTGCACACCCAACCAGTTGTCAGAGACTTCATGCTGTTCACAGCCATGAATTCTAAAGGGTGACAAAAAAAAAAAGAGTGGAAGAGCTTCAGAACAAGGTAAAGGTGTCTCATTTTTGGGATACTAACTTAAACAGTTGAGATAGGAATGAGATTTTTGTCACTCACCTTCACTATTATTTAACGTGAAAACCAAGTGGCAGGTGCAAAGGTTTGTTTGTGAGGTCCCCTAGAACACGGGCTGCCTACATGAAACCCAGTGCTGGAGGAATTCAGAGACTTCTGAAACAAGATGCCTTAATATGGACTCATTTACTCAAATGTGGATATTCAAAATTGGGAGTGCATCTTGTAATTTGGGGGGCCAGTTGATTTCCTTAGGGGCCATGAAGCTGATCTGTATCTTCAGGCAAAAATTCAGGGATCAAAAACTACATCTCCCTATTG
Organism: Hylia prasina; assembly: GCA_013397195.1. Taxonomy (NCBI): domain Eukaryota; kingdom Metazoa; phylum Chordata; class Aves; order Passeriformes; family Sylviidae; genus Hylia; species Hylia prasina. Next base: position 772,396 of record VYXD01013981.1, on the reverse strand, counting down.
AAAAAAGGGGCTGTTGTTCAGCAAAAGGAGCAGGTTTATGTGAGTCATATTTCAACTATTATTTTTGTCATTTTGTTCTTAGATCTCTGAGGCATGTATAAGAGTAAAAAAGTTATTGCTAGAGAAATTGGAAACTGGTAGTTGATAAATAGTGCTACATCACTCTGCAAAGAACAGTTGATGAATGCTACCATTGTATGTGAAATGTTTCTTTTTCCCCCTCTTTAATAGCAACATTTTAAACTACATTGTCCCACACAGGAGACTGCTAAGTAAACCAGAATTGGCACATGATAAATGTAAAGCTCTGGTTACAGCTCCAGAAATCGATGAATTGCATGTCTCACATGTGGAAGGGCAGTCATGCTGTTGCTGCTTCCAGAGTGATAAATGTAATTCAATCTATGAGCAGTAAAACATGAGTGTAACTTGCTAATGCAAGTGCTTGCCTCCAAGAGGGAAGAAAAGTTTGTGAGAAACTGTACTGCTGTGAAACCTCCTGCAAAGTAATTAGTTCTAAACTTTGCAAGGAATGCAAGAGAGAACCATGTTAGTGCATAAGTCAATAACCCAGAGAATGTTTCTCTAACAAATGTGGTTTAGTACCTACGAGTATTGTTAATCCATCTCAGGCACAGGAGCACCAAACAAAATGTCACTTTGAGAGATACTGGAACAAGAAAGATAATAATGCTGTAGATGAAGGCCATTATTTATAGCACTATGAATGCAAAGATGGACCTCTGGGAATGACCCCCTATAACTCAGCAAGTTGGAAAGCAAGTTTTAGAAGCTGGTCTGTAGCAAGTGAGTAAATAAATTCTAGAATAAAGAGGAAAATAGAGGTTGAAATAGATTTCAGGGACTGGAAATGAAGGTGACATGCTCCAGTTCTTGCTGGGGACCCTGATTTTGACATGTGCTTGGTGGGCTGCTAATCATGAGTGGTTTCTGATAAGGAACATAGAGCAGCTTCCTTCTAAAGCTGCTTGATTTTCATTTTAATTCCATTTTAGATTCATATTTAATAAAGGATTTTTTTTTTCTTTTTCCAGAGCAATTCAAGGAAATTCAGGCAGTGCCACAGTTCACTGAGCTTGTGCCAAGACACTGCAGTGTTTCTGTAAGGTTCAAAAAGACAATTTTTCCTGTTAATATGCTGTTAAAAGAAGCCAACCCTAGCTGTCAGGACTGCCACAGCAAGACCTTATTGGAAGGTTGTTGTCAGTAGGGCAGCAGACCATTATTGATTGGGCATGCAGGAGATGATAAATTCCTTATGTAGTTCTGACACATGGAAGGTTTAACAACAGCAATGTCTTCAAGCATATGGAAGTGCTCTAGGAAAACTCTAGCACTCCTGTCCTGTGAGGAGGAGCTTGGGAAGATTGTTTCAACAATTGTTTTTCTCACAAGTTAGAATAATGACATGAGATATATCCATTGTGAACAGAAGAAAGTGAGAGATATTTAATTTGGAAACAGAGCACTTCTGGCTTTTGCATTTTAACTGAAATGCTTTCCTCCCCACAGAGCTTTTTCCTAGACCCTAGTTTTACCCAGGGCAGATGCACAGAAAAATGCCTGCTTGGCACCATGTGGGCTCCTCTTTACATTCCTAAAATTTACTGCAAATTTAACATCATTTAACATTTAACATCGTTTTGATAGACTGAAAAGAAGATGTAAGAAAAACCAGACCATGCAACTGAACAGAAAAAGTGCAGTAGATTTCCTGGAGTTTTCCCCCTCTTCATTTTGGTTTAACACACTCCACCTTAGTGCTTTGTATGGGAAATATTCCACTGCACTTTGACACTGAGCTCCATGCCCTACTGGTCTCAACAGGAGGAAATGCTGCCTTCATGCTGCTCACCCAGACATACTGTCTATGCAAATAGGATGCAGATGATTATTGCAAGTACTTCATACCACAGAAGTGCTTGGAGATCCAGATGGAGCAGTGAGTGGAGATCTAAAGGAAGTGCTGGCCAACATTACTGGTCGCTAATGGTGTAAAGCAAGAGCATTATCTGTACAGCTCCAAATGTGTAGGAACTTTCAGACAAACATTAAATACAGGACACCTAGCTGGCAGGAGATTTCTTAACTTCTTGAATGGGAGACAGGATTGGAGGCAAATGAACAAGCATAGGCTCATCTGGTTACTGTCATGGAATAGAAAAATTAGAAATTAAAGATGCATTTGTGATAAATAAGATTGATATTCCTTCAATCTTGATAGAATCTCCTTCGCTCTTGGGAGAGTGCATGTGTATTTAATATCTTAACATGAATGTATTTGTTTTTTGTCAGAATAAATTACTAAATTGCAGAATAAATTGCTAAAACCAATCTTGAGATACTGAAGCAAGAAAATCTCTGGATTATGGTGCAAGTAAATTCACAACACCCAAAACTCTCTTTAAAAATGCTGATAAGATATGAACAACATCAAACTGTGGTGTCACTTAATAGTGGATGAGAGATTCTGAATAGATATTCTTATCAATAAATGAACTATGAATACTTCCCCAGCTTCTGATAGATTCTTTCAAGAGGTGTTTTATTTAGCAGGTGATGTCTTTTATCTCTGGGGTTTTAAAAAAATATTTTATAACAGCACAGAACTCTTCAATATATAATATCCAGGCTTACTCACAATAAATCTCTTCTCTACACTTGCTATTTTCCCAGATGCTTATGTTTTTCTGTCAGTCTGACCTGTCTCTGAGGGTGCCAATGATACCCACCCTCTTCTCCCTGTCCACTTTGCTGGCAGCCCAGTTTCTGCTTGTTTCACCTCTCAGACAATTTCAAAACAGACACAGGGTATGCCTGGTGCCTCTCTAACCCTGGCATGGTTTAAAGGTAGTTATGCTGTCTTAAAAAACTGAACCACAATCCAGGTGAGTGTTGTGCTGATAATAATTGGAAACCAAATGCTTCGTTTTGTTAAGCTTCATTCTCTTTTTTTAATAGCTGACCCCAAACCATTATCAACTCAGTAAAAGTGATCAGTAACAGTTCCCTCAAACTAGGAGAACTTTAAACCTTTTTTCTCTGCAGTTTCTTTTTGAAATGATTGAACATTTGCTCATGCACTATGCCAGGTGCATTTCCTTCCTTCCTCCCTCTCTCCCTCCCCAAGGCAAGTTGAGGTGAGCACACTGGATGAAAAAAGCACCAGTGTAGTTATTCCTCCTTTTTCTTCTGCTGGTAGTAGGCCCCTTGCTTGCAGTTATTCTTCCCCTAGCACAGCAGTAACTAGACTTCAAGACCCTCAACTGACCACTTTTTTTGTTAGTTTCTCTCTCTTTACAGACATACTGTCAAGCTTTTGAAAAATGCTGGTTGGCTATAGAGAGCTTAGAGCAAAATGTGGGGGAGCATTGTGTTCAAGTGGCATTGCCTTTCTGAACACCACTGGATATGCTGTTTGAAAACAGGTATTCAGGTGAAGTGTCCGGGTCTCTGTTTATCCCTCAATCATATTTCATCTGTTCTGACTGGGGAAAATATTCAATGAATCTGAAAACCCAGTTTGCAGGATTTCAGAAGAAGAAAACTGAAAGTCTTGTTGAAATATCTTGGGTCTAAGAGCCTCTTGCACTTTACCCAGTAATACACTATTGATGAGACTTTTTTAAAATCTGCCTTCTTCCTCCCTGCAGCCTCCAGAACCTGTGCCATGGGGTTCAATGTTTTGCTAAGCAGGAAACCACTGAGAGTTTCTGACAGAAAGAGCTTGATTGTCCTTAGTGACTGAGGTGCAAATGGTTCTGTTGTTTGTTTGACTGGGGTTTTTTGTTTGCCAACATTACCTTGAGAAGGTTTTACTATGAGGTTGTTTGTTTTGTCAGGGAAGTGAAATGAAGTTTTGGTAGAATGTGAAAGCTGCTGTGCTCTAATTGTGCCAGGATAACAGCAGGGGCACAAAGTTCCCTCCTAGCATCCAGGACAGACACGTGAGTACCATTAGGAATGTGTTTGATACTGGAACCCACAATTTTCACGTGGTCAGCCCTAGGCTCCTGAGCCATGAGCAGCAAGATCCCATTGCTAGAAGATGTTTGGCTGAATGTGGCTGGGATGCCCTTAGATCTGGCCAGATATTTTGCTCCATCCTGCCATGGAGCTCCAGGGTCTGAGAAGCTGTTTTCCCATGCCCTTTCTCGTGACTTTGTCACTATGCTCCCTTTGCCTTTTTGACATAAAAAATGTTTGAATGGCCCTTGGTCATAGGGGATTTGTAAACTGCTTACAGGGTCAGTAAGGCTTGTTGTCTAATTGGATTGGGGGAAAAAGAAATAATGTTTGTATATGATACCATCATGAAGCCGTTGGTGTCTACATAAAGGGTTATGCTGATAATTAATCAAAAGTCACATCTGTGTCTGGCACAGTTCTATTTTTATTTCAGAGTCTACCCTGGGACTGTAGAAGAGCTCTTAGAAACTGTTGTAAGAGAACAAAGAGCTGAAAAATTCCCAAATGGCACCTAAATAATAGGCTGCAAAGGCAGAGAGGTGAGAATGGAGGCTCCTCTGTTCATGTTTGAGGCTAAATGTTCAGCTTTGCAACATCAGCAAAGTGATAGGCATCTGTTTCCCTGACCTCTTTCAAGACAGCGTTTTTCTTTCTGTGTCTGAAATAATTCCTGGTTCACCTTCTTTCTAGTTCAATCTACAAAGCCTTTTGCAACTCACAGTTCCTCAGTGAAAAGCCATTTGGAAAGGCAATGAATTGTGAAGTGGTCTGAGAAATAGTTGGCACAGGAAAGATGCTCCAGTGTTTGGGAGACTAGTCTGGGGTTTGGATGATCATGTTGGCTTTCCCTTTTTTTTTTTTTTTCCCTTCCCCCTTTTTCTACAGCAGACTTCCTAAAGAAGTAATTTAGCTTCATTTTGCCGTTCATGGAAGTGTTGTGGGAATGGCCTCTGAGGTGATTGGTCATCACAGCAGGATGATATCAAAATCAGAGCCCTTTCTATTGGTTTTTCTTCTAACTTTTTGTTAACTACACTGCCAAGTTCAGTTCCTTTCATACCTCTAACTGAAATATATTAAAACAGGCTAAACTTCTATGGGACAATCCTCCTCTTTTACTTGTGTTTTGACACCCAGAGGATGCAGCTGCAGGTGGGATCTGAAAGAGTTCTTTGGACATCTTTCTTTCTGCTGCATTCATGTTAGCTTCACATAGCAAGGTTTCACCAAGGACATGATTGTGTTAATCTTTGCAGACTGATGGAACAGACAAATTATTTCTATTTATTAATCTCCAATGTCTTCAAAGAGCATTTGGGTCTATGGAAAATGATAATAATAAAGAAATGGTGCTTGACAACTGACTCCCCTCAGTGCTATTGGTGGTGAATGGTACAATCAGATATCATGTATGACAACTTGAAGAGGGCAGTTGTTGACAGAGCTTTTGGTGTACCACACGTAATTGCAGAACTGCTGTTTGTCTTCCTGCTGATTCGTAACTATCATTTTCTCTGCCATTTCAATGTCACTTTTCTCATCCTGATTTCACTTCATGATCCAGAAAGGCATTTGCTATTAGCACAGGTAAAAGGATTTTTCATAGTGCTTATCTGCTGAAAGTCACCCTGAGCAAACACACACCTGAAAGCAAATATGCCTTCAGACAGCATTTAGCACAGGCAACACTGGGGTGAAGAGCAGAATCTGCAGCAGATTCATGCAGTCCACAGTAGTGCACAAAATAAGGGCTCTCCTTCCCTCTCAGTTTCTGAAGGGGATCTCCCTGCTTTATTTGCTTTTCCCAAGAAGCAATCACTTATTCCATGAGACACTTCTCAGCAGAACTGAGATCTTCATGACAGCATCTGACAAACAGCTATTTGTTGAAGTCTTGAGGTCCCTCTGTCTTGGCCTGTTTCTGCTGGGTTCAGGAAGACTCTGACACAGAGGTGTCATCTCATTGCTGCTACTCTTTTTCCTCTTTAGCTGAACTTTTTTTTTACTGCACCCCTGAAACATAGTGAAACTTGAGGAAGTTGTCCAAATTATCTGGAGGCGATTAACCTGTTTATGTACAAACTCTTTTGTGACATCATGTCATAGAGATCTGGAGGATGATCATGAAAATAAGAAGTTTGTGACAAAAGAAACCAGCAGTGTAAGCCATGCATATCTTTCAGCTGAGCTCACAGAAGAGGTTGCTTCCCTTGTTAGTCAGGCTATGAGGAACTGTGTGCAAGCTTTTGCTCTTGCTTCTTCAGGAACAAACCATCTGTGGTGTTACGTGAGCTAATTCCCATGGCTTGGCTTGGAACATGACGAGAGTGTTTGGGCTGGTTTCTCCACTTACAGCCTGGCAGGGACAGTGGCCTCCAGCAAGAGAGAAAGGTGATCAGCAGATATGATGGTTCCCCTTTTTTCTGGCATAGTTAAACCTGGAAGAAGATAACTATTTGAGGCTAATCAGAATTAACTTCAGTCTGTATTTTTTAACACAATGCTGCTGCTAGAGAACAACTCAGGGCATGAAAAGCAGTAGAGCATTTCCACTGCCCCACCATGTGTAGGCTCATTGAGTCTGGAGTTATCCAGGCCCTGTCTCAGCCTCACACCCACTTGTCTCTGGCCCTGACAGGCAACTCTGCACTCCTGTCCTTGCTACATAGCAAAGCCAGAAGGTGACCCTCAGGGCAGACAGCTTTAGAGCATCACTTGACAACATGAGTCAAACTGAGGCTGATCACAGAATTGACAGTAAAATAGAGAGCTCACAAAAGTAGTGGGTTCACAGCAGAACTGCTCAGTGCTTTTTTGGTGATGCTAATGGGTTATGCCTTTTTTGTCCTGTGAGGTTTTAGCACCAACATCTCTAAATCTGCCCCTTATCCTGAATGAAAATTGATCACCTTCTGCTTAGGGATACAGGTGGGCGAGCTCTGGGCTTGATGCTCAATCTTGCCCTAAGTGTGGAAGGAAGAACACCGAACCAAGGATTCTGGATGTTTTTTTTCATAAAGGCAGCAGTCCCAGGCTTTCTTGAAAAACCCACTTGTACCTAGCAAGTTAAATCCTTGTTAATACATGCTAGAATAACTTTTTGGTTTAGATGCTGCAGCTTCACACTGGTGATATGACTAAGGCTTGTTTTCTTCTACCTTTCTGAGCTCCCAACAAACTCCACTCTCTAGGGTGGAAATGAATCAACATATTAACAGCTTTAACTGTTGGGAACTGGGAGAACTGTTCACCTGTGAGATTCATCCACCTCTGGTCACTGAAGCATGGTAACTCTAAATATAATTATGAGGAAAAAACCCCAAGACTAGTCTGTAGCTTACCCAAGTTAGTTAAAACAAAGCCATAATTAATTGTGTATCCCTTTCTGTAATTTGGCAAGCTCTCAAAAAGCTGCCTTGGTAAGACATGGTTTTTACCACTTTACTTGTCTGATGAAGATGGCCATTTTTGCAAAAGCATTCAGAGAAATAGATAGTACCTAATACCACCAAAGCACTTGAAATCTTCTGGTTCAGATGTCAATCTTATTAGTGCCTGAGCCTTTTCAAGTAGCACAAAAGCTATTTATTTACAGACTGACACATAATAGCTTGCTTTATTGCATATCTCTTCCCTTGAAAGAGATGGTGTTTACTCAAAACCAGCTCTCTTCTTTGGTATAAATGCTGAAGAACACTGTCTATCTTCAAAGCACTGTAGACATTGTTTTAAGCATTGACTGCTGTTATTAGCTATTACTCTAGGCTTAAATGGTATTGAATTAAAATAATTCCTTAATGATAATCTCCTTCTCACAGGACTTAATGGTTTTTAAATTGGGTTTTGGCAAATATGAGACTAGGCAAGGATGCAAGCCTGGATCTTTTCCAGAGGCCATTTAAATCAATGAAGTCATCAGGTTCTATAAATGCATCATGCCACAGCACGATAATTAACATTTACTGGAATGTTTGCAGAATATTACAAAGTCTATCAAATATGGATTAAATGTACCTGAGATTCAGCCAGTTTCCTGACAAATAGAAGATGAAAGCATTTTTTTCTTTTTAGATTGACTCTGCTGATCTAACATGCTGCAAACTGTAGAAAATGCCAGCAGACATTTCAACAAGTCTCTTTAAAATGGACTTTTCTATACAGATGGATTTTGTTCGATAAATGCTAGAAGCCATAAAGAACTCCAGTGACTACCATGCCCCTCTCCTCTGTATGAGTGGAAGATGATATGCACATTCCTATTCCTACCCCTATCCACTCCCGAGTGGTGTGTAAAGAGTTACATCTTGTCAAGGAGTGTTTTTTTATGCATTTTCTGGGTTTTGTCATTTGTAATGACTTCATATTTCTTTTGACATTTCTCAAGATTTTGCAATTCAAATGAATAAGGTGCCTTCAGATGTCTAGGGGTCAAATCAAAGTGTGGTCTCAACTACCAGCAGCTGGTATTTGTTTCTCCTGCAGATAGATGACTGTTGGGTCAATGGGTACATGCCTTACTTTTACAAAGCTGAAGATGTTTTGGATAATCTTAAAAGTAAATGAAACCAAACCAGTCAACTCATTCAAGTCCCATGTCCTTTGTTTTTAAATTCTGAGTTAATGAAAAAGATTCAACACATTGCTGGAAAAACAACCCTAAGGCTAGTTTGATGACAGAGTGGGAAGACATCAGAAAGGACAGGAAGATCAGAGGATTTGAGGTGCTAAGGAGAAGGGAGTTGCTCTCAAAGAAGACAGTTTTGAGCTCATTAGTTTTATAGAAAAATTTTAGATCGACCCTTGCTCTTCTCTTTTGCTGTATGGATCAGGCAATCCTTGACAATGAAAACAGTAATTTTGCATGAATAACATGTGATTTCAGAAAATGATGATGCTTATGTGGAGGGTGAGATTTGCTGCTCCCCTTCTCCATAGTGCTCTGAAGCAGTCATATTTTGTGGGAAAAAAATGAAAACCTTGTCCCAGAAGAGGGTAACTGCCCTCTGCAGGAGCTGATAATTAAAGACAACAAAGCTGTATTGCAGAATCTGAGCAGGAAATACCTGAATATGTACTGCTTGGGTTTTTTGTGGACCCTTGAGCTACAGAGTGAGAGTTTTGGTTCGTCTGTCTTGGAACAAAACACACACTCTGAAATGGCAATCACAGTGGCAGGAGATGCATTGTGTAGCTATTCCTGGAATGCATTGTTGTTGCGTAAGCAAAGCCAGGGCTCCTGTTGGATCCAGAGAAGGAGGGAGGACTGCCACCCAAAAAGTCTTTAAGTAGCGTAATTCCCCACAGGCATTGTGAAGGAGACTGTTCTGGAAAGATTCCTTCTTTATCTTCCTTTCTCACTCTGTTTTTTTCAGACCAAGTTAATTATATTTGCATATAAAGTCACTGTTTACTCCTGTGACACGACCATAGGGAATGATGGTTTTGGCTGGAAAGGATACTGTATTTGTGGGGGAAGGAGGGTGGGGATAATTGGGTGGGGCTGAAGTTCCCTTTTACTTGCTCCCTGATGCTATATTAAATCTTGTTGAGTGGCCCTCTGTCCTGTGTTAACTTCTCACAGAGATTTCTTGGCTGCTTTGAGGCTAACTTTGTTCGTACTTCTTTAATACTCATGGTTACTGCCATTTTGTAGCCTTCCTCTACCTCAGGTAATTACATTCTGACTATTGAACATTTCTATTTCTGGATCAATAGAAGAAGTTTATTCTTCATTTCCTTTATAATAGCTATTGTATAGTGCTGCAAAATGGCTGTTTGTAGCCAGCTGTAATTCATCAGTGAATGAGCAATCCTGTAGTCTGAAAAGCATCCAAAGGTCTTGCAGGATGAAAAGTGATATAATCATTATTGGTAGCTCAATTGCTCCTTTGACATCTCCTATAAGTATTAGTTGAGAACTAGAGGGTTATCTGGGCCCAAATGTTGTTCCAATCAATTATCTGTGCATTTTCCCCATCCCATCTGATGATTGCTTCTGTCGCTAACTGCTGTTATCCTACAAGTGTCCCTTGATTGAACTTCAGTCTGCGGAATTTTGTCTCTAGTTCTCTGCTGCTTCCCAGTCCTCTAGTGCCCCTGTGCAGAACTGGGCCCTTGAGGTTAGGATTTCCTTTCTCTCTCAAAGAGCTGCTGTGTCACTGCAGTAGCATCTACCCATATAGCAAGCTGGCCTCCAACAAGCCTGCTGGCAGAATTCTGATGTGTAAAGTTACGTGCCTGGTGACAAAGAAATTGTTGAAGCAGTCTAATAATTCAGGCCTGATGATATCAGCTTCTGTCTTTTGTCCCTGGAATAGGAGACCTCAGGATTTTGGGTTACATATCACAGAGTGCTTTGTAGTTAAGAATGCTTGGGTCAAATAACAGAAAAAAACCCCCCTATTATTGTTGTATGGCTTTGTGAAGCCAAGTATGTGCTTGATTTTCTAGTAGCACGTTGTATTGAGCTGGCACCTATAATGGTTCTGTCTCCTTAAAGGGTCTGGGAGATTGAGAGACAGTAATCACATCTTGAGCAGAGAATGATGCCTGAGCCACTGCAAAAAGCAGGTGGAAATGTTTCTGAGCTGTAGCACTGGTATTTAATACCTGAGTTCCAATGTTTGAAAAGGCTGCTCATGTTTTGGGTAGTGATGGTATCTGGGTCCTGTGATTTTAATGTTTTTAAACACCATCTCAAAACTGCACATCCCCAGGTGGAACCCAGTGTGATGCTACTATGCAATCTAGCTAACAGATAAGGAGAACTGACATTGTAGCTTGCAATGATGATGTTCCAAAGAAAAGCTTAAAGGGATATGTCATTTTCATTCAAGTTTTGTGAGGGATGTGAAATAAATTAACTTAGAAATAGGCAAGTGTCATATTGTGCGGCAAGGTAAAAAAAGAGTAGAATCAAAGTTTGGAAGTCTGAGTGAGGCATGTTCTCCACAGTCATTAAGAAACCTGAATTTGTCTTGTACATTTTTGTGATGATAAACAAAGAATCCTCCAATCTTTAAATGAGCTACTGCATGGAAAACGTTTATAAAGCAATCTTCTTACTGCATCTGCATCACCATAAAACCTTCTGGCTTAGCCTTTTTATAACTCCCATCTACATAAGCATCTCAAGAAAACTATTTGCTTTTGAGTATGATAGTGAGGTCTATTGAAAATAGTAAATAATAAATTAAGCTACTTTCTCATTCTCTTTCAGTGAAATGCTTAATAGACAAAATTCAAACACAGAGTTAATTCACATGTAAAGTACTTGGGCATCTGAATTACACTTTTAATCTGCAGCAGCTGAGTTATGTCCCACTCCTACAATATTTCTGGAGGGAAGGCTGGACAGGTAGAATCTACTTCTTTTACAGATTGTAGGGATAACTTAAGCAGACAGCTAACAGCTTGTTCTTACTAGGTGGAGAGAATTTATTGAAAGGGCTCAGGATCTTGCTCTTCCTGTCACTTGTGGGTGATTAGCTTGTTCTTCCCCCTCAAGAACTGATCCATTTGAGTTCAGCCCTGAGCTGACTGAAAGTGGTGCCTCCTGGAGATATGGGCTTGCAGTGGAGGAGGTTTGTGCCTACTCGTGCTCCTGACCAGGAGGGATGATCGAGCGAGTTAGCTTGCTTTTCATTTCTGCTGTTGCCTAACATCTGAAGAGAGCTGGCAGAATACGTGCCAATTTATATAAGCATGAGGACTGTCATGGTCTGATGTTTGTGAGGCTTGAACCTGCAAACTTCTCTCTGAATACTCAGGAGGGTACTCAGCTGAAACACAAGCTGGCAACTCAGCCTCCTGAGCACAACAGGTATCTGTGCAAACTGTTCAATATTCTGATCTAAATATCCACGAGCTGAGTGTCAATTAAGCGTGTTGTTAATCTTACAGGGTGAATATCAATGTTTCTCTTTTCCTTGGGGCAGCTAGAGATATAAAAAGCTGGCTGCTTTATCAGATTCCCACATCAGCTACCCTGACTCTCAGGGTAAGCAGGTGTCTCCCTTAACCTCTGCTTCCTGTGCTGACCACTTGCTCTCTGACAGACAGAAATCAGAGGCTTGAGATATAACCAAATACCAGGCACTTTTGTCTTCCAATTTTCTCCAGTCCCTCCAAACTCCTGAGGAAAAGTACCAGGGGTGGCAATCATAAAGGGATTCACTCTGTAAATATCAACACACCATGAAGGTCATTATGTCTGTTAGCAGCTCAAAACTAGTTGTGAGAACAATCCTCTGAATAGATTTCTATAAACCCCCCCATGTCTGGATTTCAGCTATATGGGGGACAGAAACGCAAATGGATTAAGATCAGAGAAAAAAACCCTCATTTGAGAGCATGTTAACCAATTTTCTTTAATACCTTAATACCCGAAAAGTCACTTGATATTGTCAGATGAAAGACAATATAGGAAAAAAGGCATTAATGCACATTCTGTAGTGTGTAAGACAGTTACACAGTTAACTCTTACTTGGAAAAATGGCTTCAGTGAAACTTCTGCATTTTACAATATCAGCTGGTGGAATGGAAGATGCAGCATCCAGGTTTTATATTGGATCCATGCAGTTCGGTGTAGTATTTGCCTTCACTTATATTTACTATAGATGATCTGCATAATTACCAGTTGCTTTCCTAGTTAAACTTAACCTCAGACTGGGCTGAATGATTTTGATAAGACAAATTGCATCTTGTCCTCAGAACAAGTGAACAAGATACTAACAGAGAAATATAAAGCTGGAAATAAATAAAATAATTGTACCTAATGGAGCAGCATGAAAGGGGTGCTTTTTATGGTCTTTGAGAAACATTTTCAGCTTGCAATAATTTATTTCCACAGCTCACAGAAGCTACACAAATAACTAATGTTCTCTGACAGAGGCTCTATTCTATTAAGGAGTCATCTTTGCAGTAAAGGCAAAGAAGAATAAAAAATGTTGTGAAGACAAGGTAAAGCTATTAGCCAATCTCCATTCCAAAGTTTCCTACTTGTAAACCATTTCTATCAAGGGAGCAATTTCCTGTGTGCTGCCATTAGTGGATAATATTTTTCTTCAAATAATGGGCTATGGATGGTGACTAACCACAAATGGTAATATTCTGTCTTTTAAAAGCCTGCACACCACACTTTAATGTTCTGCCATGGCACATTAGAACACAGACTATTTCCAATGTGAAAACTCATTTGTTTAGAAAAACCTCTCTCCCTCTCTCATTACCTCTCTCAAAACAGCTGAATGAGAGTGGAGGTTCTCATAAAGTTCCACTTGTCTTGGATTTCAAATGTACATTCTGTAGTTAGCAAACCTTGGAAGAACACTTTACATGCAGCTTATAAAGGCAGACAATAAAGTGCTATGGACAAGGCAACAGGATGTGTGCATATGCCATGAGATTTGTTACTGCTCACGTTGCTGGGCTGTGCAGACACGCACACAAGATAAACTGGGCTAGAATTAACCAGGTGCAGGATAACAGCATTCTGTTATCTGTTCCTGACAAATTACAGGCTGCTGGCTGGAATTGCCACTTGCAGATAGTAGTCATTTAGTAGTAAACTGCGCTTGTTTTTTTCCACTAAAAGCCTGAAACAAAGGCATGTTTATATAAGTACATTGAAATATGAAATGCTTTGGGTACATGTAAAGGAAATGTAAACCTTCCTAGCCTTTCATTTCCTATCAAACATTTACTGCATTGCAGGTCTCTCCAGCTCAGTAACAATGACAGTGTAGCATGCCTCATACACACTGTGCTTTATAGTGTCATGGTAATGTATATCTAGGGCCTTCTTTAAACCTGTAGTCTGCTTTTATAGAACTGATTTTGATTAAAGAGGATACAGAAACATTTTTTCAATGCTTCAAAGTGTGACAATTTTGAGAGAAAGTAAGTGCTTTACACTTGAGTGTTATTGCAGGATTCATTGCTCTGGAGGAAATGTCCCTGCTCACAACTGAGCTTGTGTGGTGGAACAAGCACAGCCCACAATACTGAATTTCTTGATTCAGTTTTAAATTACTCTGTTTTCAAATAATTTTATTTTTATGTTTTGAAAACTGAGATGAAAAATCAAGGCTACTGTTTTTCACTTCAATGCCATGACACTTTCTTTTCTAGAATTCTCTTAAATGATATACAGTCTCATGTCCTGACATTAGGGCATAAATTAGGGGATAATTTTACTCACCATCAAGTGAGATAAACAATACCTTTGCAGCTGCAGGAGATAAGCAGCAAGACTACTACATCTAAAGAGCATTTGCATGTACATGTAAAGAGACAATGTAACCAAATCACAGCAAATGAAGTACATTTTTTAAAAGCAGTGTATGTTATTGGTTTAATGGATTATCAGACAGCTGCACTTTTGTTAATATCCTTTTCCCTATTCCCTTGCTCGTCAAAGAACAGACTGGGGAAGTTTAATAGTGAATTTTCTGAAGTTCATCATGAAATACCTGGATCAGTAGTTATCTAGATGTTTATGAATCACCTTAAAAAGAAAATTGTGTCACTTCCATTTTTGGACTTCCTTGTTCAATTGTTTTAGGCCTCAATAAGCTAAATATTTTCTAGAATACATAGCAAAATAATGCCAAGGGAAATCTAAAACATTAGCTTACTGTAATTTAAAAATATGCCAGGTTTTTCAGGTAATGTGTTAAAAAGAACCACAATGAAACAGTCAATTATTTTTTCTCTTTTTATAGTTTGCAAAAAACAATTTTAAGGGCCATAAGAAGTGGCTTGACCCATTTTTGGTTTGCTACATTTTGGGTTGCTTCAGTGACCTAGCTTTTGGATTTGTTTAACTTAAGTGTGTAGTTCTTACTTCTCTTGTTTGGATCAACTTCCAAACATGTGAGGTGAAGTCTATATTGCAGTATGACAGCACACAGCCCTGGTACTGATTTTTTGCCATGTCTCTTGAAATAGCTGAAAGAGAATTTCACTGTATGTTTTATGGTAAAAGAAAGAGAAAAAGAGCAAAGACAAGGGAATTCAGAGGATGTGACATCAGGCGTGACACAGTCTCAGTTTCCCCTTTGTCTCAGCCCTTGGGATGTCTTTCAAATACATGGAGGGTACATACATGCAAAGGGGCACTCTCTGTTGTGAGGCAGCACAAACCCTAGTTTAACAAAATTATCCACCAAGGATTTAATACAATTTTGGGAACTGTTGGCTCAGTCTCCTAATGTCTGCCTGGACCAAGGAGTACATTGCCCAGAAAAGCAACATCCAGACTGGGTTGTGGCAGTGGCAGGGCAATGACACTGACTGGCAAACAAAACATGTACTCAGCCCACTGCAGAGTTTGGGTTCTGCTTGTTTCTGCCCAGCTGAGGCACGAGATGTGCAGTGCAGGGTGGTACATCTACTTATCCATTTAAGAGTGAGACAGTGAATGAGACCAGCAGCTTGTTCAGGCCTTGATCATCTGAGCAGCAGGTCTCCTGCGGTACCCACCCTAACTTACCAGCAGGATGCTGTAAAAGGTGCTTTTCTGAATACACAAGGCATCAAGTGGCTTATAAAATTATGCAAGAAGTTTTCCAACAGACAGTGCAGGAATATGTTAGGTCCTTTGCCAGCAGAGTCTTGTTCCTTGCTCCTGCAAACTAGACTTTTCAGATTTTACACCTGTTTGTTTCAACAGTTAGGGGTATGTGCTCAGGCAATAATGCAGGAAAAGTAGAGATGGGCTGTTCTTTGCTTTGAGATGCCTACAGCCCCCTTTGGAGTGGCTTGGGTACTGGTGTGTGGCAGATTTTACTTCTCAGCAAAATTGAACTGACTATTATGGCTACCTGTAACACTAGACTAGGCTCAGAACTCCGGCAGAAAGCTGCCTTACATGGGTGTGGGGACAGGATTTAGCAGCTGTATTTGTAAGGGATAAACCACCATGTCCTTTACTTCTCAGAAGTTGTTACCTTTTGGAGACAGTGCCAGTTTTGCTAGCATGCCATTTTACTGTTGTCTGTGTCTGGTGATGTCGTACTGGCTCCTCTGGTCATGCCTTGTAACCCTTTGAGTCATAGTTACAAATACCAAAATTTTTCCCTGGTACGACATATCACAGGCAAAATTCTCTATTCCTCCTATATTCCCCTCCAGCAACTTTATTGCAAGCAGAATACATTGAGCCTTTGCTACATTTGAAACGTAGATGCCCAGGAGATGAGCTCTGAGAAAAACATATTTTGCCTTTCAGGTAAATGATTCTAGGATTAAAATCTGGAATAGTTCATTTTGTCCCTGGCTTCAATCATTTCTGTTTTTCAGGTACACTTCCTAGCTCTTAAAAGTGTAGATTTTAGAGGTCTTTTGTGTCTGTAAATCAAAAACCGCAGAACACATTTTAACATCTTAAACCCCCCCCCACAACTGGACTAAGGACTAGTTGCCAAGCTACAGCATCATGCACATACAGAGATGAGTTAAATTCTTTTCAAAAGGGAGGAGTTTTATAGTGGGAATGCTTTTTGGAGCGGAAGTGTGAGAGGGCACCACTACAATAAATCTAGAGAAGAGAGATAAAATGAGATCTTATGATGCTTTCATGCAGTTTGGCAAAAAGTAGTTTTGCATCTGAGTTCAGTTGATTCTGCCGGGGAGAGGCTATTAAAAGTGTACTTTTCAAATGCTTGCATGTCCTTCTTTTATTTTTTTTTTTCTTTTGGTGCAAAGAAAGTCACAAAGTCAATCACCCAAAGGCCGAGCTATGCTCAGGAGATGCTAAAGATGAGATATTAACTCCTCCAGCACTCCCCACTTTGCTGTGACATATCAGCTCCCCTTGGGGCTGCTGAGCCAGGCACATTTTACAGGTGTTTGGGTGGTTTGGTGGTGAAGGAATTTCTCTGCCCTTTGGGAGCTGCTGCCAAATATTCAAGGAGTCAAAGAGATAAAGAAAGCAGCTCTGCACCACTGTGTTAAGAGCATGTAGGCAAAATGCTAGAGTTGTTTATGGAGATTCTGTGCCCTCTAGAAATGCCCAGGTGGTAATTACCCCACATTTTGGGCTCTGTTGTTCCAGCAGAGGAGTGTAAAGTAGCCTTGCTGAGACAAAATGACCCACTCTTGAGAGGTCTTGATTAGGAGCATGGATGTTTTCAGAGGTCCTAATAAGGACTGCAGTCCTGTTGGATCCAGAGGAGTTTGGCATCTCCTGCAAGTCAGAGTCTAATTCTGTGGTAAATAGGTTTTTTAACCTTTGTGGCAGCCTGAAAGCATTCAGTTTAAGCTTTCATACACTGGGCTGACCAAAATAGAAGGATTAGGACAGAATGAGAAGCAATGTGCCCTGGAAAGTGCAATTATGAGGAAATCCATCTGAAAACAGCTGTCTGCAGGAATAGACCAGAGGAGGAATTTTTAATACATCACCAGGAAATGAGGAAGCTGCACCTGTGGCTCAGCAGTTTGAAGCCTGATCACATCAGCACCTGTGTCACTGTCATTTTAGTTGCTCGTTACTCTTCTGCATGAAAAGAATCAACCTGACCATCAGGAGACATGAGGAACAGAAACAAATCATTCTTTAGCCATATCTGCTAAGGGAGATGGTGGCTGAGGAAAGGGTTGATTTGTTGCCCAACAGAGCAGGAAAATGTGGACCAAAAATGTCATTGAAATAGAGTCCCTAAAGCCCTTTCCATTTTTATTTTTACTGCAGGTTCAGTACATCCTAATTAAGTGTGAGAAGGTGGAGAATATCTGCCTGAAGCTTTCAAATTCACTGCTCTTGCTGAGCAGCAGGAAGTTTAGGAGTAGGGTGCTTAGAGCCCCAAATGATCCTGGAGACATAGTCAGTTATTTCTGCAGGAAAAGAGAGTGCAGGTGATGTTCTGGGAGAAGGGAAGATAGAATCTCTTTTCATAGAGGATGAAATGGGTGGAAGAACTGCTGGAGGCCAGTCAACTTGAATTCAGCTGTAAGAAAACACAGGAGCAGATGAACTACATACAAGTGCTTATTGAAAAAAAAAACCCAAATCGATCCAAAAAAACCCCTTCTGCATCTGTCTTTACAGCATTTTTGGAAGCATCGTGGGAATTATGCAAGGTAGAGGCAAAACACCTTAGAAAAATCATTGGGCAATACTTCACTGTCAGAATGGACGTGTATCTGCAGGCGTCTGTCCTTTTTCAGATACAAGTCAATGTTGTTTTTAATGTCTTACTTCAGGGATAAAAAATATCCTTCTAAAATTTCAAGTCAGGAAAAAATGAGGAGGGGAGAGCAGCCACATGAAGCACAGGTTAAGTGATGTTGGCAACATGCAGAAAGTGTCCAAATACAAAATAAGAGGATGTCAAAGATGGGAGTCCACACTCACTGCAGTTGTTTACTGCTGCCAAAACCAGGATTAAGAACAACTATCTGGAAACAAGAATGTGAAAAAAAAATCTAAGGATTTTTGTTGTGGATCACAAGCTGAATATTCTTGAGGCAGGATAGGAAACTCTATTAAAAAAGCAGGAAAACTTACTCACTCTTCTGCTCATCACTGAAAAGCCTCAGCAAAACTAATGCTCTTATTTTGAGTGGACCCATGAGATTTCTTGCCAAATGATTGTATGGGCAGTAAAAATTTACATGAGTTAAAAGAGAACCTGGCAAATTCAATGTTAACATTTTCCTGTTAAAAACAACATTTTCTTTATGGTATTGAAAATAACTTCACAAAATATTGTTTGTGTGTTTGATCTGAACCCTCAGCAGGTCTGGGCTAAACACTTTTCAGGCTGCCCACACTGTGTCCATTCTGTTCTGTGGTGTTCTTAGAGGCAGCAATGAGGTTGAAGTACGGGATTGGAGATTGTACCAGAAGATGCTAATGGCTGCTAGGAGCTACCCAGCAGTACCCAGTAGGTTCTGGAGGTCCTGTGCTGAGAGGTGGCTGGGAAAACTGCCTTGAGTAATTACTGGAATAATAGTTTTCCTCTGTATTTAACTCCTGTATTATGTCCACACCAGCCTTTGCTAGTGCAAGTTTCTCTCTCCTGCTGTCCAACCTGTTTCCTCCTTGCCATACTCCAGGCTGTGCTGACACTCTCTGAACATTGCTACACAACAGCAATACTGCTTTTAATTTTGTTCCTGCACATTGTTCTGAGGTAATATGGTAACCCAGGTAGCCGTCCAATGTATAATGTGGATTTATGCTTTAAAAATCTGCCTGACTTGAACAATAGCTTACAGTGATTGTGAAGGAGATGCTGTCCTTTCCTGGGTAAGTTCTCATAAAGTTTTATCTGACAGGATGAAAAATAATAAAAGGAAGAGGAATAATAAAATAGGACATTATAGTAACAAAGGAGCACAACAATTGAGAAGATTCAGGCTTCAGACAAAAGCCAAGGGCAAAAATCCATCTTACTCTATGAGGTTAGTGCTGCTTTTTTGGTTTTAATCCTTTTTCTTTGGTGCATTTCACTCCTACCCTTTGCAGGGTGTGGAAGCTGAACATTATTCTCTGGTGGTTTAATAAAGCCTATCATCTTGTTTATTTCAATCATTTCCTCATCGGGCTGAAAGCTTTAGGGATTTCTTTTACAATAATTCCCCAGATCTCATTCTTGGCCATTACAGTGCAGCTGATTGCCTCTAAGCAGATAGTTCCTCCTTTTCATTCTTTGCTTTCAGTCTCATAATTCTGTGCTTATCTGCACTGAACTTCATTTGCATTTATTAGCTGTGTTGGTATTTAAAATATCTACTCTAAGACCTTCTTTATCTCTCTGCATTGTTTCTTATTATTTGCTGTCTCTCCCAATTTAGCTTTAAATGCAAACTCAAAAATGTTTGTTCCAAATGGTTGTCAAAGTTCTTCACATAAGCTGCTGAGTGTAGACCACCTCCCATTCCCCAACTACCAGATTCTTTCTGGCCAAGAGGTTACTTTTTCCAACTGCACTTCTGTGAATCTCCTTATAGCTCCAGCTAGTTCCACCCCTCACTCCTCCTTTCCTTCCTGTCTGAAGGACAGGGCTCTCCAGAGTTCCTGACAGGACAGGGCTGCCTCTTGTTCCTTGTTCCTCATCTCGCTGAAAGTGCTCACGTCATTTTCCCCTCATGCTGGGATGAGCATTTTGCCTCAGTGTCCACACTCCAACTGTGCCACAGGGCAATACATGGGCCAAATTAAATCTACCCTGATGGTGCTGGGATTTTCACATGGTGCCATCACTGCTCCTGATGTTGTCCCTGGTATCAGAGGTAATTTTGTTAGTGGCTGAAGGCACCCACAGGTAACAGCTACCTGAGGGTAGGCTGCTTATAGCCAAAGCACGGAGTCTGGTTCCAGTTTCTAGTTCTGGCATAGACTTCCTCCTCAATTTCAGACAAACAAATCTCTCTCTGCCCTACTTTCCCCTTGTGTGAAATGGAGACTATAATGCTTATTAGCAGAACTTCTCTTTTTCATTTGTTATTGTTGTTGGTCTCTTATTGGTATTTTAGGAGAGGCATTGTTCCCAAATAGAGCAGAACTAAGAAGCTGCAAGTCCCAGGATGGCCATGGAAGGCTGAAGGGCTGCAGCACACACCAGTGTAAATACAGCAACAGTCACCTGCAAGATAGGACAGACAGATAAGGACAGAATATCTGAAAGGGTATCAGCTTCAGACTCCTTGTAAAGGAGTTGATATTAATCATGACACCAAAATGCAGGTATTTATGGAGTCATAAAATAGCACTTGCCTGTAGCCATAACTTCAGTATCTCTTCTCACTCCCATCAGAAACTCCTAATTGTTTAGAGCTGTTGAACGTGACAGTCTTCCAAAAAAGTGGTGTCAGAGGCCAGGGCCACAGGGGGTACAGGGTTTCTGCACTAATATCTGCACCTCATGGAACTACATCTAGGTCCAATGCTACAGGCAATTGTTATCACTATTTCCTTTCATCTGAGCCAATTAGTTAGAACTGAAATTGTATTTTTAAGGTCTTTTTGAAAGTCTAGAAAAGTCAAAAGACCATTTCCATTGGCACTAGAAGGCTGCAACGGTCTCAAGGGATTCTAAAACTCTTTTAGGAATTTAGGAATCTAAAATCATTGAGGAATCTAAAACTCTTCTCCAAGTTTCTTCAATGTTTTAAAACTTGAAGGTATTTTGCCATGGGGACTATTTAAGGCAGAGGGCAATAGTGATGGGAAAGTACAGAAATATTCTGCAGACTGTGGAAATTTAAAATGAAGCAGCCTACTGTCCCTGACATCCCCATACAAATCTCTGAAAACACAGGAAACCATAAAATGCTATTTTTGTTGCTGTTAGTAATGTCTTCTGTGGCTCTCACTGTCTTCCCTCACCCCCCTCTCCCCCTCCAAATTAAACTCTCATAGTCCTTCTCTTTTTGTTTTAAATTCCATAAAAATGGAAAGAAAATTATGGTCCATCTCAAATATAGATGTGGAAAGTCTGAGAATTTTGGTTTGGAAAAGCAATTAGATACAAATTCCAGAAACAGTGCTGCAATTTCCATTGCAAACATTTTGAAAGCCTCTTTCTGGAACTGTGAACTGTTTCTATAATGTCAGATCTTTAGGACCTTTACCTTTGGGTAGGCAAGAAACAAGTAAACATTGACCTTTGCTAAAGAATATTGTCAGTGAGTTGGAGACACCAAATTCAAACTGTCTACTAAAATAATTTAAAAATACCACCTTAATTTTGCATGTAAATAATTTCTTAGCGTCTCTCCTCTTGTATTTGCTTTGCCAGGGTGAGAATTCCCTTGTTGCTTGCTCATTTTTCAGAGTGAATAGGATTTTACCTCTTAATTTATATCCTGCTATTATGGGGGCCTAAAATTTGGTGATTCTTGCCATCTTTCTTTGTTTTGGTACATTGTAGTTTATGACTAGCTTGGCTAGTTTGGTTTGATTGGTTGATGGGTTTGATTTTGTCTTTCTCTTTGGTTCTTTTTGTTCCCCTCTCCCTTCCCCCCAGCCCCCCCTTTTTTCTGTGGTACGGGTTATTGGTTATTAGCAACATTCTGTGACTTACAATGCACTAAGAAGAACATCTGATAACTTTTTAGGATGTAAATCACTGTCAAATAATTTGCAAATGTTTCATGGATCTAGACTTGAAAGAAAAAGATGGCATCTCCTAATTCTGCTATCAAATAAGTCTTTAATAATTTTTTTTAGTCTAGGCTGACCAGGTCTGTTTTCATTTTTTTTACTTAATGCTTATCTTACTCTGGATAATAAGAATAATTGGCATAATAAAAAATTAAAACTCTTGCATAATTATAGTGTTAGTGATGTTTCTTATTAAGTTTTTTTGCCAACAATTTTCATTTTAATATAACTTTTTAATTGTAATAAATGTGCTTATTAAGCTGTTCTACTATGTGTATTTTCTCATGGAGGCAAATTTATTGAACAACATGTCAGTGTCTGTGAGTGCATTTAGTGTATTTAAGATTTTGCACAGTCCTTTTCTTCTTTTGGTAAAAGGTCCTTAACCTTCTTAGTGTTATAATTATGTTTACTTCATTATTATTCCAGTTATGGTTGTGTATTCAGTGTTAGCTTAAGTTATTGATGAATGTGTTGTGTATTCAGTGTTAGCTTAAGTTATTGATGAATGTGTCAACACACATACAGGTCTTCATGAAGATATAAATTAACTGTCAAGTGAAGAATTTGGGAAAGACTTCTGAGGAAGGCTAGCACTTCATTTTTTGCACTTTCTCCTTAGCCTCTAGACTGAGTCATAGCAGAAAGCCTTTTTTGTCCCAGCCTTGTGCCACATTCTTTTATTTTGCAGACATGCTTGTGCTGCAGCCTTGGACCTGTGCCCTTGGTCCCTGACTGATTGCAAGGTTCATGCTCCTCCTGCACCCGAGATTTGCAAGAGGTTCATCCTTTCTGCATCAAACCATGGCAAGAAGGAAAAACAAGGGTTTGGAAAAAACAAGTTAAACAGAAAAACATTCTTACATAACTCATGAAGTCCACTAAAAAGTGATATCAAGTGTAGAAAAGACTCCATAAATTGCCAGTTTCAGTATTTGTAATTGTCTTTTATAACCTGATTATCTTGGTACATGTTTTATCTTCTCTCAGTTCAGCAATTAAATATCAGCAATATATTCATGTCAGGTCCTGGCAATGAAAACTGCATGACAGTTTGTACAAATTCTGGTAACTGACTTTCTAAGACACATCAGCTTTTATGCAAGAAAACCCTTTAAATCTATTCCATATCATAGTATTTAATAATTGTCCATCTATTGCTTCAATTACAAATTGATGAAGCAAATCAGGTCTGTTGAAAGTTTAAATCCGAATGTAAAAAAAAAAAAAAATTCTTTTTGTTACTGGAGATTGTTTTATTCTAGATATATGGAACTAAATGCAATTCTTGTTCCTAATGAACTTTGAAATATTCACTGAGCTTAATAGTGGAGTATTTGAATTTATGTCAGAGTGTCTTGAGGTCTGTGAAACTCTGGTCTGTTTCAAATGAGCTCATAGGGAGTCTGCAATGGATGAAGAATTATTATTTCAACGTGCAAACTGAAGCAGCTCTGTATGCTCTGAGTTTGCTTGAGGCTAGATTAATTCAGATGAAAGGGGATGGTATTTCTAGTATTTCAATAAGACTAATGGAGCTTTGAGTTGCTGCTTATCTTTTCCTGTGAAATTTGGGAGCTACAGGAAACATTATGACTGATTGCACAGCTAAAATATTATAGATGCAGAATTTACTGACATATTTTATCTTGCAGTCCAGTAACTTCTGGTGCATTTGGAACATGGGTGGCTCTAGCAAAATTTTCATAAACTTTTCAAAACTCCATTTTGAAATCTGAATTCAAGAATCTAATATTAAACCCTCTCTGAATGATGACCATCTCACGAGAGGCCTTAAAACACCTTATCTGTTTCCTGGTGATAATTGAGTGCTTCAACACTTGTTTAATGATGGCAGGAAGCAAATGCTTCCCTATGTGATTTGTGCATTCAGGGGCACAGGTTGGGCAAGTGAAAGCAGCAGAGCAAGATTGGAGACTTTTAATTGCAATCCACTTTTCTGAAGGGTTTCATGAGGACATCTTGTTTTTGCCAAGCAGAGAAAAGTGACTGGGTAGGGCTACTTACCCTGAGAGGGAAGAAATACTTTTGCCCAACTTCTGTAATGAGGCTCAGCTCTCATGAGTCAGATGATGGTTTCTGTCAGGGCCTTCCGTACAAAATCATTTCGTCAGAAGCAGGTCCAATGTTTTCTGTCTCTTACTAAGAAGTGGAGAGCTGCTCTGAAGTAGT
Source organism: Hylia prasina (assembly GCA_013397195.1). Lineage (NCBI taxonomy): Eukaryota > Metazoa > Chordata > Aves > Passeriformes > Sylviidae > Hylia > Hylia prasina. The sequence continues at coordinate 748,098 of VYXD01013981.1, read as the reverse complement.
TTAGTTAAGGCGCAGGTTCTAGTTAATGGTGCCCTTTCCTTTTCTCCTGGGTCATGAACATTTAAGGGATACTCTCTTCTGTTTTGTTTTGATTTTTTTAAATGCAATCTTCATTTATTTTTGTCTGCACAATTTTGCTCTTGTGACAGTGACAGCGTTATTTGCTGTATGTTCTTTTAATTTGACTAAGATACGTACAGGTGTGGAAACTTCCCACAAGTGGAAGACAATAGACAAAACCCTAAACTTTTAGATAAGACATGTCCTTGAAGATCTAATCAGAGGAAGCTTTAAACTCTTCATCATGGTTAGAAAAGATTCTGGTTGAAAGAAAAATACCCCTTTTTAACAAAACAGCAAGAGAATCATGAAAAAGACGTCTCATTTTAAATAAAGATTTATTCATCAGATATGGTTCATGAATCCTATTTGGATGAACTAGGAATCATATAACCACAGCATGAAATATGGGTTAAACATGTATAAATTTGCAGTGTGTCTTCATCATGGTGCAATAAATGACAACAAGAATAACGTGCCTAAGACACTCAATAGCAATTGAGTCAGACTTCAGACCTTTTACAAGAAGTCAACGTGCTTTGGAATGGGATAAGAGTGAGCCAAAGTCCTGGATTTGGGATTAATTGCTAACTTTGCCCTGGCATGGAAGATGAGGTGCAGATGGTTCTGCTATTCAGTTCCTGCTTCTGGGCAGATCTCAGCACAGCCCTGCTGTCTAGAGAGACCCAGCACAACCCAGCCCTTGGTGGGTCAAGTAACTTCAAGCACAGGAGAAGAGTCAGGTTTTTTATTTTCTCTTCCTTCTATCTAACTGAAACTTCCATATTTATGTCCTGGGCTTTTTCTAAGACAACCACTCTGTCTTAGCATCCTGAGGACTGCAATTTTCAGTCTGGGATTTGTAAAATTTAAAATTATTACTCAAGTCGAGGGAGTTTGCCAACTTTACTTTCTTCTATAACACTAAGGAGAAAAGGTTCTGTTGAAAAAACCTATCTGCTCTCTTCCTGCAACCTATTTGTTAATCATGTTTTGGTGACTGACTTTTGGGCACAATCCCAGGAATTTTTAAGGCAGTCTTTAATAACTGCTAATATGTCTGCATACAAAACCAGATGATTATTATTCATGGGTGAGATTACACAGAATTAAACTTTCCAAAACTGCAACGAACATTCAGCTAGACATGAAAGCTAGCTGAATTTCCATTTGGTTTGCTTCTTGCTGAGCCTTCAAATTATAAAGTGAAGTAAAGCCAAAAGATTAATACAATGAAAACAAAGATTGGGAAATTAAATGACACGATGCAATTTTCTGCCTCATTGGGCTGGCACCAATAATATGCAAAGGAAAGCCTGCTTAGTGTTGGTTAGCTGCTGTATAAATGTGGCACAATCAGTCTCTTTCTCCAGGGAAGGTATTTTCTTGAATCATATAGCCATTGACTCTTCCAATTACCAGAGACCCCATGAACAGCTTGAGGCCCATTTTTTTTCTTTTTCTGTTCTGCTTTTTCATATTACTCCTATTAGAGTTTACACAGGTACATGATTTCTCATTATCTCTAATATTTTAGAGACAGATAAGGAGAACATTGAAAAGAAAGAAGGGAAACCCTGCAGCCTTCTGCCACCTCCATAATTAAATATTAATATTTCAGAAAATGTTGCTTTAGGGAACCCACAATGGACCGTGTGTTAATCATCTCTTTCGGTGTACTTTTAATCTATTGCATATTCAGTCTGCAGTTCGGGTATTATAGGAAATATGTCATCGCTTATAACTGTCCAGGGAGAGGCATCATCCTCTAGTCTTTGCATTAGTTAGATATTAAAAACCATGTCCTCATTATTTTAAATATTTAAATAACTTTAAAATATTTTGCTACATAGCTATGAGCCCAAGAACTGTTTATTCCCAGTAGGTTTAGTTTGCTTTGCCACTAAGTTTGCAAGACTTGTGACCTTGGGAAGAAGGTTTTATTGGCTATGCATACTCACTCTGGTGTTCCTGCAGTCAAACTCAGAACCCCATCGACGGTTTCGTGTCATCCTGGGGTTTGTCCAAGCTGTGGGGCAATGGTTGATATTTCTTGCAATGCAACATCTAAGGAATAAACTCTCAGTTGGTGTTCAGGAGGACTAGTGTAAGTCTCAGTTTTAATACTGACATGCATGACCCAAAGTAAGTTTATTTTGCCATTGTTTAACCTTCTTATTTAACCATTTTGTTTCTTTGGTAACTTCAAACCATAAACCTTGAAGAGTGGGACATGCCTCACAACTGGGTGGTTTGTACACCTCTGGGTCAAATCTCTTCCTGTAGCATCTTTGGCTTTACCACTATTGTATGGAATAAAAGAAACCAAAGCAACCACTTGAAATATTTTTTGTAGTGCTTATACCTCCTGGGACAGAATATGCAAATCTCGAATTAACATTATCTTGGTATTCACTTAACTACTGAATACTTGAATCTTGATTTACTTAATGCTCTTACCATTGACTCCTGTGTTATTTTATATTTAATTTTCTATTTATGTGATCATTATATGTGACAGTGTGGCATTTGTCTGGGGATTAATTATTAATAATAGGCTTTGCAAAGCAGGTCTAGTCAAGTAACAGAAGACCCATCAGCTGCAGGTGGGAAATACATAACCTGAGGAAACTGTGCAGGCACATTAGCAAGAGTGACAATTTCCCAGTGATCAGCCAGGTTGATGGGTTTGATAGATTCTTTCTGGGGTGCTGCAATTTAGTGCAGTGGTGTAGTATTCTTTATATTATATAGATACATCTATTTCTATCTATATCTGTTACAGAGGAAATAGTCTTATGCTCCTGTTACTGCACCTTTTTGCCTGGATGTGGTATTATGACACAGATGTTTCTTGTGATGGTTTTAGCAGCCTGATGTTTTGTAGTGAAATTTCCACTATTTTTTGTCCACCACACTCTATTTAATCCAGTAATTTGCACCTATGGGTGTTGCACCTTCTCTTAGATAGGGTGGTTCTTGCACTTTTAGCATTGGTACTAGCAAAACTTCACAAATTGGTTTGGTTATTGTCCTACACAGAAGTATGGATTTCAACCCCTTTTCATTTGCCTTGAGTAATGTCTACTAAGTTACTCAAATGTGTGTTTTCAGGCATTCTGTTGCACTGCAGGTAATACAAACTGCTTGTTGTGTGTATGAAATACTGCACTTTGCAAATTTCCAGAATACCTTAGGTACATATGGCAAGCTACTCTTACAAATTAGCTTGCTGTACATACTATGCCTGGTGAATATTCCTGTGGCCTGACTCATTGCAGTGTTGTATAATGTTTTTAAGCAGCGTTACTTTGACAAAACGACTGCAATAATCAAGTATCAGCAGGCAGTGTTTCTGCCCATGTTCGTATAAATCACACACCAATTGCTGCCAAGCTTCTATTAGATGCATCATGAACTATCAGAGCTTGCTCCTTGCAGTCTGTTTGTTTTTTTTTTTTTTTTTCCTGATACTTCACATAAACAAAAGAGTCTAGGAGAATTTATGTTACCTGTAACAACTTTCGGGGAGATTCTTGTGCACTTTGCCTTTTGTACAGTGCCACACCTCAGTGTCCCTCACAGACTTCCTTTCAAAGGACTGGTGGAAATATTCTCTAGAATCTCTTGGGGTTTTTTTTTCTCTAAACCTCTTTGGACTCATTCATATCCCACATTCAGAGCATGAATTATTTTTCACTCCAAATGTCTCTGATGTCTGACATTCAGGGCTCAATGACTGTATTAAAAAGAAATCAGTGGTAAATCAGAAGCACACACTCTGCTTCTCTTCCCGTTTCCCTAGTTCTGTTGGCAGATCATAAGCACGAGTGAACATCTGTCCCTTCTCTTTTATAGGCCATCATCCTGCTGCATGACAGGACAGCTGCTACAGGATTTTTTTCTATCTCTTTGACTTCTAATTTGAGTGTGGTTGTCATCCTTTGTATTTTGGATGCTTTTGTCGATCTCCTTCACTACCAGTTGCTCTCTTCTATTCCTCACACCTCAGGAAAGCACTGATGTTTCTCTTTATCTTTGTGTAAATACTAACAGAGAGTTCACAGCCTCAGCGTGGTTCAGTTCTTTCATGGATGATGGTGCTTTAACTCCTTGAATGTCTTCTCCTCAGAGGATTAGATCAGATTACTTCCCCTCTTCTAATCTCATTCCCTTCTCTAAGATATGAAGTGCTTCTAATGTATAGAAATGCTTTCCTCCTGATGCAGTAATGGAAGTAAGGATCCCTCAGCTTCCCCCAGAAGATGGGAGTAGACTGTACCTGTTCCCCGGCACTGAACCCAGCCTTTGTGGAATTCTTGCAAGTTACATCTGGGAGGGTGGCTGTAGTACAATTTTCCCTGTTTTAGCTGTGTGTGTCCCAAAGGCCTTTACACTTTCAGATTGGCCCAGCATGTGTTTGGTTTTTTATTACTTGTAGCAATCAAGCTAACCCATTCTGAGGATTCCTCCACCTTTCCAATTACACTTAATTGTGCTGCATGCTGGAGCTGCTCTCCCACTTTGGCCATAAGGCTCCTAGCATGCACTGCTCTGCATGCACCACTAGCACTGTGTTCAGTGATAGTTTGAGTTCTTCATTGTCTTTCCAAATGTCCCATGCCCTCCAACATGCCAGTAAATCTCTTAATTTCCTCTGCCTTGAACTGGTTCTTCCATGGATTCCACTGTGCATTGCCAAGATTATTGATTTTTGTAACTTTCAGTTACAAATGTTCAGATGTTTGTTTGGGTTTTATTTTTCCTTTTGTGCTAATCTGAATGAAATCTAGACAGTTTGCCTTTAACACTGTATTCCCAGGCTATGTGTAGCAAATATCTCCTGTGTCCTGCTGTTGCCATTCACAATTATATAGTGCTCAAGTCTAGAGCTGAGCTTGTCTCTTTTTTCATTCCCTTTCTGGGATATAATTTACTAATGCCTTTCTGGTAGTTTTGAGGGTTGGTAGCAGCTTTCCTGAACCCATTAAGATGCTTGTTTAGCTGTAGCTCCTCATTATCTCTTTTCTTACTCATTATCTCTTTTCTTACTGTTTCATGGCTCTGTAGCCACTCTGAAGGCAAGAGGGGTCACTCATGGACTGATTTTGATGCACTTTGTTCCTCCCCAGGCTGCCATCAGTGTTGCAGGCAGGTGATATTGCCCCTTAAATGAAAAGTCCATCAGCTTTCCACAGAAAGAATAACAACAGCCCAATTTTTCTATAGGCAGAGTCTTTACCTCCCCTTCCTCAAACTGACCTAAGTGGATACCGCTCTTACACTGGTCTCAAGAGCTTATTGACTTGTATTAGGTTTCCTTTGAGGAGATGTTTCTTTATTACTAACCTTTTATTCACTTAGCAGCACAGCCTGCTGCTGGCTAGCAATTCCCTGTGGTTTTTATTCTGCCAGACCTTGTGTTCCTGTAAGGAAAACTGCCTCTTTGTGCTGTTGGCACTGCCAGTCACTGTCCCAGACACAAGGGCCTGCCACCAACCAAGCAAATCAGCTCCAGGAACAGAGCAAACATGGGCATTTTCACTTCCCTTCTGCCTCATGCAGATTTTGAGTGTTATTCAGACTTCATAAAATCCCTCTGTGAGTTTAGATTACTTAGGTGGACATGAGGATCTGCAGCTAAGCATGCTCAAGTAGCTTCAGTGCTTAAAAGACTGAGTTTTTTCTTGTGCTGTTTGTCTCAGTGTTTCCTGCAAAAGACTGAGAGGGAGAATGTTTGCTCATCTACTCTAACTGTAAATATATTTTCCCAGCCTGGAGAATCTTCACATTTACCCTAAGACTCCTTACAACTGCTCTTAGCTATTCTTGCATTTCAGATCTTCTGAAATTTGGTTCCTTGGGTAAACAGAAAATTTCTTTTTTCAAAGCAGCTGTTACCGTGGTGGCTACAGTAAAGACAAGAGTTTTTATGTTTAAATCTCTGACTTACCACTACAACATTGATCAGTAACAAATACAAAATCACTTTTCTTCAAAAATTGACACATAATGAAGTGATCAATTAATTTAGTTGCACCAATTCGAATGGTGGTCTGAAACTTAGTGAGGGTTCAATGGCAAGGCACTGTGACTGCTTTATGTCACTTTCCCACAGCTGTAATAAGTAACCAGTTTGGCATGTGTTTTCCATTAGTGACTACAATAGAGGCTTTATGGTGGCACAATATAAAGTGACCACTAAAAGTGACTCGCAGCCGATTCCGTGATGGTGAATAGGGTTTAGCTTTACAAGGACTAGTGTTCTTAACTTAGTAACTAGAGAGTTTCTGTACTAAAAGCAGGCTAGATGGGCTCCCCTGTGGTGTACAGGAAGACAGAACTACTGACAACTGAGCTTCAAAAGACCTGAGTGAAGAGATGTCTAAGCTCCCACAGGTATGGTACCGGGAATCTTCCTGTTCTCTAGCATGGCTAGGAAGCACCCAAACCTTGACTGGAAAGAAATGATTGTCTTCTCCTTTTGGATGAGAGATCACAAGGCTGTTTCAGTAGTTAGGAGACTTGACCGGTTCTTAAAGTGACAGATTTTCTCTCACTCTTGGTTCTCCTTCCCCTACATCCAAGATCCCAGTGATGAGATCCCATATTTCCTTAGAAGCAGAAATGTGGAAAGCTGTGTTAGATTTGAATTCCCTAATGGCTAGGTTGTAGTGCGCATCTTCTCCTGCTTACGCATCCAAGTCAGAGGGTATAATGTTTTAACCTGATCTCTGATATCTGAAGATGCTTACAGGATGTCTTCTCGAAAGGGCTTAAGATTACTGGACAAGAGATTTTGGTGAGTTCAGCGGTAGTGTCACAGAAATATCTGTGCCCTGGAAATTGTACAGTCAGCATGTGACAATTATAGTGAGGATCTAAATTTTAGATTAGGTCACCTGAAACTTCAGTGAGGTCACCTGGGTGCAACCATAGACTTAATTTGTGTGTTTCCGAGGAAAATATATGCCTGCTGTCATTCCAGACCCCTAAAGTCTCTCTGTCTTGGCGTGCCAGTAGTGTTGCTGGTTGCCTACCACTCAGGTGTGCAGGGTCCTGCAAATTGCCTGTTGAGTGGGGTGAGAACTGTTTCAGCCTCCTGCAGACTTTGTTATAAGGTTAGAGCAAGTATGTCTGATTAAGAAGTGCTGGCACTAGCTAGCGCAACTGAGCTCTTGTCTGAAATCAGCTAGGAGCTGCTGCTATTTATCCTCCTGTGTGGTTTCTCTTAAATGTCTTCTTTTTTCTTGGTCTCTCTCCCTTAAAACAATTATCTGACACTTTTTCCTGGACCATAACTTGTTGCCTTCTATTATTGGCAAATGTCATTCCTACTGATAGGGGCAATTGTTACTTAACTTAATAACCCCAGTGGTACCTGAAAGATTTACATCAATTTCCTGGCAGCTATTCATTAGACCCTCACCTACTTTAACAGGTACAAATAATTTGCATGAAAAGCAATTCTTCTTACTTTTAATGTTAGTTTCTCAATTCTTGGTGGGAAGTATGTGTCAGTAGTTTTCCAAAGTGTGAGAAATACTGATAATTGGAGATACGTATTGCTTCTTATACCATATCATGCGAGATGCCACTAGAAGTAAATAAATTAATACATGGTACAAGATATTTCTATAAAATAGGTTTGGTTTTGATTTAGTGCTGATCTTAACATAATTCTCTTTGTCTTCAGCAGATGGTCAGTGCTTATTAGCAAACATTCCAGCTATAGATGTTCAGTTTAGCGTTTCAAATGTCTGAACTCACTCTCAGTATGACATCATCAAGATTTTTAGAAATTTCCTTGATGGGGTGAAGGTGGAAAACCCCTCCCATATGGAGATGCCTGTATTTCCTTCTGCCTTGGAATATATATATATATAGAGGGGGAACCTGCAACTGAATCCAGTTAGGACTGGACAATATTTTTCCCTCATGAATTCTGTCAGTTGAAGCATCATCACATCTGAATAGCTGGTGGTGGTGCCTTGCAGTGAGTGTGTTGAAGCTGCACGTGTTCAGTGGTGGCATTTAACTGCTAGGCAGTTCTGAATCCCCAGATAAAGTGTCTGATTGGACTTTTCTGATGTTGCAGCAGATTTCAATATCAGACACTTGTGAAAACAACAGTTAAAAGCATAAAGAAGTTTCTGATTGCAGGATAGGAGGATTGAGAGCTTTCAAAATTATCTTCACTGTAGCTGGAAAGCAATAAAGAAATAATTTAGGCGGTCATATCCATTTTAAGTATAGACAGTTCTTTATCTTCAAGAACCAAGGCATTGTCAATTTATATGCAAACATATTCTGCAATTACTTTGAATGTAAATATGGTATGAGGCTTTTGGAAAATGGTGACCCTGGCTTGTACATATTTTCCTTTTTCATGGGACAACGTTTTTAACATAAAATCCTGTATTGCTATCTTTGCCCAAAGCTTTAAAAAAGAAAAAAACCAAAAAGGTGAAAACATAATGAACAGGGCAACCTTGTCCTGAATCCTAATGGCTTTCTGATGAGGTAAACAATGACTCTTAATTAGAAGCTAAAATTTTTAATTAAGATGATTCTTTAGTAATTATCTCAGTTGTCTGCTTCACTGGATTTTAATGAAAAAGATTGATTAGGTATAAAACCAGTAGCATAATTAAACATTTAGGGTCTACATTGGTTATTGAGGTGAAAGTAATGTGATTAACTTCAAAATGCATTTTTCAATAAATGGTCTGAGACAGTGAAGCCCATTTCAGGTGTCATGCTGCCCTATTCCAGCTCCCTCCCTCTTGCCCATGTTTCACAAAGTGAATATGCAGAACATCATTTTTGGGTAATAGTTATGTTGTGTGACAGATTATAATGGCATGCTTTTAGCTAAAGCTGCCACAGTGGTTATGAATTCCACATGACAAGGGTTTTTAGTAAATGGACCGGAACTTGTCACACAAAACTTCAGACCCAAGAGTAGATTTGTTTTTTGTTCTTATGAGAGGTGTGAAATAATTAGTTCAGCAGTTTTGTTTTTACATGTGCTCAGAACACCCTGTAAGACCCGGCTGGGACAGAAGGAGAGAAATGCCTTTCTGGGGCTGATGTGACTACAAGGACAGTGCCAATCACCAGTCTCATTTCTGCTTCCTTTACTCTCACTGAACAACCCCTCACTTTATGAACAGTGCCTTTGAAAACATGAGTAAAAGCTTATTGAAGTGCAAAATTTGTTCTGAAGGTTAAATGGCTGCTGTGCTTCTGATTGGGATTTTATAGCCTCACTACACCAGGAGAAAGTGTGTTTAGAATCCTGTTAACTAATCTTGTAGCTCAGTGTTACTGTGAGGCAACCTGGTGATTTATTTTTTTTTGGAAGTTGTTGTCATTACATCTGGAAAGAAAGATGTCTGTACTGAGGAACTGACCTTTAGAAAATTTTGAAATCAGACTTGCAAACTTTTATATGTAGATGTAGATGTAGTGATCTCAGTGGGAGAACAGCAGCTATAGACATATATGGAGAGGTGCTGGTTGCCTGTTTTCCTTTTTGCTTCACAAGAGAGAACTCAAAAGTCTTATCTGCTGTTCAGAGAGTCTCCTAAACCCTTTGTCATTGATCAATCTATTTGGAGTCATCCAACAGTGTTAAGCTTCTTGCCAGTCACCAGAAGGAGAAAATGTGGTAGAGGTGCCAAAAAAAGTTTCTATGTACAGCTGTTCCAATGAAAGACTGTCTTGCATTGGTTCATATTCAGGTTCATTTTTCCAGCGTGAAGTCAAAAGATGTTTTCCTATGACTGCGCTGGTACATCAGAGAGCAAGACTTTGAACCACAGGATTCATTCTCCTGTTTTTTTCACTACATCAGCTCACATCAATTACTGTTAGACTTAATTCTTTTCTCAAGTTCCTCAGCTGATGAAGAAGACAGCAAATTACATTTCACACTTTTCCCATTAACTGTTGGAATATTTTCCTCAGTGCTAAACAGTCGCAGTTAATCATTAGCCACATTAGCAAAAGGGGTACCACTTCTCTTTCTGTTGATTGCCCAGACCATCAGAGTTAATGTGAAAGCATCATGATGGAAGAGCTTGTGGTTTTTATGAGTTCTTGTGCTTAGTCTTCCATGACATACATGAATTGTCCCCAATTACATGGTTCTAACTAGAAAGGTACAAAAGGAATTTTGCCTTGTCCTCTATTTTCCCCACCACTGAGAATGTATTTTTAAGACATTTTAAAAAAATTTATTCTTTGTTTCTGTGGTATCCTGAGTAGAGAAGACTTGGAAAAATACCAATCTATCTTACCCATATGGAGAGAAAAGGGAATTCCTGCATTTTTAGTCTTAATCAGCAGAAATTCTAATGAACAAATAAATGCACTTCTGTGGCTTTCCTTATTGTAATGGAACTATTTATAAGGAATCAAATATACTGGTATAAGTGCTCTCTGCTTGGGGTGTATTGAATTTGAACATACTCTTTTTCTTAATGTTTCCTTCCTGTTTGGAATGTCAGTAGCTTTTTTTTTACTTGACAAACCTGGGAGCACAAAACCATGAGAAAGCCTGCATGTTGTTTGTGGAAAACACTACATACCAGGTATAACTACCAGTGTCCACAGCAAGAAAAAAATAACTCAGTGGAGATATTTCTTTTAGAAACAGGCTTGCTTGCTAAAGGAAGATCCGTCCACAGACCCTGGCACCTCTTGGAACAGTTGGAAGTAGCAGATTGTGCCATGCATTGTCGGTGGGTGACATTCCCTTTCCACCCTTTTTGGAGCTGGCTGATGTAATTTCTTTCTCCTGTGTAATCCAACTGACACAATCCCCAGATATTTTGGTTAATTTTCTCAAAGACACTGTTCTACTTCTTATTTGTGGTGACAATATAACAAATAAGTAGAAGTCCAGATTTTTTCATGAGTGTTTTAACCACTACTCCTTGGGGAGCTGAGCTAATCAAATAAAAGACTGCAAAGAAAATAATCCAGTGTTTGGTCATGTAGCTGCTCTAATTTTGTGTTGAAGAGTGTGTTGTGTGCTCAAAAGAGACCAGGGCATACAGTTTGTGTATACCAGATTAATCAGGACCTGAAATCAGTTGCTGCCCAGCATCCTGGAACGCATTTGTCACAGCAGTCTTTTGAAATCAATTGAAATGTATCTTTTCCTCTTGCTAACTGACATGATAGATTGGTAATAATCAAACACCATTTGTGCAATGTCAGTCTAGCTCCTCTGTCATGAGTGATTGAATATCCTTTAAATACTGTCATGGCATTGCTCCTGAATTGAAACCTAATGAGAAAACTTTACAAATGTACTAAAGTCATGTTTCCAACTCCCAGTGGGGCACTCAGCACAGACACACCTTGCTTTATCTCTGTGCTTAGCAGAGATTGTTTAACAGGCTGCTCCTGCAAACTGTCAAGCCAAATACAGAGTGTACATGCAGTATTTTAATTAATGTTTAGTGATTCTTTTCTGCTCAGGCTTAAAATCCTCTCTGTGCAAATTATTACAGGTAATTCTGTAGCTGTAACAAGATCATTTGATAATAAGGCTGATAAAGAAAAGCAATTACTTAAATATCAGCAGCTTAATATCAGTAATGACTATCTTCTTGTTCAGGCTTTGTGCAAATGTGTTAATACAGTGTAATCTTGATACTAATTTTCATGACACTGCAATAGAGCATAAATGCAAGTAGACTGGAGATTTCCCAAGAGAGAGGGATTTTCAAAATTCACTTCCCATAGTGCTTGACTACCAGTTGACGGTAAGAATGAGGTAGCACATGAATATTCATAATTTACATGGTCACCGTAATTTTTTAGTAAGTAGCAATTTTTTTTTGCTCAGTCTGGTCAAATCAGCATAAGGCTCTGTTGTTTGCTTTGCCATGGTTTCTGGCTCCCAGGGAGAAATAGTTTATTTGTGGAACTCTCTGCCCTGAGGCTTGTCCAGGGCAACATCTGTGTATGCAATTGGGAGCAGCTTCAATAATTTTGATGGACAAATGACTGTAATTTTTTTCTCTGAAACCACGTAAGTTAGAATCTACTAATAATTGATTTTTGCTTTGGTAAGAACTCTGCTCATTTATAAAAAAAAGTACTATAATTTTGCAAGACAAGTGGAGGTATCACTTTCTTTCTCTGGGTGATTTGAAGCCAATTCACATGCACTTATGCTTTTTGTGTCATGATCAATGCCTTGTGCTAAAGCAGAATTTGACCTTGCAGTGTATTTGTAACTGAGAGGTAACTACTTTTCCTCCACACTAACAAAAATATTATTTTTCAAATAATGGTAACTGACTTGAAGTACTGTGGTATTCAGGAACATGGAAATGGCAAAATACTGTTGTGCTGGTTTGGGCTGGGACGGAGCAGCTGTTATGGGGCTGTGTTCTGGTTTTGTGCTGAAAATAGCATCAATAACAACAAGAATGTTTTCAATATTGCACAGAATCATGGCCTTTTTTGCTTCTCACCCCACCAGAGAGAGGGCTGGGGGTAACCAAGATGTTGGTCAAGTGACAGCTGACCCCAGCTGATCAGAGGTGCATTCCATACCTTACAGCATTGTGTTCAGCAATAAAATTGCTAGAAGATGTTTTTCAGCACTGCTGTCATTCAGGGACTGTCTGGGTTTGGCTGGTGGTAAGCAGTTGGGTTTTTTGCCCATCATATTTTTTCCCTTTTCTTTCTTTTCCTTATTAAACTTACTATATCTCAGTCAATGAGTTTTATACCTTTTGCTCAATGAGTTTTATACCTTTTGCTCTTTTGGTTCTCTTTCCCATTCACTCTGGAGGGGTGAATGAGGCTTAGCTGTCTACTAGGGTCAAATTACTATAGTTATAAATAAAAATGTCGCCAAATCCCTTTAGAATTTTTTTCTTGCTTGGTCCAGATTATGACCTACCTGACTGGTCCTGACTCTTCACTGGTGATCCTGGGGCTGAATAAGAGCTTGCTTTACATGGCTTGGGTGTTTCTGAAAACTGAAGCCTGTCTAAGTCAATAACCAGAAGACAAATCTCAATTACAAAGGTAATGAAGTGTGAGAAGAGGAGGGGAAGTAGCCCCTTCTTTATTTGCAAAATAAAGCAGAGCTGGAGATGACACAGGGTACATATGCCTTAGACCAGAAGACCGTGCAGTGAAAGTGTGATAGGGAGCAGAAGGGGGAATGATGGTTGAAGTTCTCTGTGCAAGGGAACAGAGCTCCACTCTGAGTCTTGGCATCCATCCCACATAGCTGGTGAATGCAGGAATTGTGCCTCTGCCAGGTTTGGCTCATGCAGGGGTAACTGTGTTGCTTTTGGAGGCAGGGTAGTCAATCTTCACAGTGGTTCAGAGGTCCATGGCAGATTGAGAGAAGGTGGCATGGAGCTCAGCTCTGCTTCCACTGACTTGAAGCAGAGCAGGTGAAACGATCTTCAGTCAGGCTTTTATCTGTGGAACATAATGCTCTCCTTTTAAAAGGAGAAGAGTCAGATGTTTTTCCTCCTTTTACAGAAGTATATATTGGCATATATGTAACCATAGCAACTATATCTGGAAAAATTGAGATTTAGAAGTTTTTAAATTGCCTTCAGCATACGTTTAACAATGAAACTTGAAAGCAGACAATATAGCTCATGGAGAAGTAGATGACAAAAATGAAAGGAAATTTTATTGCTAAACTTACTCAAGCCAAAAAAAGTTCTAATAAGTGAAAGAATATCTTGCCTCCCTTAAACAGGCATTTTTACATCTCATTAACATTTCAGCTTTACCTCCAGGCAAACTATCATATTTTTGTGATAAAATTGATATCTACTGTCATTTACTCATAGTAACTATTTTTAAACATGGGTTCTTAATACATGCTGAGTTCACATGAGCTCAGCTGAACTTTGTTCAGCTGAGTGTTGACTGCATGGCTTATGGATTTAAACAAAGGCTCCTCCAATTGTATTGTTTACCCTGCCTTGAACCCCACTGTCTGTGCCTGAACATGTGTCTGAGTCAACACTTACAAAGCAACATACAAATGTAATCCTCTGTTTTTTGTACCTGACCTAGAGCCTGGGAGAGATGCACAATGATATGAACACCCATGGGAGCAGTAGAGGTAGACAGGCTTCTGCTACACATGAGAAACTGGCAGATGGATGCTGTTAAGATTGAGGACCCCCAATCATCTGCAGTTGTTTGCTTTTGGAAATATAAAGTCAAGGCATCTTAAATCACTTGGGTGATTTTGGGAATTCAGGCTCTATGAAATGAAGCAGTTTATTGCACACTAGTCATATAATGCTTCCTGGAGATGAAGTGATAAGAAACAAAAGTGCTATGTCTTTCTTTATCAAAAGCTTGAGAAGATCCTCAAGATAATGAGTAGAGGAATTAAACTTGGAAAAGGTTGAATGTATGTAATGCATTCCCACTCCTTATTTAGAAGACTTTTTTTTCAGGAGAGTAAATGAATCTTCATCTATCTCCACAGAGAATTTTTGCACATAAAAAAGAACAATGTAGCTGCTTAGGACTTCCATCTGTCACAAACCAGGCTCTAAAAAAAAGTTAGTAAGTACGGAGGAACGCCACACATATATGCATACTGGAAATGAAAGGCTTACAGCTTTGTTAGTTTCAAGTGCAAACTCACTGCTTTAACCAGAGCACCATCCAGGTGCTCAGAAATACAGATCTGGGGCCTGATGCTGGGAGGAGGAGGAGCACACATCAATGTTAGGGTTATCAGGCAATAAGAGAGACCTCCTTGTCTTGATACCTACTGTATCATTTGGGGATCTTGGGATGCTGGATGCTGAAATCAGACTGAAACCTGCTCATCTCTGCTGTAGGGGCGGAGGGGCTGGAGTGTCCTGGGAGAGGGAAAGAGTTATGATAATAGTTATGGTTTAAGGTAGACAACAAGCAGCACTTTCAGGGAGAGATCATACTTCAACTAACTGATTCTAGTAAAAAGTAGGCAGAGAAAAGTAACTCCTTTATTCAAATGTAAATCAGGGTTTCAGAAAATAGTAGGCTCAGAAATGAATCACTGGCTAGCTAGAATAGAGAGAGTCTTAAAAGGAGCTCACAGCTCTCAACTAATCTGACCACCCATCCTTGGTGTAGAGGCTTGGCAGAAAAGAATGGATTTGTTGGTAAAATAGTTCAGGGTTTGCCCACTCTAGATGAGTAATTTACATGTTAGTGCCAAGAAAGACATGCTAATTTAATCAGCCATAATTGTGACAGTTGTTTAAAGTTTTTTAAAATTATAGTAACAAATAAAAAAACTTGTAATCAGATATTAAATATATTCATTTTAGTATTTCATGGTGGTTGTAGTTGTAAAGTAAAATTAGATTTGTGAATTGAATATTCTAAATTTCTTTGTGATGTGATACAAATATTTTTAAATCGTATTTTTAATTCTTAGATGGCTAAAGCTAAAGGCTATTTCTTTCACTGCACTGAGAACTGGAGTGTTGAGTATTGCATCCGGGTCTGGAGTCATCAATACAGGAAAGATATGACGAGGTCCAGAGGATGGACATGAAAATGATCAGAGGTCTAGAGCACCTCTTCTGTGAAGACAGGATGAACTAGTTGGGGGTGTTCAGCCTGGACAAGAGATAGGACAAGGGGAGAGCTTAGAGGAGCCTTCCAGTACATAAAGGAGACCTATAGAAAGAAAGGGACAAAAAAAGAAAGAGAAGACGAAGTTTTTAGTAGGGCCTTTTGTCACAGGACAAATGATTTTATACTAAAAGAGGATAGATTCAGACTGTACAGAAGAAAGGGAATTTTTACAGTGAGAATGGTGGAACTCTGGACAGGGTTGCCCAGAGAAGCTGCAGGTGCCCCATCCCTGGGAATATCTAAGGTCAGGTTGGATGGGGCTTTGAGAAACCTGATCTAGTTGAAAATGTCCCTGTTCATTGCAGGGGGTTGGACTAGGTAACCTTCAAAGGTCCCTGCCAACCCAAACTATTCCATGATTCTTTTCTCTACAGATCCAGAGCAGAAATCATGACCAGTAGTTAGATTTCAAGTACAAGAATCATTTCAATTATAGGAAAGCACTCAAACATGAAACATTAATTTCATTACTTTGCCTGTTGTATCGGTGTTGTCCAAGGCCACAGGGGAACCATGGGGTTAGAATGCACCATTTAGTTTGGTACTGAGTTAATTCTCAAGGAACTGAAAGATGGCACAGGTGGAATAGTGGAGTGCTGGGTTGCTGTAGCTGAGCAGCAGCTGTTCAAATTTTGGAGCATAAAAACTTACAGATCTGGAAAGAAACCAATAAGCTCCCAAAGGAAATGAGAAACCTCCTGAGTTACGTGATGTATTTCAGGATGGAGGGGAAGATGGTAAATCTTTGATGTATTGTACCTCATCTGTGATACTCGAGTACTTTGTTTTGATAGCTTTAAAAATGGACCTTGGAATGAAATTCTGGACACCTGCCTTTGATTATTTTCTTTTAACGTTTATTCCTTCACTCCATGGACAGATTGGTTAAAATTCTGTCATATTTTAGCATCCTTTCACTTTTCCTTTGTCACTCAGGATGACACCAAGCAGCACTGGATCTGCAGGAGTCCTGTCCCACTTCTATGCTGACCACAGCCCCTCAGGAGCTCCTTGCTCCTTCTGCCCTTACGGGGCTTTGCTGCTGCTCACCCTGGGCAGCTGGGGACAGCAAAAATGGAAGCGTCAACAGGAACTGAGCGCACACAGTGTGAGTTGCATGTCAAAAGCAGGTCATGTGCTGGTTGCTTAACATATCCAATTATTTGTTGGGTACTTATGGAAAACTGATTCTCTGTTGTATAGGAGGACACCTATGTTACTGAATAGACTTTTAACTCATTTCATGTAGGGCCTTACGGATGTCTAAACTGTCTATGAAATGTTTAGTACTTGAGGAAATGCCAATAATAAATATATTACTTGATTTTTGGAGAGAACTGAGTTATAAATATTGAAGCAACGAATGAAGAAAAACATGATGAGTTTATAAGGTTAAATCCTTTTCCCATTAGTGACTAATGTTTTTGATGTGATTCATCGTCTCTTTCTTCACAGAGTATCTGTGCTGATATATTTTGAATAATATACCTTGGGAGTCAAAAATAATACCAGATAGGAAATCAATAGGAACATTTATTCTTATTGTTCATGTCAGCTATTGTTTAGGGGACATTAAAATGATTGTAGTGTTTATAAAACAGCACTTGCTCTCCAACCATTTCCAGTAGTGTCATATTTCCATGAGTGATGCTTACTAATTTTTTTTACCTTGTTCCTCAAGAGAATGAATCAGAAAGAGTAAGCATTGATTCCTAATTTGGCTAAGTGAGTGAATAGGCTGAAGTGGGATGAATATTTTCAGAACTGATTCTTCCAAGCGCTAATTCCAAAAGGTTTTGGTTCTTAAAAGAAAAAGATCCTAAAGTATAAATTCATCAAAGCCACAAAATGTTCCTGGCTCTCCCCTAAGATGATCCAGTTAGTTGAAGTCTCTAAATGTGGTTGTCTGCAGATTTCCATCAGGCTGTGTTAGCCAAGCAGCAATTCCCAAGGAATATTTTTGCTTCTGAAATGTCCAGTTAAGTAGAGACATTGTGAATGCAAATGTGGGAAGCATCATGCCCGTGACTCATTATGTCACTGCTAGCTGAATGATGAAAAGTGCCAACCTGACAACCTGGCCAAAGAACTAAGAATGTTTGTGTTTCTTGTGCTGAGAAGTGCACATGCCAGAAAGAACTTTTAGCTCTGCTATTGCCTAAATCCCTGGAGATACTGAGTGGTGGAGGCACATACCATACCAGACCTTGATTTGGATGGTCACCAAGTCACTTTTATTTTAAGAAGTCCAACAGAGAGAGGATTTCACGCTAAGTAGTCTCTCACTGGCAGCACATTTACATGTGGAACTATAAAGAGGAATGTGAAGAGTAGCTGCCGCTGTGCGATTTAAAACTCCCTAAGCAGAACAGAAGGAGATCAAGGAAGCCAAGAGAAGTGTCTCTGGAAAGATAACAGAAAGAATGTTGCAGCTGAGGTAGAAAAAGCAAGGTCTGGGGTAGGTTCAGGTGTTGCCAGACTCAAAGATCTAGATACTGTAAAAAGTGACAGCAACAAAGACCCTGTGATCCTTTTGAATGTAAAGAAATTGAATCCGCATGGATTTCTTATGCATTGGGCCCCCAGGTTCCAAAGACTTCCCAGATATCTGGCCAAAAGAGTAATGAGATCTTCTAAATGCGGACTACAAATTTTCTTATCACCGCACAATTACACACTATTTAAATAAATTGCCTCTGTCAGGGGGCAGAGTGTCTGTTTCAGGAGTGACTTCGCTGGCTCGATTTCTCGCTTTGCCAGCCATCCTGGTGGAGCTGCAATTCCTTTTGAATAATGTTTCTTGAAAGCTGGGTATTAGTGTAAAATTACAGCAAGTCCTATAACTGGAGTGCAAAGTTTTAGTATGTTTAGAATTACATTTATCATTGTGTTATTTACTCCTTGAATTAATATCCATTGAGAAATCTTGCATAATGAGAATTGCCTAAGACTCCTGTTGTGGGGATTTGCAGACTGAATGTGTTTGATTAGAGAGTTGTTAAGTGTCTCAAAATTTATGAGATATATAAATACACGAAAAATACTGAAATCCAAATGATCATGAATTTTTACAGCGAGCAGATTTTGAAAAATCCCTGCATGATTTGCCTGGCTAAAGTTATCTCATTATATCAGGTATAAGTGTGTGGATAATCAGGACTTTCACTGCTTATTCCCTTAGGTTCAAATCATGACACTAACAGCTGTGGTGGTCTATGTTGCAGCCTTGTTCTCAGATTGTTTTTTCCTTCACTTCCCTGGATACTTAAGAATCACCTCCAGTTCCTTGTTGCTGATGTGTAGGTAAAAGTTAGAACACTTGAAGAATTAATTGATTCCAGAGTAATCATATCTTGTACTTACACAGCTGCACATAATTTATGTACTGTAGGTTCACAGGAGTTATGGTGTCTTGGAGTTTTGTAAAATGGTTAAATATAGTGAATGAACACCTTAATATACTAATTAGAATTGAAAAAGTTGTCTTAAAAGTCCAAAGTTTATTCTCTAGGAATTTCAAATGTGAGCAAGTGAGTGCAATTGCAGTGTTTTTGGAGATACTTTTGATATTACTGTAGGATGAAAGACAAACATTGTGTTGGTAAAACCCCTGTGGTCTTTTTTAGGAAAAACATTGACCAAGATTTGTCTTCTCTCTGTCACATAAACTTTTTTTTACTTTTAACAATATGTTAGATGGCTGAATTTCCAGAGGGTTTGGCAATGATTAGTTTGGTTGGCCTTCACTTTTGTACATTTTTTTAAAGAACCAATTGGTTCTTATGGCGTGTGGCACTTTTTCTGAGATGATTTCAAAATCCAAACCTCTTTGTTTAACATTTTCCATTTCACAGCTGACACACAACTGCATTGCTTCATTCTGTTCCCTCAGTGACGATAACCACAGAGCAGCTGTACCATAATTTCTGAAATACTGGCAAACTTTATCTTGGGATGGAGAATTTCTGAATGGGAAAATACAAACTTCATGATACACTCTGGGTAAGAACCTGTTCTAAAATAAATAGCTTTTTTCTTTTACTTCCCAGCTGTCAGTGCTTGGAGGAGTGTGAAAGAAATCTGATTGTGTAAATGCAATACCCCAGGCCTGAATTCATATTAGTGATAATAGTGGAATGAAGAGATTTTGCAAGATCATTAAAATCCTGCTCAGCTCCTTGTGATAAAGAACTCAGAGTAATATTACTAGACTGACAAACCATGCACCAAGTGAAGGTTGTTCCCCATGTCAACCTCCCTCTCTTCCTGCCGTTTGGAGGCAAAATCCCATTCTCCTTTAACTGCAGGTGAAGAGCTGCACTTTCTTGAATCTCCAGCACTTGCATTTGTTATAAACTCTGCATGGTAAAGGTTTGCTTGTGATCTAAACCACAGGCAGTTTTCCATTGTTTCAGCTGAAACAAAAGTCATGTTTGTCTTGTGCAACTGGGATGCTCCAAAATTCAAGGTTAATCTGTTTACCTGAATTTCAACCTATAAAATGGCTATAATGTTTTGAAAGGCTAACATGTAAAAGCTTACAGTTTTTGGATAAGTAATTTTAATGGTGATTAAAGACTGGAGGTTAGAGATAGGTGTATTGTCAAAGCTTAATCTTTATTGCAGTAAAATGCAGAAAAATGATGAAAAAATATTTTGCAGTTTCTGATAGTATAATCAATTCAACATGATTCTGTATGTTTCATGGTGTTTTCCCCCCCAATCCTAACACAATGCAGTAAAAGGCAACTTAGATGAAAACATGATACACTCAACTCAAAAGTTGTCTCATACTTGGGCATTGAGAAAAATCAGGGCTGAAAGACTTTCTGAGAACAGAAAGAATTTTTTTTGTCTCTCAAGCTCTACAGTACCTTCACTACTGAGACAGACTAATAAAGGTGGAGATATTTTTAAAATTCCACTGACTGCTTGCCCTTTTCAAATTCCACTTGACCCTAAGATGATCCTGCTTGAGCAGGGAGGTTGGGCCAGATGACCCACTGTGGTCCGTTCCAGCCTGACCCGTTCTGTGGTTCTGTTGCTCTCATCTACCCAAGCAGGAGTATACATCTCCCTCCAACTCATTCCTCAGTTTGCTTATAACAGTGGTGTGTGAGAATGGTGACAGAGCTGCTAATTAGAGATCAGCAGAATTACCAGATGTGCTTGAAGGGTGCCAGCAACACTGCTCCCTTCAGCAGGGTGCACAGGATTTGCCCTGCAAGGGGGCTGTGGCTGGGTAGCTCTGTGAAACCATCTGTATTGCCCCCAGGGCCTGAGCTCTGACAGGGGATAAAATGGAAAACCCACATCTGCCATGGCCCTTTTTTTCAGGTGCTTCTGAGGAGAGGTAAAGGAACCCATCTAATCAGGGGTTCTCACTCTGAAGCTGCACAGCCTAATATTCCCTCCCATGCACTATCCAACTGCCATGGAATAAAAATGGGGTGTGCAATCTCTTTAGCCTAATTAAAATTTACAGAGCACACCCTAGGCCAAGAGGCATAGCCTAGGTCAAGAGGTGCAACTCTAATGTGAGAGGAGTCAGTGGATTTGCAAAATACCTTTCTCCTCTCAGTGACCAAAGTCCAGCCCTTCAAACATATTATTACTCTCTGTATTAAGACAACACCTTTTTCTGCCAGGAAAAAGACATAGCACTGTGATGTGAGGGTGGAAAATTAGGTACTACAAATATGGTGAGGTGTTTGGAGGAGATCAGACTCATTTTTATTAACACTGGTGTTTGTTTGCATGAAACAGTGAAGCCACTATGAATGAACATTTTCCAAGATACCAGTCTGCTAACAAACTGTGAAAAGATACTGAAATTCATCCATTCATCTTTTATTAATAACTGCATAACCAGGCATAGTGACTCTCCCTTCCTTTGTGAAGAATATGAACTGATGGCAGTTTTGACACTTTTCATCTTTGTTCTTTATAGGCCATTTAAAAACAAAGACTTTAAAATGTGATCAATTGTAGTGGCTTACATGGACAGGTACTCAAAGGCACAGAGAGAATACGATTTTATGCTCTGATACATATACATCATGTAGTTTTCTGAAAGCTTGGAACACCTAAAAGGAAATAGAGATCATTAGATAGGAACATCTTTTTGTCACTATCAATAATCTATCTTATTTTTATTCATAATTAACTGGTATTTCCCTCTTTTTTGTATTTCCCTCTTTTGCTTGCCTGCCAAGACAAATTGGATCAAATATCTGTTTTTCTGTTATTCAAATTATTTCATTATTCACCAAAGAGGTGTTTGGCAGGGTGGGTAAGCAGAAGAATAATGAAATGAGTTGAGAAAGTTTAATAAACATAAATAAAACTTGAAAACAACAGCTTAAGGTTTTTGAGCCTTGGATGACCCTTTGATTACTTCAATTTTTCACTCCTGTGTGTAAGTATGCACTGCAGCAAATGGAATAGGAGAGGGAGTGAGCAGAATAAAATTTTCCATAAATAAAAAGGGAACACCAGAAAGATGCAGAATTGGAGTTGACCACTTGAGTGAAGAAACAGCTTTTATCATAACTCATATTTGGCAAATACATCTGTTGAAGAAACAGGTAGAACTGTAATCCTCCTACATGTGAAAGCTTGCTGGTTTTTGAAGCTGAATAAAGTGGTCCAAGTCAGTTGGCGCTCCTTCCCATGGGAGACTTGACTTGTTGCTCCTGCATGTGGAAGCTCCGGCTGTGGAGGGGTCTCTGGCTCCTGGACCCCACAGACAGGCACTGGTTATATTTTGATAAGGTTTGTTTTAGAATGAAGGAGTTACCCGTCGGTTGAAGATCCACTGCATTATGCTATAAAAGGAGCATTTGTGAAAGGGAACGTATTCTGAGGCCACACAAACAAAAACAATGCTAGCAATGAGGTGGAAAGTCAGAGAAAATTAGCACTGTTACCAGTAAATCCTAGCCAGAGGGACCAGCTGTTGGGCCTACAGTATTCAGGAGCTTCCTTTTTCTCAGCATAATACTTCTGGGAAACCTGTACTACGATATCTCCTACTCCTACTGGAAACACCTGTTTTGCTTGTATTAGCTTAAAGGTAGAAATATGGTGTGTCTCAGTGGTGGCTGGGATTCTGTTTCATAACTTCATATGTTCACTTGAAAAAGCAAAATCCCTCTTTTAAAATCTCTATTACTTTTAAAATTCCTATAATGATGGTTAAAGACTCAAATCTCATGACAGGAGGGTTGTTATACAGTCTTTTTGCTTGCCACCTCTGGTCTGCATTTCAGCTATGTGCTAATGCTGCCACTTCCTCCCAGAAGAAAAGTAAAAGAGTTAGTATTTATTGGGCCTGATGCCTCAGGTTTTCCAGGTTGATTATCCCTGTCCCTTCCCTCCAACCATCATTGCCCAAGCGCCAGTAAGTTTTTTTTTTTTCCCATGCCTCTGTTGTTGATTATACTTGTATTACAGAAACTTTGCACACCTTTTACTTATTTGTTTTTCCTTTTCTTTTTTATTCCTTCAGAAGACTGGCCTATCTTTTGCATGTGCAGTTTTTCCCCACAGAAAACAATCCTTACTTTTGTGGGAATACAGATGAATTGAGGGTTCTGACTGGAGCATTCAAATCACTGCAATTTAAAAATTGCCAGACCGAGGGTGACCTTCAAACAGAAGGTGCAAGAGTTTTGGTTTTCCAACATTTTTTTAAAAAGAATTTAAGCCAAGAGCATCCACAGGCAAACTCATTTTTCCCCTTCCATCTCCCAGGGAAAGCTGATTTGATATTTTGTGAGAGGAACATATATTGACAAACAGAGACCACAATCTTCTTTATTAATGACTGCAAGGCTGTAGTGTGAAAATTTGTCTCAGTCTTCCATGCACTGCAAATGTATTCCTGCATGGCAAGCCTGAAATTGTAGTAATACTGTTTTCTATTATGTTGTAAATTGACCTTCTACAATAAAAAGGCAGCACAAGAAGACAGCCTGGATAATACTACAGTTGCTTCTTGGATTTTTCAGGTACTTGGCGCTTCCCACCTTTGACCTTGTGAATTTTGCAGATAATAAAGAAATAATAAATACTTTGTGCAGCTTAAGTTCAGGGTAGGTTAGATCAAAACTAAAAGGGGGCTGTGACAAACTGTAGCTGAATTTTAAATGAGTATAAGACTATTATGACTACTGATGTCTTGAATCCTAAGTTCTATATTAAGGTCAAGATAATGGCTTAGTGTTTTATGAGTCTTTGTAGTCTGAGCGGCACCATCTCTTTAATCTTAACTTTGCCTCGAGGCAAAATAAATCTCAATGTTGTAAGCTCTATTGTAACATAACTGCCCTGTTCAGGAATGATCATTTTTTTCCTGAATGTCACTAATGTCTTATTCTGGCAAAACAAGAAAGAAAATCTTACTCCTCTTGAAATGGCAAATGTGGAAGTATTGTAGCTTTTCTGTGTGAACTGAATCTTTATTTTTGAGCATTTTATCTCCAGCATTTTGAGCTTGTTCAGGTATTTTTATCACTGCGTAGAAAAGAAAACTGACTGCCATCTCCAGTGGCATTCTCTGAATGTGCACAGCTTGTTTATGCATCTGCTGTACCCTAAGACATATTTGAATAAATCAAGAATGGACCTTATGAGTGTCTGCCTGAATGTTTGAAAAAGAACTGCCTTGATTGGGTAGAGAGAGAGAAAGTAGCAAGTAGGGTAGGGACTTTATTCCATGAATGCCACTGTCCTACAGTTTTGTTGCCTGAATGAAAAATATGTAAGATAGTGCCTATACATAACAGCCAGTCTAATGGATGTCAGAGGAGCCCTTCTACAGGTGATACCTCTGTGATTTTCTTTAACATTGTGCTGCTACAGCTATTTTCCTCTTTCTTTTTTTTGTATTTTTTTCAGCTTTTTTTCTTTTTTATTTATTTGCATTTACATTTGCATTTGCATGTATCCATTCAGCATCTGTTCCTTCTCTTCAGGATCTTAAAAATTGGAAGATCATTTAGAAATGCAGATAGACTCCTTCACAGTGTATTGTGATACAGTTTGTAATTTCATCCAGCATTATTTGATGAGACATAAGGTGCATCCTGGATTACTCTGCTTATCAGATGATTTCCGTGTTGCCCCCCATTCCTAGAAAAAGCTGATAATGAAGTGCATGGATGGGTAGGTATCATAATTATTTGCCAAAGTGAAACAAAGAGTAGGCAATGTTTAATAGTCAATTTAGTGCTTTACAGTGTCCTAGAGAAACATCATGGGGAGAATGTATTTTTTATGTTTGTATTTTTATAAGTAATAATTTTATATTTGGCCACTCTCATATTCTGGATGTTGCTCTGGTAAACGATATCCCTAACCATGAATGGGAAAGTGGACTAGATGATCTTTTGAGGTCCCTTTCAACTAAAACCCTTCTATGATTCTATTTAGTCTTAGCTCATCCAATCTGCCTGTGGAGAGAGAGGCCTGCAAAAGATGATTTGTTGTATCCCAACTTGGTCCATGTAAGACAGAAGAAAATAATTTTTCTCTAGGAGCACTTGCCACTCTCCACTGGATGGAGGGAAATTTGTTTAGTCTTATAATAGGAAATATAACTGGCATCTTAGTGAGATATCCTGAACTGAAAGGAAATCACTTTCATAAATTTTTAATGGGAACATTCAAATGTGGAAATACTCAGAGAGGGAAGAGATGTTGGTGCACTTCAGCACCAGATACACTGAACAAATTCATCATTTTTTAACCCTGGAGGAAAATCTTACCTCTTATATTAATCTTCTTTGGTACATGGCAAACAATTTTGCTATGTTTTTTACCTGTTTTTTACTCTCTCTCTCTTTTTTTTTT
>VYXD01013981.1:698406-722511 GCA_013397195.1 Hylia prasina | reverse complement strand
TTTTTTTTTTTTTTTTTTTTTACTTGAAACTTCATTGCAAAATCCTGGGTTTTATCATCACTTCTTTGAAGTTCAAATCTGATCTCTAAATGCGATAAAATGTTATTTAATGCTCTCTCTGATATATATGTATACCTTTAGAATCTCTGTAGGCTGACATTGGTCATCCATGCTAGACATTGGGTCTGCCGTTCTTCCTTCAGCTCATTCACCTTGCATCAAGGAGGGTGTGAGGATAAATTACTCCTCTTCTGCTGCCATGTTTGCCATCATTTAACAGCCTTGTGTCAGGGAAGAAGTGCCTATAGCTTTTGAATCGCGTATTCATGTGAAAATTATTCATTAGAAGTGAAAAAATTTTCTAGTATGATGCATCCAAAAAAGTTCTTCCTTCATGGAAGTGTTGCTGAACAAATTTAAAAATTTCTTGTGTTTACAAATCCAGTTCATTCTGTTAAAGCAATAATATTATTCAAGGCTATTTGGTCTGTGCATATTAAAGAGTTCAGGGTTTTTTATTGTTACGGTAGGATCTTGAGGAAAAAGTTTAATAAAACCCAATAAAAATGGTTAGTGTAAATTATTGTGCAATCCCAGCTACTGCACCAAGTGAATTTTGTTTTATTGTGGTTTTTTTATGGAAAACTACAGTACTTTCAGGCAAGTATCTGGAATGCTGCCACCTTTCTCTCCCTTGCATTTCTAACCAATTTATGGCATAAGAGCTTCTGGATGTAGAGTGCCTTTTAAACAATTTTGCACAGTGTTAGGACGATGGCATTTCAGTCCTATTTGAGATCTACCAAAGTTACTGTATTATGCTCTGAATAATGGTCTGAAAAAGCACTGTTAAAGCCCCTGGGGACTTCACATTGATGATATGATGCACACCAGCTCACGCCTCTAGAAATCCTGGTTCATGCTCTTAAGGCAACCTGAAGTCTTGCTGCCTTAGACATTTAAATTTAACTTAAACCAAACTTATTTATCATCCTAGATATAAATCTCTGCCCTGAGGAACAGTTACTGTCAGGATCCTGACCCTGCCTTAACTGATCATGACAGCTCCTCTGCTTCTATCTATCAGGTATGCTTCCCAATCCCATTGCAAAGGGAACTGGTTTAAGAAGGCCCTGTTTAAAGTCTGTCTGGTGGCAGAATTTAATAGCTGTTGACATAACCCAATAAGTTGGTAGTAGCTCACAGAGAATAATGCATGTGACAAAATCAGCCACCACCACTGAGTATGGGCAGCTGTCAGGCAGAGCTGCTCCAGACTTCTTTGTGAGCACTGCATCTTTTATACTTGGGAAATTATTTTGCAGTGGCCATTTAAAACCAAGTCTCCTAAATGCTCTCCTGTGTTAGTAACAGGTTGTGAATTTAGAGGAGATATTTCTGTTTCTTGCTTGGCTGGGTGCAGAGAAGAACCTGAAAGAATAAGCATTTTGAAACCTGCAGTATGACAGTGAGAACACTTTCAAGAGCAAGTCTAAAATGTGCTTTCTGCCTATGCCTGTGCAAATAAATCACGATTGTTCCAGGCTTGAACTAAAGTAAATGTCAAAGGAATATAGAAAGTCTGTCCTTTTTTCACATGTATGAAGCAAATTGTCCATAGTAATTTTTATTTTATCTTTGTCTTGTTTATCTCTATCAATGTGCCCATTGCTAGCTTATACATAAATACTTGGTCAGGTTTCTCATTTCACTACCAATATTGGGAGAAGATATAACTTGTATTCCTCTACCATGTGAGGCATCCAAATAATACATTTTCTGCTTCTTAATACTTTTAAATTAAAGAAATTTTTAATTTCTTCTGTGGCTTGTCTTGAAGCACAAAAATTTGGACTGCTTCCCCCCCCCCCGCTTTCTTACATATAGAACAATATAATTTTGGACTAGAGTCTTTTAAGCTATTTCAATTTTTAAAAAGATTTGCTCTTGGTAAGTGTATTTCTTTTTCCTGTAGCTAATTTTTATGTTCAACAGTCCTCCAAATTTAATAGTGAAAGCAGATCAATATTTTTTTTTCAAGTAATTATAATATGTGTTAGAATTCTTGCAGCTGTTCCCACAAGGTTATAACAGATGGATAGAGAATATAACCCCTTTGAACACACTGTGCATACACAGACTCATTTGGGGGACAACTGCATGTCACAGGCAGGTACAAAGACCCTCAGTGCCTATAACTGAGGCAGGGAGATGAAGACAAAGAACTCACTTTGCCACATATGAATCTCAAGGGTTTTTGTATTGTTACAAGTCCCAGACTTGTTACACCCTCTTTTTAATCACTGCCACTTAAAGATGCGGTTAATTATATGTATTTTAACTGCTTGTGCTAGAGTGGGATGATCCAGGACCATTCACTGAGCTTGAAGGGGAAGTAGAGAGGGCAGCCCCATGGGCAGCCCCTGGCACTGTGCACCTCACATCTTCTCACCACTGGAGCCCCTGCCAGTGCTCGTTGCTGTTCTTCCTGAGGCTTAGGAAACAGACAATTTATCTTCCTAGTTATCACTACTGATCAGGAATGTTGCTCTCCTCCTTTGAGGTTGCAGAGGGAAATGGTCTCTTTCCTTTGAGCTGCTGAGTACTGCCTGCAAAGTGGAAAGAAAAGCTCTTTCACCTTAGAGACAAAAACCCCCTTGTTTGCTTTGTCTTAGAGGATATTTAGTGGTTATGAAATTTGTGAAAGGTAATATGGAAATAATTTCAGAATAATATACACTGGGCTTCATAGAATTATTTTGGTACATACAAATAAAATATGTAATTGTAAACAGTTATTGCAGTTGTATAATGCTTCAAAGCAATTTTTTATACTGGCACCTGAGAATATTCACATTTCTGCACAAGTATTTGACAGAGCAGCCCTGTTACATGTGTGATGGCTAGAAAACTCTTTCCTTGGACTATATTAAATCTGAGGTTGCTTTCTCGGGCACTTACAGCTCACAATTTCTCCTTCTTTCTCTCGAAACAAACTCACACAAGACATGGCGTGCACGTCCGTGTGTTCTGCTGTGGGAAACAAGTGCTGAGCTGCCCGTACAGATTGCATATTAAAGAGTTTAGCTACCCAAACTGCAAGTGACATAACTAGTAATAAACCCAGGTAAGATTAATGACAGGAGGTTGGGAAAATTTTCTCTGAAACAGAACCACTTTGGTGGTGCTAATAATTGTTATTCATTACAGGTTAGTTCTAGCAGCACAACAAACACTGTTGTCAAGCTTGCTAATTCCCTGAGCTTGTTTACCCTCTTGTTTAAGAAGATTTCGTGCTTAGTGCTGTTTATTCGTGTTCCTCTCTATCCTTTTCCAGGGCTGGATTTGATTTTTTCCCGTTCTCCAGGGCAAGTGGGTATGTTCCCTCTCTGCAGCTTTTGACATGGCAAAACCTGCTAAGAAGATGGAGTGAAAAGTTTCAGAAATATAAAAGGAACTCTGCTGCCTCTCAAACAAAGAAACCATACTGGAGATACTTTTGGAGATACTTTTTACCAATCGAGCAGAGGCAGTTATGCTTTGATTAGCTTGAAAAGGCACAGTCCTTTTAGAAAAGATAAATAGTTTTTTGGGTTTTCTTTTTTTCCCTAAATCTTTAGCAAATGAGTTTGTTCTAGGCTCATTTACACTGAAAATTTCACTTTGGCATTGAAAGACAAATGATTGCCTTATGATGACTACATAGTGCATTTATAATATAATTTCTGTTTTTTACATTCCTTTTCCATTTTTTATGATACCTGAATTTATGGGAGACTTATGAAATATGAAAAACTAAATAGTGTACAATTCCTCTAACTTCCACTCATACTAAGTTTTTTGGATAACCATGACACTTCTTTATTATCACTTCTCCTCCTGTTCTCTTTTAATGCCTCCATATCACATAGCTGTCCATAGGGTCTGGTAACAGGAAAAGAATACCGGTGGAAAAAATATCATAATGTCCTAGTAGGATGCTTCTCTACTTTTGTTAGTATAGCATCCAGAAAGCCTAACCAGAATTTGGTAAAGAATATCTTTTAAATTATGTATTGATTTATCAGAATTCAAAAATCTGATTTCAAGCCAGTAGAAAACAAATAAATGAAAAACCTAGAACAAAACGATATAGGGGAAAAATGGTGCAGTGGTAAAATTCACGCTTTATTCACATAATCTAAGTGTGAATAACAGACATAGATGGCTCATATTTCTGGTCCTTTGATATTGAATGATGAGGTTGACTCAAAGACCTTAAATTAACCTTGGCTCTGAATTACCCTCATAGAGGAACCTGTCCTTCTGCCACTGGCTTTAAAGAAATCCTGTTTGATTAGCTGGATGAGGCAAATGACATGAAAGTTAGCCCCTTGGAGGATACTATTTTCCTTTATGTGTTTTCTGTAAACTCTAAGAGAGGGACTTTGTGTATGCTTGAGCGGTATTTAACATAGTGGGAGAGGATTTACCAGAGGACCTCTCATCGGCTATCATGTTGAATTAATGTTAAAAAAAGAATTTCACATTTGAAGCAAGTTGTTCAGACTAGCAAGAATTATGACTTGCATTTATTTAAGGAGATATGGTGGGCCCAAGTAGAGTTCTGCTTAAGTTATTAAGGGAAGCACCCAGAAAAATCCAAAGGAGCATGACCAAGTCACTGAAAAATCAAAAGAAATGAAAATGAGTAACAGCAGCCAGAATAACCAGAACTGCTCTCCTCTCTGATCATGTCAATAAATTTAATGTCCAACATCAACTACTGAGATGCTAGAAGAGTGTGTGAAAACAAAGAAACTCTGACAAAATCTCATCAACAGATCTGAGCTACGATCTTGCCCTTAAATTGGATTCCAACACACCATGCTGTTCAAATGACCCCTTCTTAAAAAGACTGCCAAAACCTGCAGTAAGTGCAGACCTGTGCTGGCCTCTGCTTTCTCTGGGTAATATATACCCTGGAGAAAGGAAATAACTCACAGCATAATCAAGTTAGATCTATAATTTCTAGGGTATTTTGTATTGTCTTTCAGATAATGTAAGGTCAGAAGATAAATCTAAAAAAGTAAAATGTCAGAACAAGCATCAACCTTGTCTTTTGTAAAAAGGAATCTTGACATAATCCAAAACAAAGATTTATAGGATCATGTCCTTGTAAATAATGTTCCCAAATGTTAAGATCAAAATGTTCAATAAGAGTTTAGCACGGATGGCAATACTCTCAGTTATGAACAAACAGGTAAGAATTTCTTGTTCCCTCACCATTCCATGGATATAAGAAACACAGGCCAGGTACAATGTCAGTGTCCATAACTTAGACCAAAGTTCATTTTTTCCAACATTTTCTCTCATTACTTTGTTTGTTGACAAATAAAGTTTCTATCTGGATTCATAGTACTGTTTGTAGCTTGGGTGAACTACTGGACAATGCTGACTTAGGTCTCTCTTCCACCTGTAACTGTTTCTGAGCTTCTCCTAAATTTGGCAAATTGTTGTATTTTTGTAATGCAGTCATTATTCACTATTTTTTTTTGAAAAATGTGTTGTGATCAGAAGTACCTGTAAAAGGAACAGAAAATTAGGAAGGTAACAGTAATTCCCACCATAAAGCAAAATGACCAATGAAACTTTTCAGAAGGATGGTCACAAACCTTTATAAAGCAAGGCTACCATAGGAGACTGGATTGCTTCTCTGAAAAATGTCCTGTCCTCTAGAATTTTTTCCACCTCATTCCAAACATTTTTAGCAACAAACTATTTTGTCTGATTTTTCTTTGTATATAACTTTTGTTAGATGGACATTAGCTGAGAAACCTGGACAATTTCACAGGAATTGAGATGTGAATTCTGATCTTCTCAAAGCCATAAATTGCAAATGCATGGGGAAAGTTACATGCTCATCTCTCAGTGTGGGTGCAAATACATACACATATATGTGTGGTTAAACTGAAAACAGACCCCCAAAGTTTTATCATCATTTAAAACAGGTGCAGACAGTTTATTTCAAGACCTAATTTCTATGCTTTTCTGTTTTGGTTCAAAATTAGGAACAAGTCCCATTTTGGTGCAGGTCTTCAGATTTGGTTTCTAGGCCTCAGGGTAGATATGGAAAACTAGGGTGAGACTGTTTCAGTTCACTGATGCTCACAGGCTGTATGCATAAACTTGTAAAACATGGATTCTTGATGTCATATAAATGATATCAGGTATGACTCTGTGCCATGTGTGATTATAACTGAGATTATTTTGACACGATGAGGTGTAATTTTCAGTTCTTAACACCTGTGCAGAATCTGTTGCCCTGTAATTCACTTACAGAATATATATGATCTTACACAAGCAACGGGGATATTTCCGTTCTGAATATAAAAGGCCTTGTATTAAGGCTAAGCTGTTTTGCAGGCTTACATAGACAGCACAAGCTTTTAGAAGTCCATGTGAAAGTTTGTTGAGACCTCTGATAAAAATCAGACCCTTTGAAGTTCATCAGTTGCTGCTTAGAATACTAGAAATAAGCACAATTCTCTCCTTTTAATTAACATTGGCTGGTGGATGAAGCACTAAGAGATAAACTGTTTGTTAAAGCTTAAGAGTACACCACAGAAGTCTGAGTCAGTATTGTTACTTGAATGCATCAGTGAATAACAAAGAAAGCCATATAATGAAAAGTTTTTTCCTCTCATTTAATTCTAATATGCCATAATGGAAGCTTGTGCGGTATGAGAAGCCTTTTCATATATAATTATATTGTTGAAAGCCCCCCAAAAAAGAAAATTGTAAATTCTGAAGGCCACAGAAGGACAGATAAATGAATGGCAAATTCCACTGAGCATTTTATCAGCTTCCTGCCATTCTCTGAACAGTGCCAGATAAAACCCCCAGTGCTTAAAGGTCTTGTGAAAGGCTGTGCATAAGCTTGTAAAATGTGTATTAATTATAGAAAGTACATCACAGTCTCCTCAAACTTCAGTTAGCTTTCTCGAAATACACAAACATCTCTAGCACTTTCCTATCTGGCCAAGATGGTTGTTTTTAAGATTGAAATTGCTAAATTGTCTTTATGAAATTAATTGGCCAAAGACTCTTATTATTTGTAAATAGAGTTTTAGCTTATCTCCTGCTGTTTTTCATATACTTTCCATTATACACAGAGCAGGTACGGAGATGAGCCCTTCACTTTGTTCAGCAGAAACTGCTAGAAGGCACAGATCTGAGCAGCTTAGACCTCATCACAGGCACTTGGGCTCAGTCTGTTCATGATGACTATTCATGTCAACAATTTTCCAATTTCAGAATATGAAATTAGAGAAACATGCTATCTGTCTGTCCTACAAGAGTTGAAAATTCTGTATATTTCAGAATTTAGGAATGTATTATTAGGTAGTGAAGAGGAGGAGCAACCTGAAATATTTGTTGGGTAACACCTTGGAAAAAAATTTCTAAATCTGAACACTCACAGACACGCACACACACACACGGAAAAAGAAAAGGAGGTGGAAGTTTGTTAATTTTATAAGCTGAAATTTTTCAAAGCTTGAGCATAGCCCATCCTCTCCTACTGTTCATTGTGGCATGGCCAACAGTTGTTGGGCAGAAGTGAGAAAGACCTTCCCTGAAACTATCTTTCTTGGAAACACTGGAACGCTTCAATGACAGGCACGCTCAGGGAGAAGTCAGGGATGGGTTGTTGCTCTTGGGTGCTCCTACTGCTCCCCTCAGGGGAAGGGGAGGTAAAGGAGAAAGAAATGCAGCTGGAATGAAGACTTCAGGAGAGAGAATGAAAACAAATAGGTCATGAGTTTAGGGAAATATGAGCAAAGATATGGAAGAAGTGATGTGAGAAGGTACCAGAAGATCACACAGAAATGGGAGACTTGAGCTGAATGGAGATGGAAATAGAAATAAATTGTGTATAATCAGTGGAAGAAATATTCTTGCAGAGCTCAAGGCTGAGAGGATCCAGTTGAAGTCTGTCAGTCCATGAGGCAAGCCTACTCCTTCCTTTTCCAAGTCTTCCTGAACATTTTACAGCAGTTTCCTGAATTGATTTACTGAATTGAATTACTGGTTGGCTTGGTTGCTTTAGTTTGTTGGGTTTTTTAATAAAGTTTTTGTTAAAAAATTCCTTTTCTTTTTTTGTGGGCAAAATTCCTTTCCATCTCTCTAGCATTTAACAGACCCATTGGATCAGCTGTTGGATCACCTGGAGATTTCTGAACAGTTATGAAGTCAAAATAAAATTATGTGGAGGAATACAATTAGTGCAGGTAGCTTGGTATGCAGCTGAGGTAGGAGCTGCAGGTTGAGCTCTGGGTGATGGGAGCCCCAAGCAAGAGGCCAAAACTGGTGCTGACCCTTTGCACAGGAAAGGGCATGAGGACCTGTGGCTGTACCAGGTGACTGGACACTCAGGGACACGACAGGAGCCAATGACACAGAGGAAAAACCCCACACTGTCACACAGAGACTGCGAGGGTGTACAAGCCCAGGGCCTCCTTGGTTTGGGGTCCCTGCTCAGGGACACCAG
Source organism: Hylia prasina (assembly GCA_013397195.1). Classification (NCBI taxonomy): domain Eukaryota; kingdom Metazoa; phylum Chordata; class Aves; order Passeriformes; family Sylviidae; genus Hylia; species Hylia prasina. The sequence goes on along the minus strand of VYXD01013981.1, from coordinate 713,981 downwards.
TTCAAGCTGTTATTCTGTTGTTACACCAGGACTAAGGTCTTCTAAGGATCAGATCCCTGAGGCCCTGCTATGGGACACCGAGGGTTGAGCAGGTAAGGAAACCTTGTCTGACTGTGGGGTGTGCAGGGAGTCAGTCGAGGCACCCACCGGCTCCCTGGAGCCGCCTGCTGCAAAGGGGCCTCGGTCCCAGCTCAGGTGGTCCAACTGTGGGACTGCCAGAGCACCTCCTGGAGGGACAGACAAAAAAATTTCCTTAATAGTCACATAGTTACTGTAATTGGAATGCATGCTACATTGCTATTCTACGAATACTTATGAGAATGTGAAGAAAAAAAAATGAAATTCTTTTGAGTATTCTTATGTGTGGAGAAACTTTATCTTGGAACTCTTTTAAAAATAATTTTACCAGACTCGTGAACTACTGTGCACATATATTCTCTCTTTTTTTCAAAGGAGAACTGAGAAGAAAGCACTTCCCCATTTTTGCAGAAATATTGTGAATGTGAACAAAAAGTAGCTTCTCTCCATTGCAGTCAATTAGAAGGTTATGTTGCAAATGTATTTCAGTTTTATCTCTGTTTACATTCTTGAGCAGTTCCTTTTTTTGCTTCAACCAGGCCTAGGCTGATGCTTTTTGAGACAGGTAATGCAACTTCTGTTGATCATCATCACAGGGCACTGCTGTCTTTACTTCTGCAGCACTCATGGCTGCTCTCTGCAGGGTTGTCTTCTCTCCAGTGCTGCACTTCAGGGATTATGAAGTGGATGTTAAAAACCCACAGCATGCAAGATCCACTGCTTCCCACCACTGGAGCAAGGGGTTTATCATGTCCTGTAGGGAGGTCACTGAATGGTTGGTCACAGCTGCAATGCAATTCCTCTAGGAAGTCTTAACAGTCTGTCTGTGCTGTCTTTTTTTTTTTTTTTTTGAGAGAGGGTCATTAACAATTTTCTGAAGTGCTGCATTTTAGATAAAAATATAAATCTTCACTATTTTTATTTTAATTTATTTTGCTAACAGCTTCACCTAGGAAGTATAATACTGAGTGAAGTCTTAAGCTGGCTAATTGAATTTTCTTCTTTCGCCTGTGGTCAAGCATATCGTGGGTCACACAAAGAGGGCAGTGAATCACAGTCTGGGAAGTCAGCTGATGGCTCCAGCTGAGCATGTTGGACTTTTTGCCTGCGTGTTGGCAGTTTGCTGGATCAGAACCTGGGGTTAGGAGCTTTGGATCTCAGCAGGAGGAACAGCTCTGGCTTGGTGCTTGGCTCTTAGCAGTTTTTTAGCAGAATTTAATTTGATTGTAGGTTAATATTCACACTTTTAAAATCAGTTATTAGAGCTTGGATAGCTCTACTAATGTGTTTTGTAAACTCCATTTACACCTTCACAAATCTTAGTGGGAGTTCAGCATTCACTGTGAACAATTAAATGTTTGGCTAGTTTGCTCACAAATTTTCGTTCTTTGCCAGAGGCACTTAAAAAGCAATGCTCCAGAAAAATGCCTAGAAACCGTGTGTGTGGGCTTTTTTATTTTTTTGTTTCTCTTGTTTATTGCTGCTTTCCAGTGCCTCACCCACTTCTCCTAGGGAGTGGAGAATAAAAAGGAATGTTCACATAGTATTTTTCCTATCCTAAACTGACATCCAAAATTCTCTTTTTTTTGTCGTCAGCAGCTGAAACAGGTAGTGGAGCTGTTGGCCAATTTTTGTTATAGATGAGTGTAAATTGTAGAGATCTGTCCTCTATGTCAGTCACTTTTGGTGTTTGTGGCTTGTTTAGAGAAAAATTCTGGTGTCACAGTGATACTGTGCAGTTTCAATCAGGTTTAGATTTGTTTCCAGGACCACTTGATTTGTGTCAAGCTTTTCCTTGCATCAATATTTCCTGAGATTTAGAGGGCAGAAAAGTTCTAATTTCTCAGGAGATGTCTAAGATATTTTGTTTAGCAGATCAGAAGGAAATTTAAGAGCATTCAGAGCAGTATGGAGAAGTGGAAAGATCAGGGATCCTCCAGTCATTTCAGATACCCATCCTTCTGTGGTGACATGCAAGCAACAGCTGGAAAATGTCTCCTATGCTTGAGAAGATGAGCCTTTCTGCTTTGCTCCCCCCGCATTGAGGATGGTAAGGACTGACTGGAACTAATTCCTGAGTGGGTGTATCTCTAGGCACCCTCTTGCTGTAAGCTGGACAGAGAGGTGGCTTCAAGCTTTACGGTGTCTTGCTCTTGTATCTAGCCATGGGGAATCTGGATTTTTAAAAAGCTCCTTTGTTTTCCTGAATATTATTTTTAACTACGTGCAAATGACTAAGTTGGAATTTTTTTTTTTCTGTTAAAGCAACAGTGCAGGCCATGGATGAGCTGTAGAAGAATCTGCTTGGAAGAATCTGATCTGCCCTTACTCTCCTGGGCTCTCCTGCTTGTAGTAGTTTAGTAAATTCTATTAGAAATCTACCATTAGGACCAGAAGTAGAGTCAAGGAAGCCAGGGAGGTTGTTTGTTTCTACCTCAGCTGTATCACCTAGTCCCTGAAAGTCATGAGATGATTCATCTCATCTTTGAACTATCACCAGGGGTTACATGAACATCAAATGCTTCCCACAAATTGGGAAACTCTTTTTGAGCTCAGACAGCTGTGTGGTGTAAAGAGGAACAAGACTGGACATGCTACTTCTCTGTCTGTGTTGCGTTAGGAGCTGCATCTACCTCAGAAACAGTGATTAATCATTCAAGTTACTGGGAGAGGTTACAAATGCCCTTGGCTGCTAAGATTGGGTCACCCCAAGAATGCTGCAAAGACCTGGAAATAACCCCTGTAGTTACTCCTTATGAGTTAATTTCCATTGTTTTTAAAATACCAATGAACACTAACTTGCAGCAAATAATTCAAGACCAGGGAAATGAGATCATGTGCATTTCAGAGGCTGGATAGGAATATAATTTCACATGAACGTTTGAATGTTTGCATACATGCTCTTTTTAGTCCTTTGGTTACCTTAAAAGCATGGCATGGATTGCTTTTAGACGGATTTTTTTTTTTACTGGTCTTTATAGTGCATATTTCCTTGGAATTAAAATGGAATATTGAAATAAAGCGTAAAATTCTCTTCCCACAGATTTGGTAAGGAGAAAAAAAACCCTGGATAAAAATATAGTATAAAATCAGCAGAAATCAGCTTGCAGTTGATGTTCCACTGTATTAACAATAATGAAAGACTTTTATGGAACTTCACACTTTATCTAAAGTCTCAAATAGAGCCTCACTCTATGTGATGATGACTAAACCATTGTAAGATCCAAAATCAAATTTTTGTTGATAATTCTACCACTCCTGTCTGGGTTTTTCTACATCTTACACTATATGCTGGTTTCTGCTACAGTTCCTATTTTCATGTAAAGATGAATTAATTATAACTATAAAAAAATTCCTGCTTTGGTCTCCAGTGGAAAGAAAAAGTGCTCTGTAAAAGAATAAAAATAAACACATTTCTTTAATTAAAAGTAATATTTTCACATCTCCCACTTGAGTTGAAATGACAGAAAGTTAAAGGCTAAAATGTGTCATGGAAAACTCCAATCGGTATTAATTTCTTAAGCACATTGTCACAACGATTTGCGGTTTTTCTGCAGCAAAAAAAAAAAATCAATTGAATTAATCAAAAATTTTTAGACATATAAATTCAGCAATGATTTTCTTTTTTTTTAAGCAGGAATGTTAATGAAATATTTTAACTACTTTTTGTTACTAAGCTGACTTTCAAACTCACCTGCCACACAAAGCAGCTGCACTACTGCAAGTCCAAAGTCTAATCCAAGTAACACACCTGGATTTGCAGAGGCCACTTAATTACTGAGGACATTTGCATCAGCTGGGACTCATCAACAAAGACAATTCTGCTTTAAGATGTCCTTTATTTGGTCATATAGAAAAGTAATCTGAAACATTTAAGCTTTCATCACACAGATGGAGTGATTTCTAAATTTGTAGCTTATTTGTAATTTAGTTAAACAGTACTTATATGCATTCTCATCAATAAGTTCCAGCTCAGATCTTTGTCATTAATTAACAAGGGGGTTGCTAAATCTGACACAGGTTGTACCAAGTGTCACACAACACTGTCTGTCTGGGCACAAGCAGCCTGTGAGTTCCAGCAGCAGAGAAGGCAAATCCAGCTCTTGTCAGTGGCAGTGACAGAGCAAAGGAAAATACGTGGGCTGTGCGTGTGGGCAGAATTCTTTCTTATCCACTCTCTCCTTTTGAGTGCTTTTGCTTATCAGCAGCTGCCACTCATCTTTCCCATAACCTGTTGAGATTTTTCTTTAAGTCTTCACTTTCAAGATGTGTTTTCATGTTATGGAGTTGTTCCATACAAAGCCTCTGAGACAGGCTGTCCTGTCCATCTGTGTGTACACATTGCTAGTGCAGGTCCCCTTCGCATCTTTATTCCTGGAATCTCTTCCTCCAACACCTGCTGTCTTGCCTTGCTCACAGCCACTCACAATGTTGCTGTAAAGATAATTTCTCTACTCTACTAATTTGAAATCAACAGTCTCTTTCAGCTCCTCAGCTGCCATTCCTTCTCTCTCAACCATGAGTCACTTGTCTTTATTTGCGAGACCTTTTCTCATGTCTCACATTTTTTGTTTACTACTGAAATGTCAGTTTAAATCCTTGATTGGTTGTGATGCCCTGATGAATTGGAGATGACCACAGACACAATTTTGGTGTTTTGAATCATCTTTTGGCTTCCAAATTTAGATTTCAAAATGCTATTGCAAAATGAATAAATTTGTAGGTGTACTCTCACTCCCCGCACTGTATTCAGCAATTACCTCCAGGTCCCTGACTCCTTTTCAAAGCAAAGGTAGCAGGCTTGCATTGAGAAAGTGCTAGGAGCTGGAATTTTAAAGACTTTGTTGTGAAGATATTCAAAATGAAAATGCATTTTGAGATTTTCCAGGCTGGGGAAGCAGAACAATGTCCATTGTAAGTGAATTCATATTGCTCTTTATTCCATTGAAAAGAACAAAAATTCAAAGAATGAGAAAGATGACATGAGGGAGAGGCTTGGATTCAGGTAGTCTAATTTCTGGCTGGGTTGTGAGTTGCTCCTAGGCCCTCCCCTTAACCCCAGCTGGTTATTCCCAGGAGCTGATACAAGTACTTCTAGAGCATTTTGTGGGCCCAGTGTACAACTGTGATAGTTCATGAACAGTCTTGGCTCCCCCTCCCTTCTTCAGCTCTCAGGAGAGTGAAAAATCCTGTCCAAGCATACACCACTGCACTAGCTATTGCAGTTACTTTCCAAACCAGCAGAAATTCACTCTTCAAAACATGATTTATTCTGCAGAGTCATCTACTTTAATTATTATCTGAGATTTCTAGAACCACAGGTCTGGGTAATTATTTTCATTGCCTTCCCTTGGTTGTTTATGCTGTATAGATCTGCTGTTTAATGAGTCACTCAGAGGCCAGAAGGAAAACTGAATTCCTGAAGTACAGGGTGTCTAGACAAAAATGCACAAGCAAATATTTCCACTGTAAGCAAGGAGATAGTGTTTGCTCATGATAAACTGGTTCTGAATAATTTATTTCTAAGCTTGATGTGAGGTAGACAGATCTTATCATAGGGATAAGAAAGAGGGGAAAAGGAATTCAGTGATGAGGGCAGTGATTTCAGTCATTCATTTAATTATTATTTAGAATGTTGAGTGCATAGCCCCACTGTGTCAGATACTGCTAGTGTATAAGAGACCGACAGTTGCTGCAGTATAGCTTCTACACAGGTCAGTAATGGCAAAGTTAAAATTTATACTTTGTCAAAAATCATACATGTATGCACTATCCTCACATAATTGTACTTGGCACAGGGTTTTATTGGCTGCAGTTTTTATGAAATGTTTACATTACAAGGAGCTGATTTCCACTTTTCATTACAAATACAGTGAACGCAGTTATGCATACAGGATTTATTTTATTGGTGGATTTACAGTATCACACATGGGGCAGCATTATGACTAGCTGTATGCAGAGCCAGCCACAGCTGAGGGGTGTTAAACTCGGGTGTGATGCTGCACAAGTGTGGCTGGCTGAGGTGGTTGTGCCAGGGCCACAGGTACAGGTGACCAGTGGGTTCCTGATGTGACAGCGGTGTCCCCGCTGCACTGGGCTCTGGCACCAGCCCTTCCCCAGCCCACCTGCCCAGCAAGCCAGTAACTGCCTGTGCCAAGCAAGCTCTCCCAGAGAGCACACAGGCTGCTGAATCATTCCCATATCTCCCAATCCTGGAAACACTTTATCTAGATAAACTACAGAGACTGTCAGCATTAAAAAAAAAAAGAAATCTGCCAAAACTGAATTGCTGCTAATAAATTCTGCTGGACATGGGAGACCCTGAGCTGTTGCTGCATGGTATTCTTCAGACTTGCCCTTGAACCTACAATTTCCACCTTTTTCTTCATTTCCCAGAATATTCCAAACATCTGTGCTTTCTGATAATGTAGGATATACTACAGGTCTGGATAGGAAAGAGTTTTCCTATTCTGTGGAAATTTCCCTACTGCTTCTGCAGTATGAATCAAATTTTTTGATGGTTGACCAGAAATTCTCTATTTCAGTGCAAGGTTAGGGATAAATGGCATCTTACATTGATACCGAACACTTTTCTGACTGCATTTCTTTGTATAATGTCCTTAGAATGTTGGCACTGATTCAAGAAGTTTGATGAAATGATGATGACAGAGTTAAAGTAATGGTGTTTTTCATGATTTTGTGTAGAAACAAAGAGAAAATTTGAGATGCTGGGTCTGTGCTTTGTGTACAAGGCTGTGTATTTTGCCTAAGTACTATGGAAAAAGAGAAGCAGTTGAGAGTACTCAGCCCTATACTGCAAACAATATGTACTAAAAAAAAGAAACATATGAGTAAGAAAAATAGATTTGTATTCTTCTATCTTCCATGCCTGTGTTCCCCATCTCTGGTGTCAAGCATTGTTTTCTGAAGTGTGTTTCTCCTCTGGTAGTCAAAACCATCTCTTTTATCATATGTCATGAAATGATAGCTCATTCTCTTGCCTCTAAGCTATCACACACACTTAGAAAGAAACTCATCAATATAAATGTTTGTGTCTATGTCTGATTGGTTTCTCATGTTTAAAAAGGAAGAAAAGGGAGATTGATTGCAGAGGCCATAAAAGTAATGATGCGTTTAATGAAAACATACATTTTATAGGAAAAACACGCTTAAAAATTACTTGAAGCTGCTGCATGTGAGTTAATGAAATTAAATGACCTTCGAAATTTTGCTAATTCGACCTCCGGTTATCCCTTTGAGCCTTCAGCCAGTTTTACATTTATTTGCATACATGGCATTTATTTTTTTAAATTTGGTGTGTCTCAAGAGCTTTCAGCTCTTCAGCTTTCAGCTCAGTGTGGCTGCAGAGATACACTGTAGTGGTTACACAGTGTGAAAACCAGGCTGCTGGCTGTCCCTGCAGTGGCAGCTACCCTTCCTTCCTCCAGCCTTTCCTTTTATGGTGTTGCCATACATTTTCCTTGAGAAACCAGTGCCCCCTAAATTGTCTGTTGCTAGCTACTTCTTTCCATATCAAAACTGAACCATAGCCAGGTCCAGCCTGGAATGCAGCTGCATGGCTGACTTTTCCACAGGAAATGACATCAGAAAGTCTCTATAGAAGTAAGTAGTAATATGGCATAACTTCATCTCCAGCTGAGCCGAACAACTCTGGGATTGAGATAGCATCCACTGCCAGGCTAGTCCATCCCTCTGAGGTAATGCTTGTTCATGGAAAGGAACACAAAAAAGAACATAAAGTGAAGACTTTGGTATGTTGTGTGGTGGTACTGATGGCATCCATTCTAGCAGCCACCGTCATGCCAAGTGATACTGAAGGGCTCCTATTCACATTGGTCAAAAATATTCTTCTGTACAATGGATGAATTGTCTCAATACTACCTAGCATCTGGGTTTTGGTTATGCAGCCCTTCGGGCTTTGAGCTGTTGTAGTAGTACTCATGAATTATAATGAATAAAATCAATTACTAATAATTGATTGTATAAGTGGGGTTTTGCTGTTTTAAGTTGCAATAAGTGCTGAGGAGGCTGTGTTGCACCATGCAAGAATGTTTTCTTTTTTAGTGTGATTTCCCAGACTTGTGTTGTGCGGCCCCAGCTGCAGTATAAAGTGAGTGGGGAAGTTTGTGACCAGGATCAAACAGAACTGGGAGGCAGCATGAGGTGCAGCCATGTGCAGAATGTACAGAAACTAGTCCCCAGAAAGAAGTATCTGCTGAGCCTCATCTGGATTTGATCACCATGGGAGGTAGAGCACAAGGGTGAGGTAGCACATGCATGATGTGAATGTGCAGAACTCATCTTCCTGGGCTGGTGCAAGTGGCTGTGACTTGTACATTGGCTCTCAGGTGAGATGGATGTGGTACCAGGTGCAGCATGAGGATGGATCACATCCCTGCTGGAGCACAGACTGTGTCATGGCTCCGTGCTTCACTGGTGTCTTACCCCCAAAGAACTTTCTCATTCATTTATGCTATAAAACACTCTTGGGTATACTTGAAACACAATTAAACTTATGAGCAAGTGAAAACTCTTGTCTTGAGAGTCCCTCTGGTGGTCCTTGGTTGTTGTTGACCCTAAAGTTAGATCTGACTGCTTGAACTTGATGTTTCTTCCCAAATTTGGAGCTGAGTTGGTGTTACTAGTCTGGTTCATTATTTTGTGACCTCTTTTTGGTTAATGTGCAGCATGGTTTGCAGAATGAGCATTGTATTTTTCCACCAGCTGAGCAAATAGTTCTTCATCTGGCAACAACCTGGCACTTAGTATCTTGTCTGAGTAGCTGGAAAAATTCCCCTTTTAAGATGCATTGTAATGTCCTGGGACAGTGTTTTGCAGCATAGCATCACTATTTTATAATGCTCTAAAATTATAGTAAGACCATTTTTGACAAATCTGCCTTTTTTTTTTTTTTTTTTTTTTTTTTTTTTTTTTTAAGACAAGCCTCTGCAAGAGTTTATGGAAAGACAGTAACATTTAAAGTGTGGTCATAAACCCCATGAAGATCTTTATAATTCCACCACAAATCCTAGCTTACTATTTATACTTAACTCTCCCCCTCGACTGGAAAATGGTAGAGGTTGCTTCTGTGGCTGTAGCATGTTGTTTTATCTGCAGTTTGAGATGCACAGAGATGTCATTTTCCCTCAGGGAGATTCAGATATCACTTCTATGCCCGAGGTCCCACCTGTACTGGGGGAAAAAAACCAGTGGAAGTGATGCTGATAAATTCAGTGCAGGATGAAGTCTGGCCCCTTTTTGTTTATCATCCCACAGCTGCTCCCTACTGAACAGTTTTCTCTCATTTCACCACTTCTTAGTCCCCTCTGAATGCCTGTGTCTTCCCTGACGATTTTGCTTGCTGCCTTTGTGGCATTTGGGTCCACCAAGTGCCTTAAGGTGAGCTGAGTATTTCAGACATTCGTGATCAGTAAATTTCACTGTGCAAACAAAATCATAAATCTACAGTGCGTGGGCAGGGTGGTCACGTTTTAGAATGGAGCTGCTTTTGTTCCTGAGGTGCCTATTGAAAACACAGCATGGACTCTCCATTCTTTGTGCTTTTTCATCTTCTGAGTGAACTGTGGACCTGAGTATTTTGTTCTGGCATCCACAGAATTTACAATGTCTGTTTTGAAGCAGTCTTCCTGATAAGATGTATTGAGGAAACAAGGAAATAAAAGTAGACAAGATACTTAGTTCAGGCATTTTTCTTCACAGGCAATGAGACTGATACATTTTCTGGCTCTCAGAATAGGACTATAATCCTTTTAAGAAACTTTAGAACAGAAAGAGGATGAGGCCCATCTAGGTCAATCCCCTTTAAATCTTCAAACATTATGTGATTATTTTTAAAATATGCAAAATATAACAAATAGTTTAAAAAATATTAGAAATTTACCAGAAAGTGCTAGAGAAGAGCTTTCAAGCAGCTTGTGCTTCAATATACCTGTATCAGTCCTTGCTATCAGTTTCTTCTTCCTGTTACTGGGTTGTGACACTGGGTGCAGACAAGCTTCTATGTAAAATGCTACATAATTTTAGGCTAAAATTTGACCAAGACTCTGCATGATAAATTCCATGTTACTACAGAATAGCCACAAGCCACTCATTTCTGTCTTCTACACTACAATCTTCTTGTAATGCTGCAAATTATATAATAATTACAGATGGAGTAACATGGTCTCTTCAACCATTAGTACTCTGCAATTTGCAGTAGTAAATGGACGATTTCTGTGTCTAGATTAACTTGTGTATTACCAGAAAAGAGGAGTTGTAATAACATGATCAAATGCAGGAACTAGGAAGGAGATTAGGAATGCTTTTTGCTGTTTTGTGTGTGTTGTTTTCCCAGATTTGTTTCTAGATGTGCCTGCTGGGGATATAACACAGCTATTGGCTTTACAGACTGATCTCAGAGAAGTCCCATGAAAACTGGATTTTTGTTATGGATGTCCCCTGGGTGTTTTTGTCTACCTTATCTTTGGCTAATACATATGTTTAAGATCTTTCTAATTATTTCCTCCTCTTTTTCATTATAAACACAATTTTTTCCTGTGCTTGGACTTACATCTTAGGAATAACCTCAATGATTTATTCAAGTTTTTTTCTGTCTCCTGAAATATACCTGATTCTTCTTTCCAGAGAGGGCTATGCAAGGCAAGTCTGCAGACATCCTCTCCTGCTCCATTCTCTCTTTGATATATTTTACTTGCTCCTTAATTTCTGGGCAGGCAGTTTCTAGCTATATGCCCCTAAGTCTTCAGTGTAAAAGGGACCTTCTAGAAAGAGAAAGGAGGCTGGCAGATAAAAATGAATAACTAAGCTCCATTAACTTTGTATTGGTCGTGGGTAGAGTAGGGACAGGTATAAAGCTGCTTTTCTGCATCAGGAATATTGATGCAGAAAATACAATGAGCCTTCTGCTTCCTCTGAAGTGTTTGTTCCCAGTGTGCCAGCAGCTTCCCTCTGACCTCAGTTCCTCCCTGGTACTCCTAGGGAAACTGCGCACAGCCTCAAATGAGCCCTTGGAAAGGTGCAGGGTACTGTCTTTCCAACTGGTGGTGATGCTGTTAGACACGCAGCTGGCTGGCTGCAGTCACCCAGGAGCAGTACTGGCACAGTCCCTGCAGTAAAGTTACAGACCTGGTAATTATCTCAAGCTACTCAACCTTGCATGCCTTCAGCATCTTGATAAGATGAAGGCAATCTTACACTGAACTCCCACAGATTCTCACTCCCTTTGTAACTGTCAATGATATTGCTTTTCACATCAGGTCCTTCCCAAAAATATCCACCTGAGAACATGGCTCCTGCAGGCAGTGCATGTGTTTGGGTGTGGAGGGGCCCATCTGCTTACAGCCACAGAAGGCAAAGGTTTAAGTGCAAGCCAAGTATAGCCAAGAAGGGTCACCCATCCTGTGCAAAGCCCAGTGAAACACAGGTGCAGCACAGTCCACACTGGCCATGTCAGACACAGCCTCTGGCAGGCTCCACGTCTTGGATGAGTTTTGTTGTTCTGTGCCTGCACTGACAAGGGCAGTGACATCCAGCATGCATGGGCAGGGACGTGCAGCAACTGGAAGACATAGATGGAAAAGGATGCTCCTGCTCTCAGCCCTACACGTCATCCTCCATACCATTCTCTGAGAATTGGATGTCCGAGATTCTGTTGCACAAAACCTAGGGCATAAAATTTTCTTTCCCATCCTAAGGTGAGTTGGGGGGTGGTGAGTGGGCTACCTGTGCTGCTGAGGGCTGAGTGACTTGTAGCATGCTCCTCACCGGGCAGGTATCCATGTCTCCCTCTGGGTAGCCAGCACAGAAGTTGTGGATGTGGATGTCCCCCACATATCACTGGCTGCTGTTCAGAGCTGGACATTGATGAGGTGGATCTTGGCCTCCTGCAGGACATCAGTTGGTCTTTGAGCTGTGACCACAGAAAAGAATGAGGACCCAGCAGGTCATTGTGAAGTTCTCACCTGCCCAAGGGTGGCCTCCTTCCCCAGGGCTTGGCTTTGCCTCTGGAGTGGTGCTTCTATGTCCCTTCTGTTTGGCTTTGGGGAGAGGGACAGGTCCATCTCTCGAGAGCCATATTTCCCACAGCCTGACTCTAACTTTAGTCTCTGCTCTTGGGAAAGGCAAACCCACCTCCCAGTGTACCAAGCCTGCCCTCAGGACACAAGTCCTCTTTGGGAACTCACCTCTTGCAGAGCTGGAAGTCCAGCCAGAGGCATGGCAGGTGTTGTCACCATGGAGCCAGGCACAAAGGTCAGCTCTAAGTAGGGGTTGCACTGGACAGGCTGCTCCCATTCCAGCAAGGTGATGTTATTCCTCTGTGGACAGCACTGCACTGTCAGCGAACCAGCAGCTGCTAAATCTGATGCACTTTGGCCCCAGGGCCCAGCTCAGTCAACTGGGTGATCCTGATCACCACATGCCACGTACTGATGTTCCTGGAAGGCAGATGGAGAGAGGGGTTGGAGGGATCAGAGCCATCAGCTGCAGCAGGCCAGCAGTTCCCGACCCCTTCTGCTTCACAAGGCAGAAGCTCCAGGAATACTGGCTGGAGGCTGCTAGGAAGCAGTGGCTCAAGCACAGCCTTCTCTTGAGCAGTCTCTCTTCTGGACTCTGCAGTGTCCAGGCACAGGGTGTACTGTAAGGAGAGGGAATGGGAACAGCACATGGTACTGCCGACAGGGCATCTGCTCAGGTTGAGATGTCCCCTGGCCTTGATGGAGCAGTGGGCTGCTGTGAGGACCCACCATGTGCTGATAAGGCACCTCCTGCACATATGCCACTTGTATGGCTGCCAGGGGTGCTGATGAACCAGGAGAAGGCCCCTGCCTGGGGACCTGTGCCACCCACAATGTGTGTCACGCCATAGTCATACTCCATGGGGCCATACTCATTAGCCATGGACGGGAGTCCACAAGTCCCTCTGTAAAGTGGAAAGTCATCACTGTCCTCCTTGATGGCTTGCTGCTGCTCAGGCTCAAGGTCAGTTGTCTGCCCTACCCACCAGGCACTGCATGGACAGCAGGGCAAGAGAAACTTGTGGCATATGCGTCCATCCATCCCAGCAGCCGGGTGTTGGCAAGGAACTGTGGCTTCCCCATGTGGTGTGGCCGGGGGACACAAACAGGCACCCTCCAGGGAAACCCCTAAGTATCAGCCAAGCTCCCTTCCAGAGACTGGGGCCACTTATCCACAGGTGTCCCATGAACCCAGCATGGGCCCACACATGGCTAGGAGGACGAGAAGGCACAGCAAATACATCACTGCCAGTGGCAAGAAATGAGGACTCCTCGCCTTCAGCGCAGCCACTGCCACCATTCCTGCTCATTGCTCACAGTGCCCTCAGCTCCAGGGCTGAAGGTACAGAGGGGCTGGTTCCAGGCCCCAGGCCTCTGAACCAGGGGAAGAGATGGGAATAGTGGGTGGGAGGAGCAGCACAGAATCATAGAATGGTTTGGGTTGGAAGAGACCTTAAAAGTCTTGTAGTTCCAGCCCCCCCACCATGGGCATCTTGGGTGGGGATACTTTGCACTGGGCCAGCTTGTTTGAAGCCCTGTCCAAACTGCCTGGGAACACTTCCAGGGATGGGGCATGCATTTCTGCTCTGGGCAGTGCATTCCTCTCTAGCTTTCCTCTGCTGCAGGATGAGGGCGTGCACAGCCTGCAGCAGGCAGCCACGTCTGGGTCCCTGCATTGCCTGCCAACAGCTTGCAGGAAAAAACCCCCACGTGGTATTGCTGCCCCTTTGGGAAGCTAGTTCACTACCACCCTGCAGACAGCATGCATGTGTTTGGGAGCAGAGAAACCAGTCTGGTTACAGCCATGGTGGACAAGCAGTGAGGGGCAAGCCCAGCAAACCAAGCTGGCTCACCATTCCTGTGTAGAGCATGGTGAAACACAGATGTGAATGTTGATAAGATGGACAATTTTCCTTTTATTCTTTGAAGTACAAAAATTAGACTGATTTTTTTCCTGTCATGTTGTATCTCAGGACAAATCAATTGTGCAATGAATGTGTGGTATCTGGGCCTGAACATATAACTTGAAAGATCTTTGTGTCACTGCTCTATAAGATTACTTCTCAGCTGCTGTCAGCCTTCTCTCTGAAGGACTACATAACTGCTAAGTACTTCTCACAAAGAACAAGGCATAGAGAAAACACCGATGAAAGCACAGGTCATTAAGAGGCATTTAGATATATCTGATAAAATCTAGCTTAGCTTTTTTGTGCTAGCTACACACAATTAAACAGATGAAATTAGGCTGCACCAAGCTCTGGGCGGCCACACCAGCTGCATCTGATACCCAAGTTGCTTCTTTAAAGTTCACTCAGAAATTTCTACAGCCTAATGTAGTTGTCAGTCTGCTGTGCTTTGCCATAGGCTGATAATATTATCTCTGTGAATAAAACCATATGTAATCCCTGCTCTTCTCTAAAGTAAGATTAGAAAGTGCTTAAATGTACACAGAAGCAAAGCATGCTCACGATTAGCATCACCAGCTACTTCCTCAACTGAGTAACTGTTTTCACAGCTTCCCTGGAGCCAATGTGGCTGTGGCTCTAGGGCAGTCAACGTGAGATCTTATCTATTTCTATGCAAAGTGTTTCTATATAAGTAAAAAAATGCTCCAAAATTTCAATTTTCAGTTTAACAGAGCTAAATGCTGGTAGCAGCAATCCTCCTGGCAGTGTTACCATCCAGCCTAACTGCCCTGCCTGTGTCATGCACCAGGCTGATACATCAGTACAGCTCCAGGCACCCAGGAACCTGCCCAGTGGGAGCAGGCTCAAAATGGCCTTAGACTGCTCTAGATGACTCACTGATGCAGCTTTGTAGAGTATGAAAATGTCAAAGATCGTTTTCTACAATGTGAGACCCAGCTGCTTTAAAATGCCTGCCAACACAGGCCCTCAGAAATTTGATACCTTAGTTGCATTCTACTTTCTGTCTAATTTACTGAATTTTTGGAGACTAAGACAGTTATGGCAAATCATCATAGGCTTTTCAATGAACTGTCTGCAGGAATCCCTATCTGCTGCGGAAAAGTACAGAACAAGGCAAAAATTGAAATATAGAAGTTGTAAAGTCTTTTCTTTCCCTCAACCAGTACGTTCTTGTCATTGCCCATCCAAAGACCCAGAGCTCCCAGGCTTCCTACATTCATCTTTCAACCTTCCTGGAGAATGGTGCTCAAAGAAGTGGACCAGAAATAGGTATGGCTTTCTCCATTGTAAAGCAAGTTTGCTCTTCATTTCAGTCCTTCTTCTCCTCACCAAAGCAAAATGAAGCCTCTTAGTACGGGGTCAGAACTCTTTCAAATATAGCAGAATTAAAGTTGCATTTTCTCTGCTGCTATGTGTAAATGTACACGCTGAAAGCCTCCTGAAGATCCTTAACCAAAAAAAAAAAAAAAAAAAAAAAAAAAAAACCATTAAAAAAAACAACAAAAATATACAT
>VYXD01013981.1:648860-694493 GCA_013397195.1 Hylia prasina | reverse complement strand
AAATCATAATTAAAAAAAACCCAACTAACCCACTGTTGTCAAATGTAAAATATTACTTACAGGAAATGTTCAATGATCACATTTTTGCATTAAAAACATGCAGACAAAAGATTTCTCCGGTAGTTTTTTGTTTAACTGAAAAAGTGGTTTGAATAGACAAAACATAAACTATTACAAGGACTAGAACTTCAGACTCAAAGTGATGCCTCTGATTGTGTTGCCCTCCTGCCTGCATAATTATTTATGTTTGTGTCCGTGGGGAGCACAATGTGTACACTGTGCCTGCACCACAATGCACAAGCAGCCCATCTTCAGAGGATTCCCTTTACACAGCACATTGATTAACTCAGCTATAAGTGCAAGGTGACAAAGAAAACCCAGTGGCTTTTTTACTTATCTGTGCTCCTGCCAGTTTAATGCTGAAGCATGACAGCCCTGGAAGCACCATGGGTGCTGCAGAGAAGCTGGTTAGACAGTGGGAAGTGGCAGGCAATGGGAAAGACAGAGGCTTTACTTTCCTCTCATTTGTCCTTTTCACCTAAGGGTTTGTTTTTTTTTTTAATAGATAAAAACGTTATATTTTGTTCTTCTATAAATGTTCTTATTTATCAAATCCAGTACTGACCTCTGAATAAACACCATCTGAGAATGTTACAATGCCTTCTCAGACCAGATAAAGACCATCTAAGTTGAAACAAGAAACCAAAAAGGTGCTGTTCCAGGTGCCTTTCTCACAGCCAGCTTTTCACAGGTGGCTGTTTGGCATGCTAAGAGAGGTCTGGCATCTTTAACATTGGGTATAAGGGAAAATGCCACAGTTATAACTCTAGGGAGTGTGATGTTTCTGCATGCACAGCTCCTGATGTCAGGCTATTAATGCCTCTTTGAGAATGAAACTACCTTTTAACTGTTGGCAAGATCCCTGTTAGGGCTTGCCTTGATTACCACAATATCTGTGTTTGACCTCAGGGTACTGTGTATTTCAGGTAGCCTGAGGTAAAAACACAAGTGAAAGCATTGCACTAGATTACTGTGCACAAGGGTGCAGATTTTACCTCCACTGTGGGTTTAGCTTAGAATATGTGATGCATGGTAGAGGATACCCTGAGGTGAAAAGGGAAGTTTTGCTGGCAGGGAGTTGGAGGCCTCTTTCCTGTTTCTTTTTTCAGAAAAATGGCAGAAGCTTTGCTCGTTCCCTTCTGCTATGATTCCTTACATGTGCCCATTTTGTAGTATTTTGTGTTTAGTACTGAAAATGAATCAGTGAGAAGAAAATACCATGGGTGCAACATGATGGATGCAAAAAACCTCACAGCCGAATTGAGGCACTGAATGAAGAATTACAACTGGATTTTACCTCAGGGCATAAAACCCCTGAAAAATGTGAGTTTGTAATGGAAAGGCTGTTGCTGACACAACCTTAACTTGAGCATGGCCAATAGTCACGCTATCACTTTATATAGCAGCTTAATGGCCAGCTTTTTGCCTTGCCAGTGGGAGCACAGCCAGTTGAGGTGATTGGGTTTGCATGCTATAAAGCAGCTCAACCTTGGAATCCGTTGATATAAAAACACTCATTCTTCATTAGCCAAATTTGAAATAATGGACTGAAAATAGAAGCATGTGACTTGCATGTTGAATTTACCCAGGTGCTGTGTACACATGACTGTCACCTCAACTCCAGAGTTTAATGGACTTAATGAGCAGTTAAAATGTTTTAGGCAGCCTGCAATGGACATCTGTGGTGTCAGTCAACAGCTGCAGCTGGCAGTGTGCTTTTCAGGGTGACCCACGTGCAGCAGAACCTGGCCTGCGGGAGCTGCTGCTTTTTATAGCTCAGGCAGTGCTCCTCAGCTTGCTCTGTTTTACTGTGCCGTCAGATCCAAACAACCCACTTCCTTCTGAGATGCAATAAATACAATAATAATAAAATGGCGTTTCTTTAGCTATTGGTTTTCTCCCTTGCCTGAAATAATCTGAAGCTGGGATTACAGTCTAAAGGCTATTCAGCCGTTTTATGGAATACTTTGGCTTTCATGTCAAAAAAAGTACATTGGATTGGGGCTGCCAGAATGCTTTGTGAATGAAATATGTTGAAATATTATGACATAATGAATTTATTAAAATAAAAGAGCCATGATTTATATAAATGTATAACCTGCACAAAAAAACCCAGAATGCATATAACATGACTGTTTATATATATATATTTATATACTTACATATAGTATATAACAAGTATTATATTATGAGCAAATCTAAGTGTACCAGTTTCAACTTTACTGATATGATTTTCATTTGAGTTTACTCCTAGTGAAAATCTCAGAGAAGTGGATATGTTTTCAAATTTCAGTTTAACTCGGTATTTCTATCTGAAAAAATATTTTTCAGTTCACACTAATCCAATTGTACAAAAATGCAATTGTAATTCTTTCAGAGATTCCTAGCCAGGATCCTTGAAATAAATGCATCACAGAGGAGTGAGCACCGTCTGGGAGCTGTTATTTTCCTTCCTAGCCTTAATTGCTTTTAAAGACTTTGGAAATGTCTGGGATGACATGTGAGTGTATTCGGCACACATACATAGGATGGGGTCTCTGTCTACCCAGGAATTAAAAAGCTGGAACTGTCTGAAATGTGGGTGGTCAGAAACAGACTTTCAAAGCTCCTACCATGTTTAGGTACTGACTTAACTGAGGTTTTCTTTTCTAGGAGGAAGTTGCTCTAGAATTGGGATTTATAGATATTCATGGACAGAGAGGTGCAAGCAGACAGCAGATTAATTCTTCTGAATGTTGTAGGGCCCAACTGCATCCCTCAGGGGCCCCCTTCTCTCACCCTGACAGTGTTGCAGCCTGAGATGTGTGACTTTGCATTGTTAAGTGCTGCCAGGGATGCACAGCCACCATGCACATCTGCCCTAGGATGCCAACACCAATTCATTTTTCCTTTCCTTTGATTCAGCAAGAATCCCAGTGTGAATTAAGTTACCAACTGTATTTAAAAGTGGAAATTAGAATGAAAACAATACAACCCCAATTCTGTATTGACTTTTTTTCCTGCCAAGCATATCCAAGTGGAGATTTAACTGTATTTATGCAAATGCAGCTTTAAAGAAGCTTTTCTCTTAGTCTTAATTACAAAAATCCTCTCGAGTCAGTCCACAGTGAGCTATGTTGCTATTTTTCATAACTGAGACAATTTGAGTTATCTTGAAAATCTTCAGCTGCCTTCTGCTGGATGCCCAGAAGACTTTGCTGCAGCTCTGCTCAGGGTCAATTGTTCCTTAAACTTCTTTTAGACTGTGTTCGACATGACAAGCAAATCAATCTTCCAATTCAGAAGCTGATGAAACTCAACATTTTATAAAGCGTTGCCATGAGAGTAGATGGCTTTCAGACCTATTCAATGTCACTTTACACAGCTAGGATTTCTACAAATGCAGAATACTTGCCTGCCTGAGTCTGTTGAACACAAATAACCAGATCAAGCCAAGTAATAAAACATCCTTTTTATAAAGAAATGGCTCTGTGACATTTTCTAGCTTCTCTCTTCCTCTCTCTCACTTCGTGTATACATAAATACATAAGCATGCAAACACACTTTGCATTTAAGAGCCAACAGATGACTTTAATGGGCATAACCAGTAGATTTTATACAGTGTGCAGTTTTAAATGAGATCACATGATAAATAATTATTTGCACTTAGTTGACCCATATTATTTTAGTAGATTTTTCCAAATAATCATATCAGATGGTGACATAAATTTATAACTTTGAGTGCATGAGAATTTCCTCACCTGTCTGTCATTAATAGTAAAATCTCCATGCTTAGTGAAACAACTTATGACCATATTTTTGCAAAGATCATGACTGGGCAGTTCTTTCAGGGTTGATCCCTGAAACAGTCTCTTTCCTGATAAAGTAATGAGTGAAGTTTTGGTTCAGGTCTCCATAATTTGCAGTGAGTGCTTGCTTAAGCTTCAAGATGTCGGATGTGATACAGGCTCATGATTGCCTATTTGAGAAGGGGCTATGTAGAGCAGGATACCAAAAATGCCTCCTAATTTTAGGTGTGTAATTGTGGGGAATCCAATGAAGCAGAAATATATTAATTTTTGAAAATTAGAAACTTTTAAGGCATCTCAAGTTGTGCACTAAAGATGCCTTGTGTATCAGTTATTTCCTCAACGGAAGTCTGAGGGAAGACAGTTCTCTTTCCATAATTCTGCAAGTAGCTCAGCCATCAGAAAATGTATCTCATGCACTGTGTAATTCCACTTTTTTTTTTTCTCTATTAGCCCTTCAGTCAATATGAATTTCTGCTGCCCTGTTTTCCATGTCACATTGAAATGTGAAATGTAGATCAGCTGGTCTTACAATGACTTGTAACCAGAGTCATGGGGGTTGTTTGGTCTTGTCAAGGTTTAGTTAGAATATTATTTGGTTTTTGGTGGTTTTTTAAAAGAAAAATTATAAAGAAATATGAATTCCTAAAAGAATTTCTGTGAAAAGGACATATAATTATAGTGTTTTATCACAGTATGCAAAGCTAACAAGACTATTAATAGGTGTTTTTCGTAATGTAAAGTGTAGCTGGAAGTCACTGGGAGTGGTATCTCAATACTTTCCACTATTTAGTCTTAACAAACTCAGTAAATCAGGGCTATTTTTCATTTGCAAGAATGCTTTGCTACATGTTAATTGTCACTAAATACATAACAATATTCCTAGATAATGGATAGTTTTGATGCAATATAATTCTGAGAACCATGAGAATCCTACTGTCAAAATCTACAATATACCATTTTTATAATTTATTTATTCCATTTAGCAAAACTCTAACAAAACATGCCTATTGCTTAGGTTTCAAATGTGGAAAATAGTGTTATCAGTTTAGTAAACTGTGACACAGGAGAAGATAGGGAAGTTAATTTTTCTTCCACAAGATCTAGGGGACTTAAGCATTTTTAATCTATTTCCTGTGGTACTGACTGTGAGAACCAAAATGAACACAGATAAAACTAAGCTAATGACAGTGATCTTGAGAAGAATGATGCAATACTAAATTTATAATCTTAAGGTTGCAATTTAGTGAATTCTCTCAGATACACTGCAAATGATTAAATATTCTTTCCTCCTTCAATAAGTTATTGAAAAGGAGGAGGGATTGTAACATAATACTTGGCAGAAAGATTTCTGAACACAATTAGCTGTAGTAGTTACATATTCTCAAGTTGTCTTTATCCATATGCTTATAATCTACAAATTTGTCAGACCCAATAATTCAACTTCCAAAGGTACTTACACTCAGTATGTATTTAAATAGAGTTATATCTGAAAAGGGCTTCAACCTACTGCTTTACAGAGAAGTCATCAGGAGGCTTCAGATCAATTTCTGTTATAAAAATTCTGTTATTGTACTGCCATTAATTCCTGTAACACTGACCTTTATGACATAGCTTTTCATGCTTGAGAGACTATTTGGATTCAGCAGAATCTGTTCAGCTCCCTTTCTGCCTTCGGGTTATAAAAGAATCCTATTTTAATATATGAAGTAAATCCTACTTTTTTTGTCCAGATAGGAGGAAAAGGAAATGTTTCAAACCTAACCAAGTTTTACACTTCAAATTGCACAATAGCTCATAATGAGCAGCTGAATCAGTATAAAAAAAAATTAAGGAAGTGTTCATATAATCCAGTCTTAGGCAGCGGATACAATCAACTTATTATCCAAACCCTTCCTTATTGTCAAGCTCTTCAGAGAGCTCTGATTTACATAGTCTGAACCACCTTCAGAAAAAAAGCCCTGTTTCTCTCTCCACTGCCTATTGGCCAGACTTGAGAAAGAATAGTTGTTTAAATTAAGTGGCTAAAAATATGTGGTATCAATAATGCCTCTCATCACAGGACAGACTTATTGCCAATCTTTATATATGTTCCCCAATATGTGCATGAAATGGAACTGGATATCTTTTCCAAATTTCACAGAAATTATGTAGCATGCCAGAATGGAGGGCCCAGAGCATATAATTGGATCTGTGCTGGATTAAACAATATATTATGGTTTAAAAATGTTGTTTATTTAGCAATTCTGAAAAATTTACAGTTAAAGCATGCCTTGTTTATTCTTAAGGAGTGCCCATCAAAGCTGGGCTTGCCAGTGAAGGAAATGAGCTCAGCTCTCTTTCCCTCAGCATATTGCATTGCTCACTTGACATCCTATGGTGGAGGAGTAGATCTGCAGCCTTCTCTTTATTTTGAGGGTTTCTGTAGGTGTGATACCTTTTTTCACCTCTTTTTTCCCCTTTAGACACTGTCCGGTGTTTCTCAGATGTGATGTGTGTCGTGGGTTCTTTAGTTTGCATTAAACACATAGATGTGCTCTTAAGAATTTGTTGGGCTCAGTTTGAGCTGAAGAAACTTGAAAAGTAACAAAAAACCAATACTGTTGCTTAAAAATAGTATATAGAGCAGATGTAGGTGGGAATTTATACTCCAAGTGTTTTCAGCCCAATTTCTGTCATGAGCAAAACACTCTTATTGAACTAATTACTGTTTTCAGGCTTTCATTTTTTAAATTCAAATTATTTTCTTCAGAAAAAATTGATCTTTTTTGTTGTTAATTAGTGAGATGTTGATTTGCAAATAAATGTAAATTACATAATAAATCTACTCGCAGTTATTCCTTTATTTAATATTTTATGTATTAAAATGCTAAGTGATATTTTTTGTTCATTGTCATAATTCAACATTGTCAACATTGTTCATTATCCTTTGTGTCAAACTTCTGTAAATGTAAATAGAAATTTTATTAAATTGGAGTTCTATTTAATTGCAGAAAATGCATATTTTTATTTATAAATTAAATACAATGAATTTTAATAAATTGTTCACCAATTTTTAAATTAAAACACTTTGTACTATGAGATAATTGATTTATTAATGAGAAAGTAGTCATTGTAACTAGTGAATTAATCAAATTGCTTATGATTACATCTCCCTCAAGACTTCAAAATAATTAGCTTTTACTCTTTCATTGCTTGCTTTTTTTGCAGATTGGATGTGGAAGACAAAGTTTAACCTTTTAATTTCACTGAATTTTATACTTTGAATGAACTAAATACTGTACAAAACTGCTAAACCAGAATAAAGACAAAAAAAAATCTTTCAGTGCTTGAAAAATTGCTGCTAAAATAAACAATCACATATGAGGTTTACACATGATCTAACCTGATGTTCCTGAAAAGTTTCCTGGTTTTCTCTTTCATAAAAACTTAGCTACAAAAATGTTCTACTTGCATGTTGATTTCAACTACTTAAAATTTTTAAACAATTATAAGGGGACAAACCTTAATCACTATTGCAAATTTAACTTTTGAAATATTTACTTATTTTTTGAGCTATTTCAATATTTTTTTTTAAATAATATTCTCTTAGACTTTAGTTCCTGAGTGGTACTTGAATATATGTCTAAAACCACAATAATTTCTTTTTTCTTCAGAGAGTGTAGACTAAACCAGAATAACTTACAGGGTGAGTTTTTTTCTGAAGATGTTTGAAAAGCAATCAAAGAGACCAAAGCAATTTTGCCACAATACTCTCAGGTACAACTACAACTCCCTAAGTACATAATTGAAATTGATTCAATGTGAAATCAGTTGAATAGGATTGATTCCTATTGAAATCAAGGAGACCACAGAAATAAGTAACAATTAACTGCTTCAGTCAGGGTGACAAATCTTTAGTTCCTAGCTGTACAAACACAGAAATTGAATGCTGTATCAGGAAAGAATGTTAATGTACATTTTTCCTTTTGAATGCAGAAATTTATTCAGAAAACACATTTCTGGATCAACCAAGAGAAAAGAAGTAGAATTTTGACATGGGTACAGCTGTGAAAAGCAAGGTAATGTGCTCAACTGTTCCTCTTGTCATTTTGAGGGTCTGAGTTCAGATTTTTAATGATTACACTCTGAAGATAATAAGAACTCTGTAAAGGTATGTAAGAGGTACCTCAGAATAGCTGGGGATAATGCCTCCTGCAGAGTGTGCGTGTGTGTAAAACTGTCATAGGTAATTATCATAGTAACACCTCTTGCATCACAAGTCATTTTGAGGCAGGGTGCAGAGCTATTGTGCCACTAGATGCTGCTCTAAGACAACATCTAACAAAAGAAAAATCCTAAAATCCATGCAGTCTCCAATATTGCATCAATCACCACAGTTCTGTTTAGAAATAATTTACAGATTAAATCTTAAGCCTTAGAAACAGGTTCCAAAAATTAAAAAAAAAAAAGAAAGCAGGGGAAAGCACATCATGAACTGATATTAAAACTTACAGTATCAGAGCTACAGCATTTCTGAAACAGAAAGGCTATTTTATCAGGAACCTTTGGTTTTATAAGACTGTCTTATCTAATTCTTGAAGAGCTTTCTGTTAAGCAAATTCACATGCTTCAAAGAAGCAGAGCATAAATTTCTTAAGTCTTTCTATTTCAAAATATGAGATTTGTGCCTGCTTGAGGTTAGTGGTTAAACAAGTTTGGCTTTGGCTGAACTCACAGGGATCCTTCACAGTGTTTAGCTAACTTCATCTTGCTGTATGGGCATTTAAAAGTTAAACAGAAGAAATGTTAATTAGGTCAATATAGAAATAAATCTGCAGAGCTCTAAGAAGAGGCTTGCACACTGTCTACTGAAACAGGTGTGGTTTTAGTTTAGGCTTGCAGTAATTCACTTGCAGAAACAAATAGATTAATAAAAGAGACAGAAAAACCTTTGAAAAGGAGAGAATTGGCTCTTATGGGAATCAGTGAAGGTTGGGACCAAGGTCCTTAGTAAACTAATTCAGAATGGAAGGAGATATATATGTGGAAGGTTTGTGCTGTATAACAGGCTAAAATGGCAGCAGAGCAGATGACACAGACGGATACTCCCTGGAGTGAATACTCAGTTTTCCTTTGACCCCACTGAACAGTTCCATGTATGCTTAGCTTTTGGTAGTCACATTGTTTAGACTTCAGAAATGTTCTCATCTATACTTGATTCTCCCACCTGAACAACATACAGATATGATATAAATCAAAGAGAGGTTATTTTTTACAGAAAATGTTAGTAGCTCACTGATTAAACATGAAGTGGGCATTGAGAGATCATTAACACTGTGAAATGGATTTCTGACATTTTACAAAAGCAGCACGTACCCTTTCCTTTAGCTCTGTGGTGGGTCTTAAATGAATAAAGTCTTTCCTGATCATTTTCTTTTTGCATTTGGAGGTGATATATTCTACCAGTTATGCTCTACAGGAAATGGTTGAAATTAGTTTTCATTATTTCATTTATACTGTACTTGCCTGTAAGATTGCAGCTTGACCTCATTATACCATCAGAATCTGTAGAAGTCTTTTTTAAAGCCAAACACTTACAAATATGTAATTTTAAAAAGAATTTCAGTAAAATAGCATTAAAATATCATTCTTTTTAATGCTGTCTACACACAGTTGTCCATGTATAGTGAAACATTTAAAAACTCTCTAGGATCTATTTTACAATAGTTTTCCAATCAATAGGATACAGAAGCACTGTGTACTATATTAAGGTGTTCAAGTTACCTTCTGCACATCTGCTCTTTCCTTCTTTTCCTCAGGGCCCAGGGAGACACACACACGTGTGCACACACACAGGACCGTACACCAAGTTAAGAGCTAATGAAGATATCAACCACTGCTCTCTGTGATGAGCTGTGACACATAACACAAAGCACCCTGCCTACTCCTGATATAATTTTCTGTAAGTGCTAGATTCTCTTCTGTTTTTATTAGCTAATTCATCAACACCCAGGAAGAGACTCAATAAAGCCAATTAATTAGGCTGCCCTTTTAGGCACCAAGGAGGGAGGAGCACAGGAGCTGTCTAGGGCCACAATCCTGTGCAGTTTGCACTATTTCCAAAGCCTAATTAGCTTAGGTCTGGTTTTGAGGGGCAAGCAGAGGGGAGAAATGTCGAGGTTCTCAGCTGCTTGCAGGGCCTTTGTACCAGGGTTTGTTTCGGTACCACAGTGAAGCAGCAGGACACGTGTCTCCTGGGACCACTGCCAGCCATGACAGCGTACAAGGGGAGGGAGAGAACAGAGGCACGGGCTGCCTGTGAGCAAACCCAGCCGAGGGACAGTCATGCCCCATTTTCTAGAGAAGCAGTAAAAACCGCTAAGGAGATTTCTCCATCTGCACAGCTATTACAAATCAGAGACAATGTCTGTATTTTCAGTAGATATATATAGCTGCTGTGTTTGAGATTTATTTCTGGATGGTAAAAATAGTTTTGTCTCCTTCTGGGCTGAGTGTATTAGACGGCTTTCTTGTTTCTGTGATTCAGTAACAGCGTCACTCTTTACAGACATAATGTGCATATTGCTGACATCGTTCCAAAAAATAGATGGCCCAGGGCCACCTTTGGGGAATTCTCTGAACAAAAGAATCGGAAATGATCATCTCACACTGGGTGTTGAAGCACTCTCTTTGCAAGCTGAGAGTGCTAAAAGAGGATCTGGAACAGTCCCTGTGCATGTATTTACACAACAGACTATCGCTGCTTTGAGGTGTCAGCCCAGTGGTTCAATAATGTTCACTGTTAAAAGCCTTCAGAGTGCATTTACCTACCAGAATTTGCATTGTAAAAGGCCTGTAAATAATTGTGCACCTCTACTGGTGAGGATGTTAGTACCCTCTCAGGAGCAGGGAGGAGATTTTGCTTCCGTCAACAATTCCCCCCTCACACCAATGGGAGAAAAATGGGACCCTACTTGCTGGAAATTCTTTCTCCTCTGAAATCTGAATATAGCAGAAAGAGTATATGCTGCCACAAGCTATCTCTGCACCTCAGAAATGTTGGAGATTTTTCCCCTTTCTTTTCTCCTTCCAGAAGAGAAGTGCTTTAGACAGCATGGAACCATAGGATGGATGGGGTGCCATGGATTAATTATATGGAAGGTACTGTGAAAAGGGTTAGGAAAAATAGTTTCATGTTTATACCATACCCCCCCCCCCACTCCCCCCATTCCTTCCCCTGTCATGCCAGGAGGGAAGGGGAGGTCACACAGTTGTGTCTGCACAGCAAAGGCACAGTGACCTGTCCTGGAGGCTCTACCTCTCCTGAAACAGCCAGTGGTCATGAACTTCCTTTGTCCATCGTTTCACCATCTGGGAAATGGTGCCTTCCTGGAGCTGGCAGACATTTCTGCTCCAGCTCTGCCTGGGCTGCACTTTGGGGTCATTGTCTCTGTGGGGCTGCAACGGTTCTTACTTGGTGCCTTGTCTTGTCCTTTATGAAATAAGGAAATGGGCTGAGATAAAGGCCATTTAGCTATCTAACAAATCTGCACTTCTCGGCAATATCCAGGGCTTGGTGTGGTCCTGGAGAGCAAATGGTGAGCTGAAAGAGGACATGATAACTGAAGGGCAGACAAAAAACAACCTGCTCAGGCACCTTGATTCTGCTGCCTCTGTCAGGTCAGGCTTGTATCTGCCTTTCCAAAACCTGCCTTAGGAGACAGCTGCCACATAGGGATGGGGCACATGTAATATATTATTTAACCTAAAATGGTAAGAATTTGCATTCATTGTTGTTTTTAAAGAATGGTTTAGTGGCTTAAGCATAAAGTTGGATGAGACATTAGGTAGTTTCTTCTCACTGCTCTGCGTTCTCTATTTTGTGTATGGCCTTGGTGGGACAGGCTAATCTGACAGGCACAGAAATGCTTCCATGGCATTTGCTGGTGAACCATAACTGAAGTCCTCTGAGGCTATGCATGAATGGAGTTTGAGGAGAATAGTCTTTTCTTTTATAGTATTATGAAAACTTAAAATTAGAACTTAGAAATTCACCCATCAGAACCAGTTTGTATCATCTGTGAGAAGTTATTCTGTGCTGCAGGCACTCATCAGTTATGAAGGATAGGCCCACTACGTAAATAAACTAAATCCATCTCATTTTACATGGATGCTCAAACAGCCATCTTATGATAACTCTCAATCACTGCCAAAGTGAATCAGACTCAAACTGTAGGAGTAAAAGAAAGTTTCTCTTCTGATTCTTTGGATCTGCATTGCAGAAATCTGAAATCAGCTTGCAAATAAGCTGCAATGTCATATGATGTAATCCACAGCTCCATTTATACTGATGTGTGTCTTGTGTGCTCTGTGCTGCTGTAATTCTAACTACAGTGGGAGTATCAAAGTTTGACTGCAGTCTTAGCCCTGATTTTAATGGCATTGTTGATTTTTGTCACGGGTGCAATGCAGATTAAAAAAGAAAAAAAGAAGCTATATGCATTATAGCTCATACTGTCTTCAGTTTGTTCTTTACTGGTACTAAAAATCCCTTCAGTCTGAGGTAATATAAAGCCAAAATAGCAAAATAAATAACTTGGGGGTATTTGGAGGGGAATGAAAGCTGTTTCTTGGTCCAAACATCTTCACTGTTATAGAAATTTAAGTGTATAGAAACCTCAGATAGCAAATATTTTAACCAATCCAACAGGGACAGAACCTCTTGGGCAGGGGACAGCCTGTGAAAAGCACAACTGTGGATTAAACTAGAAGTGCAAGAAATATGCTAGTTATTTGTTACAAAATAAATTAAGCATTGATGCAAGAAGTTACACTACATTTATCTGTTTGAAATGCTGCAGAAGTAAATCTCCTTTCTAAAGGGTAGCATGAAGTGTTGGTCTTGTGTTTCTGTCATGACATTTAAATCATTAGCATGCAGGTGCACTCTCTGTGTTTCGTGCAATACCTGTCTCCTTTCACCGTATTTAAAGACAATCTAGCAAGTTTGCAGGCCAAATGGATCCCTGAATGTGAGTCCACAAAGCAGTGAACAAGGCAGCACACTGCTTGGGGAGTTCCCAGCACAGCCAGCATCAACAGTGGGCACCAACAGTGACATTAAAACCAAAAAATGGCTTGTAATTGTTTGTAACTGACAATCACACTAATTAATTGTATGTAATGTTGCAGCTACTCATTATTCCTCCTTTTTCTTGAAATCAGCTGTCTTGTTTTTTAGCAACTGATCCATGGTTAATAGTGGTTAGCATTATGCACCCGAGCTCCTGGTTTACTAAACATAATGAATTATTCTGCTTCGTGGGGAGCCAACCATGCATTTGGTGTGTGAAATGGGAAATCCTTCACAGAGATCAGCACAGAGAGGCACAGCAAGGACTCTTGTGACTCAGCTTTGGGACTGAGTGGCAGATGAAACTCCACAGTGAGAGGGAGCCCTTGTTCCTGCAGCTCTGTGGAACCGCCTTTTTCCATGCCCTAAGGACTAGAAGAAGAACATGAAGCTTTTTTCCTTAGAGGATCTGGGTTCAGGTTTGGGACAAGTGCACATCTCCCTGGCAGCTGATGGTGTTATCCCTGTGACCCAGCTTTCTGTCAGCTGCGTGGGGGTAATGTCTACATTTCATGATTTTGTTGGTAGAGATATCTTACCTAACTCTCAGTCCTGCAAGGGCTGGGTGTCAAGATAATTCTCTGGGCTCTTCCTATATTTACAGAAGCTAGGAGAAGAGACATTCATCTCAGGTAAAAGCAGTGTCTAAGACAGCTGAGAAAAATTCCTCCTCCATGTACAAGACTATTTTTCTTTGAAGGGGACTTAAGCAACTAGCTCAGCCTCCAAGCTGTATTTTAGATGGTTGAAAATAGGTGAGGCAATTCCACCTGCTGCATCTACCTCTTTTGTTAAAATCCCTTAAGCCAGGGACTGTTATCTGCCACCATGGGCTTTGCTGTATGTCTATCATGGCAAAGTCTTCATTGCAGATGGAGTCCCTGCAGACAGTGTAATATGAAGACTAGATAAAAGGACTCTTAGAGCTGCTGACTGATGTTTAATACCTGACATCACCACCTTATACCCATATAAGCAGATGGGCAGCAGAAAACCTCTGCACATTAATCTAGTACAGGTTATGCCATTGGGCTCAGACACAAAATCATGCTCTGGCAGCTTAACATGCTGCTGCATATCTACAAGCAGATCTCAATATCCATGTGCTGATCTCATCCTTACCATCTCCTACGTGCTCCCGTGGAAGGCATGCACACAAATGAGTGTCTCAGATTGGTTCACAACAACTTCTTAAGCCACTGTTATCTTGTGCCTCAGCCCACAGGCAACCCCCACACTGGGTCTTTTTTTACTAGGGTTTCATGCTGACACTTGGGCATTTATTGAAATCTGCTGTGCAGCCATAAAGATTTTTGCTAAATATGCAACAAGCGTCAGTGTGTAGGATATAGGAAAGGGAGTAGAGTGGTTATTTGAAAAATGTTTAGTATATGTTCAGTGAGTTTTCATGCATGATTTTGCTGGTTAAGGTTATCAGAAAATTCAATACGTGTATGCTCAGAAAACATAATAGTTAAACCTTTTGGCAGGTGCATTACAATGCAGCAGAAGATCATTCAAAGTTGACCAGTAACTCTTGCTCCTGAAAGTAGAAATGCCCTGTCAAACTCCTGTGCTGCTTTATGAACCTCCTGGTCTGCTAAGCTGAAAGCCATTACCCTGCTCCCAGATGGCAGGAATTTAATTTGGAAAGTCACACCATGTCTCTCTTCTTTGCAATGTGCCCATTTGGCAGCCTTTGAAAACAGGTAAATGAATATGGTTTTAAAACAGAATTTTTATGCTTGTGAAAAATGCCAGCTTGAGACCAATAGAAACTTATGTCCTTTGCTTACCTGTGGAATTTGCAGTGTGAGTGCTGGCAATGGTCACAGCACCAACACAAATATTTCTCAACTCTCATTAGATGGAATCCAGAACAGGTGCCTCATGGTGCATCTCCATTTTCCTCAGCATGGATATTGCTGGGTTTATCCTCTTGTCTCATGAGAAAATATTGTGTAATTGCCAAGGGGCCTGTGCAGTGCAGCCCTGGCATCCTGCTGGCTGCCTGCTTGCTGGGCACCCCAGGTTCTCTATGCTTATGTGCAAGCACAGCTGGTCCAGATACTCTGCTCCACATGAGGAGGCCACAGTGATTCTCATTCCTGTGATCTCCCATTCTTCTTGCCAACGCCATTCCTTATGCACAGCCATAGCACCCTACAGCCCACCATCTTTGGCCTCTAAGGCAGTCCAGATCAGATTCAGCCCTCATGACTCCTGCCTGTGAGGTTTCAGCTCATCTCTTGAGGCAAACCTGTTAGGAACAGAAGAAACATGCAGGCTGCATCAGGTTGAGAGATGCTTCTGTGCCTTGTGCAAGAAGCATACACATCTGTCTGAAGCAACAAACCAGACCACTTTTGTCTTCAGTGCTGGATTCTTTTAATCTGTTTCTGACTTCCACTCCCACCTGAGAAGCTTTCTCCCTCCATATAGTGAAGTATGCTTCTTGTTTCTGCTCCTGGCCTTCTCTCCTCTCACATTAGTACAGCCAGGGAGATAGTCTTATCTTTATTAAGAGCCCTTTCTCAGCTGAGTGTCTAACCAGGATGGACCCGTTAGAATATCAGAGGCAAATGACTTGTTCCTCAGTGGTTTCAAGAGCAGAGCTAAAAACCTGGTTTACCTGAGCTATCTTCTTGTCCATGATGCTCCATTTAAAGAGGTTCTGTTACTTTTGCTCCTTTTCCTTCAATGCCACCTGAAATATTTTCTTCTCCCTTTCCTTAGTGTTCTTATCGGAATGTGGAAGCAAAAAAATCAGGAAGAAAATAATTGTTCCACACATTCACAAAGGGATCCATAAATGACTTTCAAACAGATACTTAAAAACACTGTAGATGCACTTCAGGCCATTAAGCTCTCAACAAAAAGATTTATGTTCCTCCCATTTCAATCCCTTGACAAGTCCAATTGCTAGATGTAAAAGTTTTTAATTACATATTTAGAAATCTTTACAAACTGTTGGGATTACGAGCAGAAACTCAGCACAGGGAAGGCCATAAGGTCTGCTCAGACAGGAAATCCATCATAAATAAGCATGCATGGAAATAAAAAGCAAAATAACCATTACCTCAAGCTGTGAATCAATGTGTTCCTAAGAGCTTAAGACCCTGAATCAGTAAACTCTTTAAGAGTATCCCTAACCTTAAGCAACCCAATTAACTTCAGTCATATATGTGTCATCAGTTTGCATCAGTGGGGACTTCCTCTTATGAGCTGAAAAAAATATTTCTAAAATTCATTTTTAGAGTCCAGAATTGAGGCCTCAATGCAGTCTGATGAACCTCAGTGCCTAGGAGAGTGCAAAACATAAGCTGGGAAAGCAAGGGAGGACGTAAGTTACTGCTGAGCTCATTTGCCAGTGTGAGGCATAAGGACCCAAAGGTTCATTTAGGGCCACACAAGCAGAATATGGCAAAACCAGGAAACAGATACCAGTCTTCCAAGTCCTGCTCTCTATATTTTAATCCTCTGTTGTATATCCTATAGAAATTCCAACCAACCTTTATCCTCCTTTAGACCTCTGTTAACAACTCAGGATGTAGAAGCGACTGCACAGTTGGTCAGCTGATACTTCACCTGCTGGGGATCAGGTAATACAGCTTCTTCCTTCCTAACACTGATTTAGAAACTCAGGCATAATGTGCTTGTGAAACATGTGTTTTTAGATAATAATATTTGAATTTCAAAAGGAAAGTGAAATATTATAATTTTGGTTAATTCATTCAGATAATTCTACCCAGCACATCATTGATAACCAAGCACATTAAGCAGTCTAAAGCAGCCTATTTCATATCACAGGAGTGCAAACAATAAGAAGCATACTGCCAAACCTTGAGAAATTAAATATAAGTAGAGAACAAATAATAAAGAGAAAGAAAACGCTGCGTAAGTTTTCTGAAAAGAACAAAGATATAATTACTTCAGCCAAAGGGCAGCAATAACACAGACACTGACAAAATGCAGGGATTTCATGTGCTTATTGACTCAACTTTTCACAGAAAAAAGTTGTTATCTTAGCAAATGCCACATTACATGATAATAATCAAGCTACTGTACTGTACCTCTGAGATATAAAGCACCTTTTACTGGAAATCAAAGGTACTTTTCTGCATAGTTGAGAGGAGAACTTTATGGTTCTTTGATGATATGTACACATATTTTAGTTTTTGCTTTTCTAACATTTAGAGCTGATTTTTTACTCTTTATGGTCATGAAACATTCTTGGATGTCTTTATTGGCTTTTGGTGAAGTAGCTGCAGAGTTAGGATGGAAACTTTCAGCATGCCCAACTAAGGCACATTTGAGGTCTGAATGAAAGCTTGTAATATGAAATGAATGAATAAAATAGAGGTGAGCTTATCTTTAAACCCTTAGTCTCCAATTTTTCCATCCATCCTTACTGTTAGCAAAGTGTCTCTTGGATCAATGACAGTGAACCTCCATTTTAAGACCAAAGGTAACACCAGGCTCTTGGGACAAGAAGGTGATGAATGCTCTGAGGGTGTCAAAATTTGTACCTCTTGTGGGTGATGAGAAGTGGGGAGAGATAGTATATCTTCAGGATAAGTGATTCTGTGGCTGTTCTTGGAAGTCATTGCCAGTTTGGTTTCCAAAATATAAATGTCACAATCATGGCAAGATAACCTTGCTTGATATGGATTGTATTAGTGTCAGCCTATCTGATATGGAATGTATTAGTGTATCAGCCTGTCTGCCTCGCCCTGTTTTCCACCTTGGGGTTTATTTTGTGTTGTTTTAGAGAGAGGGAACCGGTGACTATTGGAATATTTTAATTGAGGATGAAGCATTTTCAGTCTGCTAATAAGGGCCATCTTGCCATCTTGGTTGCTGATGGGCTGGGTAATCTGAAATGCCAACCAAATTCAGAATACAAACATCACTTTAAATATTGAAATTCTTTCACTCCTGTCCTATTGGTGTTTTTTTTCCCTAAGAACTGTGATCACATCCATCTTAATTAGGCTAGGAAAAAACCCTCTGAAAATTGAAGAAGAATCCCCTACCTGCAGATGCAAAAGGCTGATGTATTAATCTACAGCTGGAATGTAAATTGCAGATACCGGAGTCTGGCTGTTTCAGTAGTATGTCTGTGATGGATTTTAAATCTATCCCTGTATATAAAAAAACCCCACCATATATATAAAAAAACCCCACCAGTTTACCTGAGACTGTGAAGCATAAGAGAATAATGCTTTCTTGGTACTGTAATTTCTATTACAAATCAGCTGCAAATATTTAAGGAGCTTTATTTGCTGATGTACATTTTTTTTCTTAGTTGGTATGACATGAGAGAAAGAAAAGTCAACCTGTAATGTGTTTGGGATGGCCAGTGTGATTAAACTTCCTGGCTGTGGCTGTACTGTATGTTATGTGAATGTATTATTTGTGGGTGTATTTAATTTTGGATGTAATGGTACCAATTAGCCTCTGGTATCATGTTTATTTTTTTTTCCTCAAAAACATCCCTCCCTTCAGAAGACTTTTTAAAGGGAAGAGGAGACAGGAAACAGGTTATTTTTATATATCAAATTTAACATCTACTGTATCTATGGATAACAGGTTCTGAGGGGAACTGCTGAGTGCATCACAGTAAGCCTGGCAGAGTTAAGTGTGGAAAGTCGGTCTGAGCACATGCTGTAATGGATTTGACCTCGAAGAGCACTGCAAAGGGAAATTGCAGATAACCATCTGAACTGACTTCAGAAGCCTGTAGCCCTGACTCCCTGGATACAAAGAGAAAAGGGAAGGACTAAATAGATGGAGTGAACAATCAGAAATACAAGGTTGAATAAATGCTTAATATTTGAAGTGACAGTAGAAGAAAACAAAAGCAGTACATTTGCTTGCTTGATTACAACCAAGTAAGAAAACTAAAATTACTTAAGACAGTTTTATAAAAGTAAGATATATATTCAGTAGAAGTGAGATGTGAAAGTAATATAGGAACAATAAAGACATGCAGTGGGGAAAATCTTAAACTCACCTTAAACTTGCCTTTCCATGGCAAATAACTACTGATTAAGAATACTAAGGAGAAACTGGAGAACAAGACTTGCATTCTCCTCAGCAGGTCTGAGTTCAAGGCTCCAGAAGGGGCAGAAAAGAGAATAAACACCAACTCATATTATATCCACTTCTTGTTTTATTGGATGGACTTTATGCTTGGTTGTTCTTCATATCATATTTTTTAGTAAAGGTAGCAATTAGAAAGTGCTTTGAGGATCCTCTGGAACTGGGAGCTGCTGTGAGCAAGTGCCATTTTTTTCTCTCTATTATGTTTAAAGAGAGGCAGAAAAGGAAAAAAGAGTGTGTGCATATGCTCACTGCCATATCTGATCTACAGAACTCCGAGTCAGAGTCAAAATAAGTCTTTAAAGGGAATATAGACAGCAGCGTATTTATTTTTGATTTATTAGAATAGTTTTCAGACTGCAGTCTTATTTGTCCTGTGAGAACAGCACTCTCTGGTAATGGGAGCATTGAATTTTCATGTGAAACATTTTAGAGAGCATATTTTTTTTCACCTACAAGAGTGTGACAAGAATTTGCTCTTGTGTGATGATGTGGAAGTTAAAGCTGCTATGCTAAACATGTATTTATGATCACTGCTGGCACGGCTGCTGTGTATTTTGTTTATGTTGTTACAAACCTACTTGTGACACATTATAAAAAATACATCCTTTTGTGGTAGTCTTGCACTGAGGCAGAATAAATCATGCCTCCTACATCTGCTCCAGCTTTTCTGATATTGCCCATTTGCTGCTCCCTACCCTGGAGAAGGGAGAGCTTGTGTGATTTTTAGTCCCATACCAGGTAATGTCGAAGGCCTCATGAAAGGGTAAAAGTAGATGCCTTAATACAGTTGTCAGAGAGGCAAACCCCAAACCACAGCACAAAGCAGCTACTATCCTTCAATCAGAATAACCTGCTTTCATTAAATGTTAGTCTGGGAATGGTCTAGACATGCTTTAAATATGTGAAGAACAACACAGTGAATAATTTCAAAATGGGGAAAGAAAAAAACCTAAAATAGATACAAAGCTTCCAAAATGAACAAGAGCTAGCCACATCCAACACTAGGCAAGAAATACTGAAATCTTTAATTTTCTCTGATCTTTCATATTAATATTGACAAAAACATGACTACTATCTCTGTGTGCCTTTGTCACAGACATCTCTCTGTGATACTTTAGGAAAAAAAATAAAAACACTGTCAAATACTTGCAACACTATTTTAAAAGCTCAAGATTGGATTTTTTGAAAATCACATTTTTTTCTTTTCACTTTCCAAACCAGCATTTTTCATTATTGCTTAATTAACAGCATTCTAAGGTGTTTTTGATTGAGTATAATCATTTGATTTTGATATGCATGTTCTTCATAGCCTTTCTTCTATTTGCCTGTCAATATTCCTACTGACATCAGCAGTGCAAACCCAAACCCTATTGTTTGATATTTAAAGGATATGGTTTTTTTGCTATGCCTGTAGAGAAAAATGCAACATTTCTTTGGTTGGGTTTTTTTTTGTGGTTGGAATTTATACAGATGTGTGTTGGCATGACTGGTGTTTCAGTGTTTATTTGCTTTGATATAATAAGAAAAAGTTCTATGACAGCAGTTCCAAACTTAATGTATTTCGGATATTTTATTGTCTTTCCCCATAGCTGTGATTGCTAGGAATGAATACAAAGCAACTATTACTGAATGCTGAGAAAGAAATGATGGGAACTTTAGTGGATATCACTGTAAAGCCAGCATTTGCTATCTGTCATCACAGGTGTTTTTAAGCTTTTCTCTTAACCCAGAAGATAAATCGCACCCATATGTTATGTTCTACTGGGCTGTAATTTTTGGTTGATGCTGAACTTTCAACGGGGTTTAAGTACTGACTCTTCAGAAAACAGCTGGTTATGAGGCATTTTGTTTAATCATGCTTTGTTGTTTTGACTCTCCTGTAGTGTTAATCATCCTGAACAACACAGCTGAAGATATAGGTCAATGACCCCTCTATCCATATACTCTGACACACTAATCCACAGGGGATTAGCCACCTAAATGGAAATTTTATTCATTACTTCTTTTGTCTTGCTATTCTGCATGACTTTTTCTAAAAGGCTACATGAGTAAAAAACTAAGGTCAGCAAAACTTTGTTTGCTCAAGTACTTTTAGATTATGTTTTTCAGTGTAATATAAAGATAGTTTTCATGCAATGCAGCTCATTTAATTCAGTAGAGAAACTAAGGGGAACAAAGTAGCACAAGCAAACTACAGAGCACTTTGCTGAATGTTCTCAAATTTCTTTTGACACTTCCTGGTGACAGAAAGCCCTGTGCTAAATATGTTTGTGCTGGTCTGCTGTGAAAATGCACCGTTCAATAGCTTCCAGAGTTTCTCATCTCTTACCTATGGTGTGCAAACCTACACCTCTGACCACTGGGCTCCCTTGCAGAGTTTGGATGGCTACTGTGTGTCTCAAAGACTTTTAAAGGATTTTTGTGAACTGCTTCCAAGGTGCATCTCTACTTTTAATCTCCTCATGACAGAGAATTGTCAGTGCATCATGCCATTTATGAGAGGCAAAGTGAAGAGATGCCTTAGAATAAAAATAACTGGAAGCTCACAAAAAGAAATAATTTTTGCTTATTTTTGACAAATATGATTTAATTGTAATTTAAAGTAGCAAAATTTGGCAATACAGTGATACTTTCATTTTTTCTTATGTCATAAAGTTGGCTGTTTCACAGCTGGCCCCATGGCCCCCTGGCTTCAAGGTCAAAATGGAGCATAACGTAATTTAATATATAATTCTTGATTTTGCCCAGCTAATTCTTTGGCTTATCTCATTTTAACACTGCTAGTGCTCTCCATTGACTGCTTCCTTTGAAAAACAGCTTAAGGCTGATTCCAAGACAACGTCGATTTTAAAAGAATAGAGCAGGTTAAATGGAATTTCTATCACAGCATTCTATTAGATATCTCCTAAGAAGAGATCATAGTCAAGATTACTGTAAATTGTTTGGTTATGCAGTCCTCGGGTCCTGTGTTTGTAGCCTAAGGGAGAAATCTGTATTTCTGTATATCTATATTCTACTTACAACATAATGATATAGTAAAGTGGAGTGATGTATTCACAAAAGCTGTTTTAGTTTAAGGAGGCCTGGAAATCTACAGATAGCTCAGAGCATTAACCGAATCTACCACTCCATATTTTTAGGTTAAAGAAAAACCTAAAGTCCAGAAAAGCCCCTTTTAAGGCTTGCATGACTGAATTCTGGCACTACTTGGTTTTGCTAATTCTTGTCTTAAAAGACAAAGTGGGTTTTCTGTCTAATCTAGGAATATAAATCTGTCAAGACATACCAATAAAGACTGAGTCATGGACAAAAGCACTTTGAACAAATGCTGAAGGTGTCTGAAAGAGCTGGTGTAACTACAAACCTCATCTCTCTGAAACAGCATTTGCCTGTAGATGATCTATCATGTCTCTCAGGTATACATGGAACTATTAAATTTGGTGTTCCAGCATGTTGTTGGTTAAACTTAGCTTCTATCTCAGCCTCAGTTTACTTCTCATGAATCAGAGGTTCACTTTGCTAGAGCACTCAAAAAGAAAGTTGCTTGCTGAAGCTGCACTAAACTCATCCAGCTCCTACTGAAGTAAAAATTCTGATTAGTTCCCCATGGTTCATTCAGCTATGCAAAAGCTGGTTGGGAAGGCATTTTTCCTTTTGGAAATAGATCATGGAAAAGAAGCCAACTGGATTCCAGGTTGCTCCTCTGAGGCCTCAGCAGGCTACTACTAAGGGCTGTTGGCAGACCTACCAGCTTCTGCAAGGCAAGTAAAATAGCATTTCTACCTCCGTGTAGCTTTGCCTCATCTGGTCTTCTGCTCCTTCCAAATAAATGAAAGCCACACATGTTTTATTGCAGATTTTTGGAGTGCAGACAAAGTGCAAGGAGAGGGGATAATTAGACTTCAGGGTGGTATCTCCCTCTAGCATCATAAATCAAAATTATTTAACACTGAATACAACAGCATGTTTGTGGATCTTCTTTCTGAAAGCTCATACTAATTTTTTCCTGGATTTTTTTCCTTTTCTCTCTTGGCCGAACCTTTCTGCTAGAGTAGAAAATTGAAGTTTGGCAGTATAAAAGCTTCAGACAGTGAAGCTGACTTTTGATCATCTAGGCCTTTGATATTTTGAGAATGGGAACAAAATTTTTTGATTTTTTTGACTGTGTATATAAATCAAACTTGCTGGACTGCTACTGACCCTGTTTGACTGGCAGCATCGTGGTGGGGTTTTGCTACCAATCAAATGTAGGGGCCTGGACTCACTGCAGTGAAGTCTGCTGAGGGTGGGTATCAGCATCTCACCCAACTGCAATCCCCACTCATCTTATAATGATTGATATACTTTTCTTATCCAAAACCATCGGAGAAAACTTTCAATCATTTATGTGCCAGTCAGCAATGACTGTTACATGTGAGTGGATAGCATCCTTTTTTACTTATGTAACACTCCAGCAGAGCAATTCTTTGTGCCATGTCATCCTTATGATGACATGGCTCTGACTGTGAGAAGGCTCAGGTGTTTCTCACAATCAGAAGGCTCTGATTTTTGAGAAACACCAGGTCATGGGATTGGTGAGTATTGATTCCCAGAGAAAGGCTGGATCACTAAAGACATTTCCTGTAGCTCTCTGGGTTTTCCTCAAAGTTGCACTTTTTTTCTGGATGATTCCAGTGATGGCATATTTAATTGCTTTTTTGTCCTTTGCAATTTGTAGGGACTTTTTTCCCCCTTTTCTCTGGAGAGCTTTCAAGCTGAATAACACTTAATACTGAAAATGAATATGAGTACACAGTAATGTTTCTTGTCTGGATCTGTCATGTAAAACTGTTCAAAAGTGGAAAAATGCTTTCTTCATTAGGAGTAGACTTTGCATTCTTGTGCTTAACAAATTTAACTGAAATCACAGGAGTTCTAATTGCACAAACAACATACAATGTGACTGCAAGAATTTTTCCTTTAAAATAGGTAACTTGCATGTTCAGAGTTTCAGGCTCAAATATGGTTATTTAGAAGCTAAAACTATTACATATATATATTCTGGCATATCAGGATAAGACTTATACCCTTTGTTGTATTTCATCCAGGGGAAAAGAGGGCTGGGAAATCACTTGAAAAAATATGACATAAGAAGCAGAGAAAATGGGCTTAGTGGAGATGATGGGGCAAAACCCAGGAGGCATATCACTGAGTCATGCTGTGCCAAAATATAGATTTTAAAATTGTTTCTGTCATCTTAGGAAAACCCACAACAATTTTTTCTGAATAATCAAAAGCTCTTACAACTTTTGTTCGAAAACAGTTTGCTGTCCTCATCCTTGTTCCTTCAGGTATTCCTATACATTAAAAAGCTGATATAATTTTGACACGTTGCGTTTGAATAATGTCCTTTTTCCTCACCTGATGGAAGAGAGCCTTCTAAGCCTGAGAACAGCTACCAGAGCCAATTGAAGAATGTTACAAAATGCATTGGAGCTGTATGAAAACGTTGCTATTTGTTAAATTGGACTTATTTCTCCACCTGGTGCTGCCAATTAATTTGCCCAATTTAACCTTTTAAAATGTCATTCTTTACCCCCCCCTTAAAGATACCTAACTAATCCATTTTTTCCTCTCTTGAATTCTTAAAAGCTACTGCCTTTTCCATGTAGGAACTTCTCAGGATGATTGTGAAAAGGAAGAAAATGTATTGCGAAAGCAGCTTCCCTCCTGGGAAGTGAATGATAATTTTGCCCCACTTAAAGTCATTGTATGTAATTAATCTACTGCTTTTAATCACCTCAAAATATGAAAATGTGAAGCATTGAAATTAGAATTATTCAATATTCAATATTTCCGTTTAAAACTAGCTAATGTCTGTCCATGGCATGGCAGTCCTGCTGGCATCTTGTTTTAATGGCTATTTTGAATTCTCTTCCAGTTTAGAAAAAAAATCACCTATTATGCTGATGTATCTGTAGACCCTATATTTTTCACAGTTATGGATCTTGTATTATGTTGGGATTTCTTTCTTTTTTTCAGAGACATTTCATTCTTAACTATGATGTCCATTAGTATTTCATTTAGGGAACTATGAAAAATGATGATATTAAATGCTTTACAAATAGGCTTTTATTCATCCTATTTGCCATAATGCAGAATGACGTGATTAGTAGTGATTTTTAACTGGCTTCTAAGAAGGTGTCATGTATCAGTTTTGTCATGTGGATTAGTTGTTATGGTAATGAGAGCGTATCAATTATTTTTTGGAAGGTTGCATTAGATCAATTATATAATTAATCTGTCTTGTTTCTTAACTTGTCTGTTTCTCCAGTAATTTCTTGAGTGCAAAAATATTGGTGTTACCATAGGCAGTTAGTATTTTTCTGATCGAATTGCACAGATTATTTTGCAAGCAATACTCTATGAGGTATTTTTGTGTTTTTATTTCTTATGATAAAGGGCTAATTTCACTCAGTTTCTAAGTATTTTTTAAAATTTTTGAAATAAATTGTTTACATCTTGTTGCTTTCTTTTAAAACACAAGTTTGTCAGTAACAGAGTTTTTCTCTGGCACTGTAAAGCACATATGAACTGAAGGTATTTGCTAACAAAAATTTGAGAGCTGTGGCAGAGTCCATGTGTCTCCTGTTCTAAATAGACTCTCTAACCGTCAGCTGTCAGGTTGCTTTTCTGCTTCCATTTCCCACTTATTCTTGCCTGCACAGAGTCCTAACTTGAAGGGGGATGGAGATCAACTTTGGTCCTGGAGCCATGGTTTCCTTCAGACTTTGGTAAGAAGTCCATCTCTCTCCAACTCTTCTATGCTCAGAGCACAGACCCCAGCTGAATCTGGATCCACTCAGGCAATGCTGAAGGGCAAAAGTTTTCCACAATTCCTTGTATCTTGTCTACACCAATCTTTAAAAAAAGGTGGATCTGCGTATTTCTGAAAAGGTGTGTAACTGAGTTATTTATATACACAGAGGGAAACTATATTTATGTAAATTATTCCAGGACAAATTCTGTCCTGAATTTCCTCCCCACATTAGAAAAAAAGCAGCTCAGTTTTCTGAAAATGGAATGATTTGATTAAAACATACTTATGTAGTTTTCTCTAAAATACTGAAAAATCTTATAAGGTTTGATTTATGAAATATGCAACCTTTAAATCTGTATTTGTGCTCAAAACAACTGCATTTTTCCTGCATTTATGACATTTATGCAGTGATATGTTGGACAACCCTACCTGTTAAGTGAAAATTTTAAGTTTTTCTGCCACTTATCTACCAAGAGAGATCATTGCAACTATGCAACCGATAATGGAGTAGTT
The DNA here is from genome assembly GCA_013397195.1 of Hylia prasina. NCBI lineage: Eukaryota > Metazoa > Chordata > Aves > Passeriformes > Sylviidae > Hylia > Hylia prasina. The sequence goes on along the minus strand of VYXD01013981.1, from coordinate 668,110 downwards.
GTTCAAAGGTAACATTGTATTTCTTCAGTGGAGATCATCACTAAGAAAAAGGCAAATATCTTCCAGCTAAGAAAATCTCAACACATTCTTGTAACACAGAAGGGAAAAAAAAATTAAGCGTTCTAGATCCATTCTCCAATATACTGCCAGCTTTGCTTTACTACCAGAGTAAAACATCACTGTGTACACCAAAAGGTGACATTATCTTTTGAATAAAGTTGTCACCAAAGAAGTGTTCACTCATATCTATGAAGAGCTGAGTTCATCCTCAAACTCAAATGTCTGCCAGGCCCAGTAATCATGTGCAAACCATGAATAGATTAAGCCAACACCCCACGAGGGCCTGGGGCAGCCAGGTGTGATGGGTGCACCTGCTCAGCTCAGCTCCTGCTCAGTCTGGGCACAGCAGGCTTGGCTGTGCTGGCCATCCTGCCCCTCGAGCCACCAGAGGATGGTAAAGCAGTTAATGCTTTGAGCCACACCTGTAACCAGGCCCATGAGATGAATTAAAAGTGTGTGGACTGCAGAGTGTTTGTACTTTAACTTGCTGTTATCCTTAATCAGCCAAAAAGTCTGAGCGCTTTTTAGAGGGCATGAGTGTCTCTGGATAGCAAAGTGGGAGGTTATGTCATTCATTCCTTCATGCACTAGGCCTAGAAGAAGCTTAAATCCCCAAATTACCAGTTAGTAAATGGGGAGATACCAGTCGAGGTTAAACTTAGCAACTTTTTACTCCTGAAGTGCCTTAACAATAAGTATATAAAGTGAATTATAATGAGCACTTGAGGCTTTTTGTTTCTTACACTCAACTTAATTTTACAAGAAATGAGATGGTGGTGGAGACCTACACTGCACCAACGTGTGATTGTGACTATCACCAAGGTGAATGTACCTTTGGGCTGCCTTTTACCTTGTGAGAGCATGTCACTTCACACAGGCATAAGTGACAGCTGAAAAACAAAACCTTAGAGAAGAAATCAGAAATAAAGTTACCTGCGCTGCAGTGTTTATATGGTTCTTCAAAACAATAAATGACAGAATACAATGACAGACATTAGTAAGTGGTGCCCTTTACCAGTCCAGATTTGATGATTATGGTGTCACAGTCCACTCTAAGAACTACATTTTAAGAGGACTTAAAGATTATGAGCTTTGGTCTGGCAACCATCAGTGCCTATTCAGTTGCCATTATCTCAATGTCCTTCCCAATGTGGCATTATTTAAAATAGGTAAAGTTGCTGCTTTACATTACTAGTTTCTTCAATACTGGTCATAAATATTTGTCAGCTTTACACGATTTCTCATCAGAGTACTATTAGAAGATGAGTTCCAATAACTCATTTTTGAAGATATAAGATTGAGGGTACAGAGGAATAATGACACCTATGAGGACTCAGTAGTAGAGCCCAAAAGAGGAGCTAGGCTTCTCAGCTTCTTACTCAGTATCTGAACCAGTTTCTGCTGCTATGATTTAGCATAGCTTGAAAGTGGTACTGATGTAACAATTACATATGTCTCTGAAGGAAGGCACAATGTAGATGCAAATCTGTTATCAAAGGACTAAAAAAAAAATCTTTCTATCATGGTGTGGTGGGTTAACACTGACAAGACACCAGGAACCCCTCAAGTTGCTCTATCACTCTTTCCTCAGCAGGACAGGGGTAGAAAATGCAATGAATAAAGCTTGTGGGCTTTATATAAGATAATATATAAGATATATTATATAGCAGGGAAATCACTCAGCAATTACTGTTGTGGACGGGACAGATAGCACTTGAGAAAGTTTGTTCAATTAGTTAAATTTATTGCCAATAAATAACAGAGTAGGACAGTGAGAAATTAAATTAGAACCATCTTACCATCCTCCCTTTCTTCTTGGGCTCAGCTTCACGCCCACTTCTTCTACCTTCTCTCCCTGGGTAGCATGGGGCTGGGGATTAGGAGTTAGGATGACCGTCAATCCATGGCTCTTTTTCTCTGCCATTCCTTCCTTCTCACACTCTTCCCCTGCTCCAAGAAGAGTCCCTTGCACAGAAGACAATCCCCTCACAAACTTGTCTTTGTTTGGACTGCTTTTCTCTTGCAGCTGCTGCACAGTGTTTTTTCACGCTTTCTGAAGTACTTTCCCAGAGGTACCACCCACACAGATGATGGATTCGGTTTTGGCCAGTGTCACTTCCATTTTGTAGCTGACTAAAACTGGCTCTGCCCAACACAGAGCCAGATCTTGCCTTCTCAAAAGAAGCCAGGTGTCTTCTCAAAAGGATCCAGCACTGCAGACTCCCTGCTACTGAAACTTTGCCAGGTAAACCCAATACACATAGCAAGGAAAAATGTGACCTCTGATGGTTTGCCTGGATTTTATTTTATTTCATTCTGTGTAGAAAAATTATCAACACCTTCAAAAATGATAGGTAGTCAAAATCATCTTCTTCACTTTAAAGACACTAGTGAAATATCAATGGAACAAAAATGAGTAAATTGTACCTGTACATATGCGTTTTGACAGTCCTGTGCAAAAAATGCTACAAAACATTTCTTTGGAAGCTGAAACCACTACACATAAAGTGTATTTAAAACTTCTGTGTATTAAAACTTTTAGAGAAAACTTGTCTTTATTCTTATTCTAAATGGGTTAATTATCTTGCTAGTGTAGCTTTTGACTTAATATTATGTTTCAATTAATGAAGTCAAATTTTTTTTAGTGCTCTGGGACAAAGCAGAACGTTGTAGTAAATGCTGCAGAGAGTTATATGTTCAGATCTTTAATGGGCAATTTAGTTACATTAGAATATTTTCCATTTGTGGTTTTAGTATTAATTTCATTTTTTCTGTGTAGAGCTTATGCTTCACATCTTTCCATTTATCTTTCCAGTTCCTCCACAAGATGATTGTACAGATTCTCAGTGTTTCTTCTGGGACATGGTGGCTATTCCCTTGGTAACACATTGCTTAATCCTTGAATATTCTTGCTGCACTAAATCTAGGAGACTTTAGAACCATGAATCTGAATGCTGAAGTAATTCCCGATTGGTTTCATTTCTAGTGGGAGTATATACTTTATGTTGGCTCTTTCTATCTTGGCTGAGACAGTTTGCGCGTGATCCTAATTTGGCTTCACAAATAAGCTTTAACAGACTGGAAAATAATAAGGGACATTTTGTGACTGGTTTTTAGGATATCAAAATGCTGAAAAGGGGACTCACTGTGGAAGGTATGGTCTAATAATTGAAGTTTATAGGGTGATATGATACATGCTTAGCAAAAAAAAAAGATTTTGTAAAGGCTAATTAAAAATACATCTCCTAAAATGTTATAGTAGTTGAGTATTCAAAGAGGAAAAGTGTGTTAGTAAGAGAGCTTGTAATATCCTTGTTGCAAATTCTTTAGTGGCTCTTCAGAATAGAAAGATTTCTAATCTGCACATTGTAATCAATAATTTGTATATGTTACAGTGCCTTGGTTTTCCTGTCTGAAGTCCCTGAAGATTTTCATTCTTGCTTTTTCTCTGATGAGTTATTGACTTTTCAGTCCCAGTTTTATCTAGGCAATATTTGATACTAAAGCAGTCCAAAGTACATTTTCTTTCAAAAAATCTTACATGGTTCTAATTTTTTAAAACCTAAATATATCTGTATTTATTATTTTGTATGTAATTTGTGGCGGCATGTTACCACATCAAACATCATCAAAACCTATCCTGAATTTTCCTGCCTTATCTTGTTAACCAGCCGTGCTCAGTACCTGTCTCTGTTACACAGAAATTGACATCAGCATTAGAATGATCCTTGCACTTAAACAACTAAGTAGCAGCTGGGATCCTCCTTCTAAATTGAGTATATCAGGCCACCAAGATGGTTCCAAGCGTTGTACAAAAAGTCATTGATTTATGCCTAAAAAACAATAGCTTCATGCAAAGTCCTTTCTGCTAGCTGTTTTCTTTATAAAGACTTATTAGAAGAAATGTATTTGATTTAACAGCTCTCTCAAGGCCAGATGTATTTTCCTGTTCCTTTATGAAAAACAGTGCAGTCACTTATGAATAGATTCTCCACTTGGGAGGGCATGCTTGTAATGGTGCTGTTCCTTTGAGATTCAATGACTGGCTGGAAGTTCTGAGAGGGAATGAATCTGGAAAGATGCACCCTAAGCCACTGTGCCCATTCTTTTGACCAAGACTGCAAGAATTTATCCTTTCAGGACACCAGAGTATTGTACCTCTGTCACTGGAGCAATTCCACAACTGAGATAAGGAATGCGACCTAGTGTTAATACTCTACAAACCTACAGAAACTCTACAAATTCAAATATATACATGTACTCCTAGTAAATCTAATGGGACAGAAATATCTCCACAGGCTTTTTATAATTCCTTTAGGAGACGTATGATATTGATGGAAAGAAGTACTCAGTGTATACTGTATGATGTATCTGTCAGCAGCCTGTAAGTGGCTCGTATAAACACTTGACCTATGGCTGTTCTTAATAATCACTGATTTGAGAACTGTCATGTTCTCATATCTGTTGAATTATAATTAAGGCTTATTTAAAAATAATTGCATGTATCCTCACTTATCTGGGTGTTTTCTTGTTCATATCTTCCTGATGCAAATTTTAGATGCTTCAATTTGAAAGGCTGCTACCAGACCTACATTCATGCCTTTGTAAAGCAAAAATCTACATATGTTTATCAGAGGCAGAGAATTAAAAATTTAACTGAAAACCATAAGAAAGCTTAGGTTGAAAAGAGATCTAATCTAACCTCAGTGTAGGGAAGTATCAATGCAAGCATACAGTATGATCTGCACTGAGGTAGTTACTTTCTTCTTCAGAAGCTGATCAGAAGGTCAAATAGTTTTTATATGCATTTGAATTTTTGAATAAATATATTTGTGACTCTTAGATGACTTCAGTTTCTATGAAGAGTCATGCAGCCAATTTGCCAGCAGTGAACATTCACAGAAAACATATGTCAGTCTCCAATCCTAATTTTCTGCATATGAATATTTGAACAAGGGGCAGGATACAAAGCCCATTGTAATCACCCAGAAAGACACCCACTGACTTCAGCTGCCTTTCTTTTATTGGTTTCTGGAAATATTAACTTAATTTTCCAGTCAGGGAAAAGAAGTTATGGGGCTCTTAAAATTTTATTTAAAATCTGCCTAATCATAATTGATTCAGAAATGTATAGCATGCTCTGAAAATAATTTGATATTTTATTGAATTCAGAGTTCAAAGGTGTATTCTCTTGCATAGAAAAAAACCAACAATGAATTCTCTGAATTGATTGATTAATAGTCAGAACAGATCCACATTCACATTATTGTAAACAATTCTGTTTATAATTATATGTAATATGTAGAAGCTTGAGATCTGTTGTCTAGAGCCACAGTGGTCTTTACTTCCTAGTAAATATTTTAAGTGTTCTTAGACTTTTGCTTTTGCATTAGTGATTTTTTAATTGCAGATAATTCCTTAGAGGGGATCTGCTTTAATTCCCTTGTATTTTAGAGATTCTTCTTGAAGTATGGTCAGACAATATTATTGTACTAATTCTCAATGAAATTAAGGTCTGTTCTATTGAGTGGTACAGATCTCTTAAAAAAGACATTGAGAATAATACCCCACTGTCAGCTGTTGGCAGTAAAATAACTGAAAGCTGCTGTCTTCCTTACAGGTGGCTCCAGCCAGATCTCTGGACTAACCATCACAGCTCTCCTTCCAGTGCTGCTGCTCCCACCTGTACAGCATGACCTTTCTGGAGTAACCTCTCATGTGGACCAGATAATGGAACCAAGCTGTTTCATCCAGTAACTTTGTACATTTACTTTTTGCAAAAGTGAGAAAACAAGATCTTAAACATTGAGGGAAAACAATGCTCAGTTCGATTGAACTGTTTTTCAAAACTGGTTAAATTAGCTGCTCCTAGGTTATGCTGGGGCTGGAGCAGATTAGGAGGGTATAAAACTTTACATACTAACAAGAGTTACTTGTCATAAAATGAAGAAGCTGTCACCAATGCTGACTCTTTTTCTTGCAATGCTTCCTTTTTATATACTGCTAAATCTATTTCCTTGACTCTCTTTTCGGATGAAAAATTGCTATACCCTTCATTTTCCATGTGCAATTAAATAACTTTCCTTCAAAGACTCATCCTAACACATGTAGAAATTATGGCAAACTATAAAAATAGCTAATGAATTTCCTTACATCTTACTGGGATTTCCATTCAGCTGTGCTAGTCTTGAAAGGATTTATGGAGGAATTCCATCCAGGAATGGAAAATTCTCAAACACTTATGATCACATGGGGAAAAGTTCATAACTGGGAACAGCTAAGGCAGGATGGGGCCTTCAATGAGTTTGTTATCATGGTGTTTTGAGTACCTTGTTTGTGGGCATCTGACATCACGACAGGCAATTTGAGAAGTTCTAAACTTTCTTAAGGCAATTCATATTTGGAGTGAAAAATTGCACTTTTCACACCAAACAGATCTGTTATTCCTTCCCAAGAAGATCAGGAGGAAAAACACCTTCTCTCTTTTTAATGCACACATTTATGAAGAAAAATGCTTTTATTCAGACTGTGGATAGAAGAGAAATGGGTTTAAAATCCTGTACTGGCTTGAACAGAGAGGCAGACCTCTTGATAGATTACATAGGGTTTAAATAAACTCATCTATTTTTTATTGTATTCATCTGATAGTTTACATTTTAAGGACTGAATACTGAAAACAGATTTCATCTTGCTGGATCCCTGAGAATGGGATTTTTATAACAGTTTTTCTCCATTAGTTTTTTATGTGATACTACTCTAAAGAAAATTAGAAAATTAGAAACCTAATGGATAGAGGCTTTCTGTTCACCCACTCTTATAGTTGTTTGTTTAGTATTTTTTGATTAATGAGGGCTCAATCTTCAAAATCATAAAGAAAAAGTTTTCAGAAGTTTTGTCCAACTCCATTAAACGACATAAATCACCATTACCTGTACTTTCTCCGAAGTACACTGCTCTACAAACTGAAGCTCTTTGCTCTCTTATCTGTCAAAACTTGTAGGTCATTATGCAGTTAATGATTAAGCCAATGTATAGCACACAAGCTTCTAAAATGAAGAAATATTCTGACATGAGTGTTGTTGACCCCTTGCACTACTTATGTTCGAATCAGCTTGATGGTGTTTCCACAGATTCTGAGGGGAGGTGGGAGCAGAACTGTGGTTTCTATAGCCTACATTTGTTTACTGTGATGTAATCAGGAGTCTCTAGCTATTTTAGAAAAAACAAGATGTATGGATGTTCTGCAAAAGTCCTAGTTACAAAATATTTTTACACAAAACCAGTCAAAACACACAAAGTTACTGTTTTGAAGAGTACACCATTCAAAGTGAAATTGCTCAGAGATGTAGACTGTAGTTCTACATAAGTCTTTTTACAAGCATTCAGCGCTACTGCATAAAGACAGAATTACAGGAAAGAGTTCCTTTAAAGCCAGGCTTGAATGCTAGGTTGAATCCTTAATTTTCTGATCTATCATACATTGAATTTTTTTTGGATCTTTCTAGTTTGCATATCATACCCAATCCCTCTGAAGTCCAAGCAACTTTCTCTCTTTTTAGTTATTTGACAACGACCCTTAGGAAGAAGTGTGACATATGTGTAGAACCACAGGATGAGCCAGACACAGAGTTATGACTATAGTTGTTATCTCATTCTAAGTTTTTCGTGGAGTTTCTGCCCTCCTTACACCAGCAATACTGGCTTATGCCAAGTAGAGACAAAGCCAAGAATTTGAACATAATCTGGAAACCCCAGCTTCTGTACTTCCCACCTGGTACAAGAACTTGCACTGAGCATGGGCCATGCTCAAAAAATTTTGATTCACAGTCCCCTTCTGATTCAGTGTCATAAAGGCAATCTTCCATATAACTTTCCTCTAGCATTAAAAAGTGAAATTTTGTTTCCTTTCATGATGAGTGCCTGAGAAAACAGAAAGAATCAAGCTCATTTTTCATCATGGTAATTTTGGTAAAGTGGATTCCCTACTGTTCTCGCAATAATATTTCAGACAAGTTAACCCTGAAACTTTCCTATAAAGTGCAACAAGCTAAACCTATCAATCAGAAAATGCATAAGAGAAAGAGACTCCAGAGAAGAGAACACATGAGAAAAATCTCTCTGAGATCTCTCTTTTGCTCCCTTGGAGCAAAAAGTGCTATTAGGCATTTGCATTACAAGGACTTATGTGAGGACTGGAAAGTTTCAGGCGTCTGTAACTGTGGTGAAACGAGTTGCCCTTGGCTGGACAACAGGTCCCCACCAAGGCCCTCTATTACACTTCTTCTCAGCAAGATGGGGGAAGAAATAAGATAGAAATAAAACTCTTGTAGGTTGAGATAAGGCAGTTTAATAAAGTAAAAGCAGCAGGTTACATTTGCACAAAGAAAGAAGAAACCAAAAAAAATATTTTTTTTTTACTTCCCATCAACAAGTGATGTTAGACCTTTGGTCAGGTTTCAGGTCAGCTGTCCTGGCTGTCCTCATCCTAAGATTTTGCCCACCCACAGGTGAGGGCGGGTGTTGGAGATACAGCACTGATGCTGTGGAGCGCTGCTCAGCAGTGATGTTACCAAGGAGCAGTTCTTTGTTACTGTTCTTTCTTACTGCAATACTACCTGAGTTTTGTCGAGAGGGGAAGAGTTTTAGTAAAGATTATGAAAAACAGGCATGTGGGTGCCTAAAAAGGTCATCATAGTCAATGGGAAACCTAAGCAATGATTTATACATGGAGTTCCATGATTTGTGTCCAACATGATTTTGTTTTTGTGTAAACAGTTACTAATACATCTTTTTAACAACTGAGTAGCCAGTAGCTGTGTCCATGGAATGAAATCAAACACTTGTTCTTCCAGAAAAGGTAGTGTGCAGAAATCAGTGAAACAGAAAGCAGTTGCACTGCAAAAGTTATGTCTACAATTTCATCTGTAGACATCCTTAACTAGACATGGGTACAGCCTTACACATAGTCTGGAATTCAGACTTCTATATTCTGTATTCTGTGTCTCAGTCTGTGTAACTGATAAAGCAGAAAGTGCTCAGATCTCAAGGCAGAATGGCGTGCAGTCCTGATCATGACCAAAAACATTGCAACTTTCTCCAAAATTACAGAAATTAAATATTTTTTGAAAGGGCTTTAAGATTAAACCTCATACAGGACCAGACATAAAAATATAATGCCCAGCTTCATTACACTGATCAGGTATGGAGTACTTGTTATTAGATCACTTAGCATATCTTTGTTTGCTGCTTCTTATACCTAAACAGATTTTTCTCCTCTTCCTTTCTCTCTCATGCTGCTTTGGGGGAAATTTCAACTGTTTCCAGCTGCAATGTATAACTGTGCACATAGAACACTATGTTTCCTTTCAAGCAATCAGTTTTGCTTTGGCTTTAGAGTGTTTGGATTAAATCTGAATTTAAGGTTCAACTTCAAACCCAACCTTTTTATCCTTTCTTGATTAGTTTAGTTTATGTTCTTGCTTAGCAGTGGGAGATTAATTCAGATGTCTGCTCCTACTCAAGTAAAGGTTCATCTCAGCCCTGTTTTTGCTCTTCATTCTTCACTCCCTTGAGTCTACATTTATATTCCAAAGCTGTTTTAGGCAGAGAATTCTGTGAAGCTCTTCTATCAGTCCAAGCGTAAATGAGCCTGAAAATAAATCTTTCAGCAGATATAGGAAGTTTTGTTATCGAGTTGGACTCCATACAAATAACAGTGCTGTTTTTCTACACATACATTTAATAATGGCTTTGCAATGATAAGTTCTACTATTAAAATACAAAGCTTTATGAAGTTTTAAAAGGCTTTAATTTTACTGATAAAATGGAAATGAACAGCTTTATCTTTGCAACATGAAAAATGAAGACTCTCAGAAAATCCTGGTCATTGTTTCTTGGGGAAAGAGTGTCATATATTCCACTTTTTGACTTCTTTTTTGTGTCACTGCACACTCATTTTCATGTGTAGTTTATGTACTATTTCTGTTTAGGTTCAGCAGCACTCACAGAGAAGTAGGTAGGTATTCAAGGAGGGAGGAAATTTAATGAGGTTTCTTATCATATGAAAAGTCCTGTTGTCTAAGGGGAGGTTGAGACAACTCAGTGTGTTTAAAAAAGAGAAGGCTAAGGGAAGATCTAGTTATTGTCTTCAACTAATGGGAGCAGAGCACAGAACCAGGATTCTTTCCTACAGCAAAAGGGAAAGAGGCAACTGTCCCAAGCTGCAGGAAGGGAAATTCCAACTAGATACATTAAAGAAATAAAAAGATCACTCTTCTGTGCTCAAGCACAGCAATGGGTTCCCCAGAGGGATTTTGGTTGTCTGCATTCTAGAAGTGTTCAGAGGTTGTCCTGAGGTATGTGCTCTAACAATAGTTTTGGTCTTATAACTGGGACTAGATGGTGTTAGGATCACTGTTGGAACGAGAGATTATTTCCAAACCAAATTACTGTACAAATTTAAAAAAACAGAGGTAGAGCATGTATGACAGAAACCTTATCCATGTTACCGGTATGTAGTGCTCCACCCCACAGTAATATTAGGAAAGGGCCACCTCTGCTCTGGGCTCAGTTCACTAAGAGCTTCAGAGATGTCCAGCACCTGACAACTGTTCCCTGCTGTTGGAAGGAAGCTTCTGTTTGAAATGTTGTTACATACACATGAGGGTCAGTCCCAGTTGCAGGGTGAGACACCTGAACTTTGGTATTTAGAATGTGAGTTTGGTACCTCACCAGCTGTCACAGCCAGCTGACTCATTTACTTAAATCTAGGTGTCTATCCTCTTCCAAGAACCCTTGCTGATGTCTAGATTCTGCTCCAGGAATGGTCACCTGTGGCACCTGTGTCACATCTGTCAGTTTGGTTTTGATGCAATGTTAATATAAAATTATTGCATAATGACTGGTTCCTGTGACTGCATTTGTAAGCATTTGATATATGTGTTTGTCCAGGAAAGGTTTTATTTGGTTTGTAGATGGTGAGTCTCTATGCTGGAACACAGACATATTCCTGAGAAGAGAGCTGAAGAACACTCTGAATCCCTCAGGCTTTTGTTTTAGCCCTTAGTCTGCATCAGTTCCATATGCTAGTGGGGTTTATAGCAGGAGGAGAGAATTAATGCATTCCCACCTCCCCAGGTGTCTTTCAGATTGTTCCTGTTTAGATGAGTTTGCAGCTTTGCTTCAGCTGTAACAGACACATGGGACAAAATCTAGGCTTACTGGTATTTTTCATTTTGATAAAAAAATAAAAGCAAACATTTTCTTTCTTAAACCACAGGATAAATTGCTTGGCATCCTACTTACATAACCTGTGCATACCATGCTATAGCTAAATTGTTTTTCTTTAAAAGTAACTGTATTTGAAAGTATAATTCTCCAAAACCACCCAGGGTTTTTTCTGCAAGTCTAAAAGTTTAGCTAAAGAAACAGAATGATATATACTGGGAGATGTTAGTGTTATGTCTCCAGGATCTTTGACTCCAGAGGAGCAGACTGATCTTATTTCAAATTGTTTAAAGAGCAGCATTAGCATTGATTGCAAAAGTAGCCTTAGAAGGAGCCTTTAGTCCTTTCTCCCAGCTAAAAGGAAGTAGCATACTACTAAATGGTGATATCTACCTAAGCAAGACAAAGGAAACAATGGGTAAAATATTTCAGAATGCTGAAGCAAATGTTTTATTTTCATAATGTATAGAGAGGTTGGTATGACAATATGTTCTAGATGCCTTTTCACAGCAAGTATGTTTCCATCTATGCCTTTCCATCCATTTGGCATCTCAGAAGTTGTATAAAGCATTCAGTCCATTATGCATTGGCATAAAATAGTTACAATCTGAGTTCAAAAATATCACCCACACACACAAAAAAAAAGACTCAAAAAATGTCTTTGAATCATCCATAAATGTACAAAATTGGCCAGATTTCCTGTAAATAACCTTTCCTGTGGATTTTCAAGTTTTTTCTTCTTAGGGTAATGATGCTGTAAAAAATGTGTTTTGTTTTACATGTCAGTTCTGCTCTTTGAGCCAGGTTGAGTACCAAATGTGACCAGAGGAGCAGTATGTGAAAGGATTCTTGTTTCATGACTGCATTAAGATTCAAGTTATTCCATTTAACTTGAGCAACACAAAATAGTGGTGTTGGTCTGGCACTTTATAAAAGACACATATTTCTGAGACCTAAAGAACCTCAGTATTTTCAGGTAACACCGGGTCAGCAGGATTACCCAGCAATCAGTGGTCTGCAGTAGTAGTTACAGGATGTTCCTCAACCAGTCACAAGGATTTTGTAGGAGTTTATACAGCAAATATTAGTGAAAGGCAGTATACATCAATCTAGTCAGACAAGGCATCCCTTTTGCCCTCAAAGCACTAAAGAACAGAGCCATGAAGAACAAAATAAAAAGGTAATTTAGTTAGATGTGTGACAATCCAGGATTTGCTGTCATTCATGCCATATACTATTGTAGAGTTCTCCAGGAGGAAATTAAGAAATAGGTGTTTAGCTCCTGTTGCAGTGTGTGACATGCAGTGAGACAAAATATGGGGAGAAAGCACCAAAGTATATTCAGACAAAAAGCCTAACTAGATTCTATTAAGATCAATTGTTTTGAACAAAGAAATAATGAATATTTTCAGAAAGTTCCTGTGGGAAAATCATTTGCCTAGATACTTGCATTATGCTTATCATATTTGAAACTGAAGGGATTATAGCCTGTCCCTGGGAGAACTTTTTGAAATACCAGAGACTCAAACAGTGGGACTCTTAGTGATTCCTTCCTCCTAGAAGCAGACTCTTTCTTGCCTGTCTTATTGGTCTCATGCATTTTTAGACCTTGCTGTACAATGATCCAACTACAGTAGGAAGATGGTCATTGCTTTGGTCAAAGGTATAGCCTGGTACACCTCCTGGTATACATCAATATGAAGTTTTGAAAAATTTTCTCCTTTGTCTTAGGTTGAAGAGGTAGACAACATATTGTTACTGAATTTTTATAGGGGAGGAGAAATTATGCCATTCTCCATATGATTTTGTTAGTCAACAAGATTAGATATTGACTAATTTATTAAAAAAAACCAACTAAAACCAAAACCAAGCCCAAACTACAACACTCTGTGCTTTACTGTATTACCTGAAAGCATGAATAGCCCCTGAAAGGCAAAGAGAAAACATCAGAATTCAGATATTTTTAGTATAAGCCTATTATAAGAATCAGTGTATCTATGTTTACTAAGCAGTAACATACACTGCCTACTTCAAATATTAAGAATAAAAGCAGAAGATAAGGCTCTGAGGTGTGTTAGCAGGTAAGATTCCAGCTGCATTTTGTACTAATGTTTTCTAAACTATTTCAGAATAACTTACAGAAGAGGCAGATTTTTTTATCATTGCAAATTTCCTTCAAGCTCTCTCACGCAGTTTTGAAGACAATAAATTATATTTATGTATTTTTTCTCACCAAGAGGAGGTTTTGATCAACTTTTGATCTTCAGTAGTAGTTCAGGAGTACTTAGTTGCTTCTCATGTTGCTTTTTCTGAGAAGCTGAGAGGAAATGTAGCATTCTAAACATGCTCATTAGGTCCAGTTTAGCATGTTTGGCAAGAGCTGTGAGGAAAAGGTTTCAAAAGGGAATGTAGAAGCTTGGGAAGGATTCTATACCCTAGACTACAGACACTATAAAATTAATAGGATAGTTAGACATATTGCTACTTCTTTAACTGACAAATTTGGTTGATAAATAGCTTTGTGTGGAGATAGACATTTAAGAACATACATTTTTTTTTCTCAGAGGAAAAACATGAAAACAACAAAATTTATCCTGAGAACTGTCCAAATTTTATTCTGTGGACCTACTTATATTTAGGCAGTGTAAAGATAAACTGAGAGCTGATAGTAGGGAATTCTTGAGAGAAATGGTTTGGAAAAGTTTGATATAAAAATTGACGTGAGAATTTTAGTATGTCATGTTTCTTAACTGTATGGAGACTTTTTACCAAACTGCTCACTGTAATTATTTATTCTGCTGCATGAACTGAGTTCAGGCATCTGCAATATGAAAGTGTTTAGAAGAGAATTGGTTTCTTATTTCTCGTATTTAACATTACTGGTTAATAGCTTTTCATAAGGTATATTTACACATCCACATACACAGGCCTTTTCTCCTTCCTTTTAAGAAACTACATGAAAGGGTAACAGACACAGATCTAGCTAACTCCTTTGAGGGTGCTTCAGGGGTAGTTTGTGTTGCATTTTGTGCAGGAAACTGCTAAGGTGATTTCTATGGTAACCTCTATTTGCATTCTTTCAAATGATGGTAAATTCTGACACATTCCATTAAATATTGATAGCAGTGTTTCATCTGCAGGAAACCCACATGGGAATATTTAACTTTATCTATTGTCTGAGACTATTCTTTTGTACCAGCAAGCTTTATACAGTTAAAATGTTAATTAGATTTTTATAACCATTTTTATCATTCTGCTCTTCATCTAGATTGCTCCAAACACATTTATTTACAATTCCAAAATGGTTCCATTAATATTCCACAGCATTTTATTCGAGATTAGCTTAATAACAAACCTCAAAAATGTACTTAAAGGCTTGTGAAACACCTACAGAATCATAATACTGCAAATTTTTTGGCTAATGGCCAAGTGATTTGTAAGATCAGATTTTAAGGAAAAGAGACAAGCCTGAAAAGAAAATGGCATAATTAGTTTCAAAATTGCATTGGTTTCTCAAATATGAAACAGTAGTGAAACTGCTTACATAAAGGAGCTTTTTATTGGTGGAGTGAGGTAAAGTAGGCTAAGAAAAATGGAAAAATAGAGTGCTGGTAATTATCTTCATGCGCAACGCATGAAATATCTCCAAAGAATTTTAAAAAATCCCAATCCTCTGGAAAAATAACCTTGCATCACGCTAAGGATTATGTGTTCATTTTATATTAAACAGCGTTTGGGGATCTGGCTGGTGACTGTTTTCTTAGGAAGAAATTAGCACGCATGAATTTGTGGCAGAGGCTCTGAACCGCCGCTGTTTTGCGTTTCGCATCGCTGCTCACATATTTGAATGGTAAATACACGCTGGGTTTAGAGCACCACTAGGTAAAGGGGGCACCACTGCTGCTCACCAGCCTGCAGCTGAACAAAGAGCCAGCATCTGAACAAGTGGTAACAACACAAGTTTAAATTGCGATGACCTTTTGTTATTTGATCTGCTGGCCTACAGGTGGAAAGGGTTGTACAGGAATGGGGAACTTCTGACCTGCTTTGCACTTTTGAGCCGGTTCTGTGCTGTGAGGTAATTACAGGAGATGCTTTTAGAAAATTGGTCCTAATATCAAGGTTTTCTGGCTTCCATTAAGGCCTGGAATCAGATATCCTTGTGCTGCGACAGAAAATTGAAAATATTTGGTACTAAGACTGGCTTTGTAAAAAGAAGCAGCACTATATATGATTCTAAGTAGTGGAACTACAATTCTTTTGAATTGTTTACTTGCATATCCTACCCCCAAACCATCTCAATTACAGATGCACAGCTAGTGGGAATTAATCTGTTTGTACATCTCATACAAATCATGGAATATATAGATAATGTAATGTTATCTTTAATGCATCATTGCTAAGAATTCTTAACCTCTATCCAGTTTAATGTCACATCCTTCACCTTTGTATTTTTTTTTTCCAAGACTAACTTCCCACTGAGATAATTTTGGAATCTGTTGAAAAGTCAAGAGTGTGATACTACAACCTTATACAGTGCATTTAGAAAAATCCTTGGAAGTTGTGAAATGCTGTAAACAGTTCTCTCCAGGGTCTAGAGGCTACCTTCAGTGCTTTTTTATGAAAATCCAGCTGTAGTTCTTTTATCATAGGGCACAACTGTTCAGGGCAAGGATAGAACCGGTCTCTTTGCTTCCAAGACTATTTAGGGACAATATAATGGAAAAGTAGAGAGGTAAAGGGAGTGGCATGGGGGTGAGGGAAGTGAGGTAGGAAAGGAAAAGAGGGAAACCTAGAGGTAAAAGGAAATAGAAGGAAGAGAAAAAATATTGATACATGTTTTTGCTTCCAAAGTTGATTAATGCAAATGAAGTGGCAAGTTTCCAGAGCGAATCCAGGTTAAGTACTTTTAAGCACTACAACAAGGCTCAGAATCAGATCTCATAAGCCCTGTGGACTGGAGCCAATCAAGTGTTATGAGCACATGGTCCTGGAATCACTGGGAAGCTAATGCTAAATATGCCTTTGAATTGTGCTCTGCATTCTGTGAGGGTTATTGCCATAGGAGCAACGCCAAACTCAAGATGATTTCATTCTACACGTAGCTCAAGTAAATAAATAACCTGTGCTCTGCAGAGCATAGCAGAGACTGCCCAGGCTCTGAACAGGAGCTAGCATGGTCCAGCAGAACCAGGTCTGTGCTGTTGCTGTACCCTGGAGGATGGAGGAGCACAAGGAGTAAGTGTCTACCTGGTTCTGATGTGCTAAACTGACAAGGAGTAATTTCACCTTCCTCAGCAGCAATGAGTCTGTGCTTTGTCACAGAGTCGACCCAGGGCTTGTAACTTTGGGCTCAGTGTTAAAGAATATAAAAATGAGTCTGAACACAAAACATAGCAAATCCAGTTTGGTTGGTGCTGCAGCTGCATTAATAAAATCTGATGGATCTGAGCTGGACCTGTACCAGTTACCTCTACTGCAGCATCTTTCCCTTGCAGCTCACCAAGTGGCACCTGCACTCTGAGCAGTGCTCACCATGCTGGACAAGGTGCGCTTTTTGGCTAACTAGCTAAGCAAAATGAGGGACAGGGAAAGGTGCCTTGCACATTTCATCAGTCTTCAGGTCCTTAGCTAGCCATTCTTCGTGTAGCTTATGTGTGTACTGACATGTGCAGTATGACCATTTTGTTCATGAAATAGACTTAGTATCCTAGAACCAGACCCTAACATTTTGAAGCCATTAAGAAAAATACTAATTTCAATAGGGACAAAATTTTTTGTCTTTTCAAAAGAAGAGGAAAATTGTTTTAATTCTATACCGCCACAGGAATGAAACTACTCTGGTAGTTCAGAACTCAATGAATGTAAAAATATATATTTTATATGTATGTATCTTATAATCAAGACATGAAATTTAGTGGCTCTGTGATATCATGTCCTGTTGAGAGGCATAAACATTTGTTTTAAAAAACACTGCCATGAAAGCAGAGCAAAAAGTTGACACATTTTTAATCTAAAAAGTTTAGAAGCCATGTTTTTCTAGCATATAATTATAAAATTAAGATATAAGTACTTTATTTATTCCCCTCTCCAGGGAAAGTGCTTGGGCATTCCTATGTAAATCTGAACATGTATTAACCCGTTAGAACTCTATGTTGTAGGAGCTTTCCCCCACCCCCAATGGATCACGATTGTGACCATCACTTCGATTAACAAACATCAAAATTGCAACAATAAAATCTCATTGCTGGATCCAGGCGTAGTGGGATCTTTCCTTATCCTTCCTTTCTTTCTTTTCCCTTTGGCATTTTCTTAAGTGATATTACTATAGATAAGAACAACCAAAGTGGCTACATATATCCTTTCTATTGCATCCAAATAGTTCTGAAATACAGCAATATGAATATACATATATTTATAAACACCAATCATGCAGTGTCATTTCACTCTAATCTACCTTCAAAGGATTTACTAACAAGAACCTGAGTTATCCTCACCTTCAGAGAGAGGTCACTGAACTAAGGAAGATAATTCTCTAGGCAGCTACAAAATACTAGAGCATAATCAGGTTGATTCATTGTGAAGTGGTGAAGCCCTGGCCCTCATGTTAAGTTTTCCACTGTGGTAACTGAATGAACATGAGCTGTGCTGGTTGTACCAAATGCAGAATGGGAATATGTATCAGGCTTCTAGCTGGTGTGACAATTCCGTCTGCTTTGGGTTTGTGTCCCAAAGCCACATAAGGACAAGACCAGTAACTCACATTCGCTCCTTTTCACATAAGGAAAACCTGAATATGTGAGCCAGAGGTAAGACACAGAAAATTCAGTCACATTTCTACAAGAGAATCAGGACTTCAGGGTTTCTCTCTTTAGACATAGCCTAAGATAACTCAAAATTTAGCCCTGAAATCAAACATATTTATACATGTCTGCACCTGCACACATGCATACTATGTGCCCTTGCCATAGACAGACAGATTTCAGGCACTTTAGGGTTTCTGAGACCTCCCCCATAAGACTGTTTTCTAGAGCATGCAGTTAAGGGAGACCCATGTTGCCCTGGCTGGAGGATGAGCAGGATCCCCTACAATGCCTAACATGATTCTGGACAGCTGTTTGTGCAACTGAACCCTGTTCAAGACGTCTAGCTTGGAGAACCCCCTTCGGAAGTCCTTTCTATTATCAGCCAAAAGACAGACTTCTCCTTGGGCAAAACAATTCACAAGATATTTGAAAAGTGGACTTTTCTATGCTCTCTTGGAGGAGTTAGCAGGGTAATGAAATCCCAAGTACAGGCAAGTAGACACCACCTTGTTCACCTGAAAAAAATCCTTTGCACTGTGAAGATAACAAGGGGAATTCACAAGGCAGTGGGAGAAAGGAGGTTGAAGGCTGCTATCTGTGTTAAGAATCATCATGTGTTCCTGGTGGGATTGCTAAAAGATGGCCATTTTGCCTATCATTTTCGTGAGTAATAATTTCTTTATCATCAACAGAAAATTTTACATGAACTAATTCAGTCTTCCAAACACTTTGGAGGGTAAGACCCTCTGTTGGGATGAAGCAGAGGGAGAGAAAGTGAAGAAATGGAGAGGAGCAGCAGGAGGTCAGGAAGGATTGTCCAGAAGCAGAACTGCCACCAAAAGAATAAACATTTTTGCCTTGAGCAGGTTATCTGCACTGGACGCAGTTATTCATTTATGCCCCTCTGTTGTCCCCAAAGTAAAATCAGATGTTTGTACAGCTCTGGTCCAGCTGGGGGCTGAAAGATTCATATAGTGAAGATAATCTTTCCTTCCTTTTGTCTCTCCCTCAACCCCCAGTTGATTATAGATTGCACTTAGAAGGCAAAATTAACAGCTCTGCTTCCCAACATCAGCTCTGGTATCTGATGAGAAGGGTAAGGAGCTGTATGACCAACTTACTGCTTCTCTACACAGATCTCAATGCGGAGATGTTAAT
>VYXD01013981.1:583016-648496 GCA_013397195.1 Hylia prasina | reverse complement strand
CATTTCTTCCTTTCTTGCTCCACCCCACCTTTCCTTTTACATTCTTTCTCTCATTCTTGTTAAGCATTGTTTGCTCTTCAGATGCAGTCCCATGGCATTGCTGACAGTGGACTGTAGTCTATACAACCTCAATGCTATTGCCATTAGAACCCCATTATGTATGTGACTATGTTTGCCTCTCAAAATATCTTATCTTCTAAGATGCGGTTTTAGAAATCCCACCTCCTGAGAGCAGTTTGAACTTAACAAAGAGACAAATGGCATTAAAAAAGAGGAAGCTAAGATTTAAAGCATGTTATGTTCTGCTCTTTATAAATTAAATTTGAAAAACTTAAGATTTGCACTTTTCCCTTTGTGTACACCAAAATAAATGCCACTGAAATATAGTTATAAAACCTTAAAATTATCCCACAGGAGTAGTGTTTTAAGCTTAAGACAAGTAGCTGAATCTGAGATTCAGTCTTGTGGAAGTGTAAACAGCATTGACTTTATATGTTAGATGAAAGGAAAGGGTGTTTATTGACAATGGCAGACAACAGAACTCCTTGATCAAATCCTTAGCCATTAGCCACTTGTAAGTCAGGCTAATGAAATATTGTAAGAAAAAGAGGACTGACTACAAAAAAAACCAACAAAACCCCAAATAAAACAAAAACCCAAAACTTAAGTGAAATAAATAGGGGTTTGAGAATACTGTTAAAGCAATTTTAAACAAGTTTCAAGAAATGTTAAGATTACATCCTTCTCAGTAAAAACCATTACTTGAACTTCAAGTGCCCTTTTTTCCGTAATTACTAGAGAGATGAGATTTCAGTGAACACTCAGGTTTGGTCAAAACTTCTGAAAGTGTTGGAGAAAAGTGTGTACTTTTCAAGGTAAAGATGTAGAGCAAGACAGTTAATTTGAGCTCTCAAAATAAAAGGTTGTTTTAGCTTCTGTGTCACCTGGGCTCAGATTCTGGGAAAAGCCATGACACTAGTTAACTGACCTGGCCTGAGGTTTCAACAATCCTGATTTTGCCTTGCTTTTTGGTTTTGGTCAAGTTATTTATCCCACTTGCCTGAGAAACCAGACAAATTCCTGGTATTCTGATCCTATTTCTTGTCCACTGGTGTTCCAAGTCAGTGTATTTCTCAATCACTGGAAGTATGTAGCTGTGTATTTTAACTACTTTTCTGAAAATAGATTTTTTTTTTTTAACACTTTTTTTTCTCAGGACAAGATTTCCAGGACAGCATATGTTTCTGAACTGCCTGACCTGGCTGTCTACAGCCCATAGACGTACATCTCCTCCATTTCTTTTCACCGTACTGAAATCTTCATCTGGCATTGCACATTTTTAATATCCTTTAATGAGTTTGACAGCACCTCTGTCCTTTGGCAACCAGTAGATTGGTTCATATATGAATGCCACATATTCTTGTATTCTAGATACATATTTACAGTCCCCACTATCCAGAACCACAACTGTACAACTGAAAAACAGTACATGCAGAGGCATACCTAGAGAAGTGGAGCCACACTCTCTGTGTGGAGAGCCACATATTAATTTCTGAGAGGTGTCTCATGGCACAGATAAGGCCAGAATGAGATTCTGCTATATATTTTGAAACTGGCCTCATTTACCTGCTTTTGTAATAGAACACTGTGCACCAGGCTGTAACTGTGAATGATTTCTGCAATGCACCAGGGCAGTGTGTTAATTCTGTACAGTTAGTTAAATTCTGGGAAGGAAATCAAATTCTGAAAATGTTATTTTCTCCCGTGAACAGCAAAAACCAGTGCTCCATCCATGATAAGCACTTAGTCTCACTTAGGGGTGCTATGCACTTTTTGTCAGGTTCCCTTCTCAGGCTGTCTTTTCTTTTAGCTAACCTCAAAGATGACCTGTTTTCGCTTTCCTGCTATATGACACTTATACAAGCTGAATAGAAAATCAAAAGCAAGAAAGGTGTTTTTATCAAGGCACTGCTGTTTTTCAGCTTTTCTCTTGTTTTTCTTCTGCAAACAGCAAGGTGCCAAAAAAGCATCATTTGATAGACACTAAAACATGAAGAACAGACATCTCATCTACATTTTTACGAAGAGTAAACAAGTTGGACATTTATGTAAAGTGGGTATTAAACTTCCCACTCCTTTCCCTCTCTCCGCACACATTCTTTACTACTGTAGGTTTGTAAGGGAAGAAAGGTTACATATTTTTTAAAATTTTATTTATTTATTTATTTACTTAAAATCCCGCATTCCTGATATTTGTTTTATGAACAGTTAACTCTTTGGGAATCCGAGATTCTATAATTTCCTTCTACTTTGGTGGAAAAGCTTCTGGGCTGTCTTTTTTCAGAGTGTATTGCAGGTGACAGTGAAGAAACGTGGCTGCTCTTAGTGCTGTCTGGAAGTTTCCCGTGTCTGGAGCTCAAATGAGCAGTAACTGCAGACTCTATAGACTGTTTTGCAGTGGCCTTACGTTGTGACACGTGCTTTGCACTGCATGTGTCACTCAAGCCATCATCCACCCCTTCTACTCTTTAGCTTTTCACTTGGGGTATTACTTTATACAGAGTTTCCATTAGTTCTGAATCTTTGTTACTGTTATTTCTCTGATCCACTTACGTAGGAATTGTTACCCTATTCTGAGCAGCATATTCATGGATACGCAGAGGAGAGGGCAGATGTAAAAATCAGTGTTGCAGCGTATAAAATGGAAAAAAAATCCTTCTACAGAATATGATATAAATTTAACTTCTTTTGTTTGGTTTTTTTTTTAAATTTTTTTTTTTTTTCCCCAACAAGTCCATTTGATGCATGCTTGAGAGAGTCTGAGCCAGGAAATGGAATAAGTCTCTGCAGACATGGCAGGTACATTTGGTGCTATAGAAGTAGCATGACAGGGTTCTATTACAGTAAATAATACAATTCCAGAAATAACCTATGCGGAACATATTGCTTCTGCTGCACATGTCAAGAAATGGACTTTGATCGATGTTGTTGCAACACAAAACCACATACTAAAACTTTTTAATTATGATGACAGTGTAAAATTGTGGATGGTGCTCACTGGCAGTGTTCATAGCCTTTATAATTAACAAATGGACAGTGCAGATTAATTCTGCATGCTCTTCATGTTTCACGATTCTTTCTAGTTGCTGCCATCAGCACGTAGGAAGCAATAAGGCACGAGAGAGGGCCTGGTTTTCATCACCTCTGGGGTGTTAACAGGCATCCTCGAGGGGAGTGATTATCTCACGATAACCATACCACCTGGAGCTACCATATTGCTGCTATAAAAATTCATTAATGTAAGAGAAAAACATGTACTTTTGTGCTAGAGGATGGAGTTAGGAGTTCAGAATGCTAAAGAGCTTTATCAGGAGCTCTAGTTTGCCTCTATTCAATTCCATATGAGAATATTCACTAGGCTACTGTACAGCTTTCTCAGTTTTGTAAACTAGACCACTGCCTTAGCAATACTTTTACAGCAGCCTAGTATGAGAATCACAAATTAAAAAGAGATGGCACAACCATCGGAGAACAGAAAGTCATTCCTCAGATTGCCTTCTCAAGGGGAGTATCTCAGAAGACATTCTACACACAGTTTTTCAGAATAAAAACACAAGGAAATTATAAAAAATTGGATAAGAGTGTCTATAATTTTAAATTTTAAATGGACTAATTTCTGTTCAGCAATGCATTTAGAATATATTTAATTTGAATTTATCAGAAAAGTATGGAATGAAGTACATGGGAATACAATAACTCATTGTCTGCTGTTCTCTATGATAATGTACCAAACTCTTATCTAATGACTTTGATGTTAATGGAGTTGTACACTCTGCCTGACCTCTTCAGTGCTGGATGGATACGTATGTACTTTTTCTGTCCATCAGGTTTTATGCTTCACTCTCAACTTTCCTGTGAATCTTTTATCTTTGCTTCTGCTTCATTTCCTCTTTAGTGGGAGGGCAGATTTTATTTAAGATTTTAGTTCTACACTTGTAGGGTAATCAGTAAATTTGGAAGAAACTGTTGAATTACTGATGTTGTGACCACTTCCATTCCAAGCGTATTTCTTGCTCTTTCATAGTTTATCCATTTAATGAAATTTGGCATGTCTGTCACCCAGAAACAATAGGAGAAACACAGAAAACATTTTTGCAAACCTCCTTTTCCTTACTAATTTTTTTTTTTTCTGAAAAAAAATGCTTAGCATCTGTAGCATGTTGTGGATGTGAAGATGAACCTTCCTCAGACTTTGTAGATGGTGGTGGGAGCCATATAGCAGTCAAGAGAACGGGGCCCAGGGAGTGCTAAGTGGCCATCATGTCACAGAAGGCTTTAATTTACAGCTGTCTCCTGCTCACCATATGTTTATTGTGGCTAGTCAACACACACAGAAGGTAAGGTGAGCTCATCCTTGAGAGATGAGAGAACTTGAGGATCATTTGCTTGTACAGTACCTCTTAGACTCTTGGAGTCCAGCTTTAGTGCTTAAAGCTGGGAAAGCCACCTAGGTTTGTTTTTCATGAGGCACTGTGAAATGTTAACTCCTCTGTCTAGACCTAAAGTATCTGAGCTCTCCAAAATCCATAGGTGTTTAGGAGACATCACCTTCTCTTGCTGGACTGGAGCTTATGGCACAACTGAAAATGCATCTATTCTATCATAACCATGGGGCAGGAGAACAGTATGTTGTTTCTTACACAGCAGCAGCAGTTCTTACTGGGTCACTGCAGCAGCCCAGACAGATTCCTTTCTGTGGTGAAGGGAATGGCTGGAACAGAAAGCTCTTCTGTTAACACCACTGAGACTTGGTTTTGCAAGTGGACTTGTGGTTTTATCAATGACGATGAAATTGCATAGTACAAAGGACTTTATGACATTTTGTGAGTGTAGGAAACTATGACAGAGAAAGGAGTCAAAAACATCTTGTTCAACACCTTATTTGGTTCCCCAGGTAGTTGCAGGGCAAGTCTTGTGAAGATACATTTTTGCAGATTTCTGGTACTACAAGAATTTGCTGGGATATTTTCTGTGGCTGTTAACACCTAATGCAAAAGAAAATGACTGTATAACTGTTCAACTTGCACTTGAGAGCATGGCTGTCATTTATAACTTTTGGCATGTGCAAGTCAAAAGTCTTGTTTTTGTGGCTTGATCTAAGTCATCATTCTGGCTTAGAAAAATAGCTATATAAGACACACCACCAGAGAAGGTCCTCTGGGTGTTTGTTTTACCCTAGACAGAGTCTAGCAGCATCAGCAACTTCTTGTCTCTTGCTGACCCCACCAGCTGCTGAAAAGGAAATCTAATCAAAAGTAAATGCTGTTCAAGATCTTCATGCAATGTTACTATTATGTTCAAGATTGGAAAAAGGGCTGAACTAGAGACATGAGCGCTCCTGTAAGATTAGTACTGACGGGTTAAATGAGCCTGCAGTGCTCTGTAGGGAGCCAGGCATCAGCAGGGACCTGTCCATCTGTTTGATTTCTCAAGACTGCTGTAGAGCAGTTATGCCTTATGATTGATGTCCAAAGGAATAATTTCTTATAAATTCCAGAAGCTAATATGCAGGAGACTTGGCCTTTTTTCTCACTTCCAAGATACCTAATGACAAGCTCTTTAGATTGCCATGGAATGCCATCACTTAGTGTTGGTCCTTGTTTCTTATAATTTCCAGCTCCTGACTGCACAAGGAACTCTGCAGCTTGGAAATATGACATTAGCTGATACCGAAGGCATAGTGTAAAGGTAGTATCCAGTAACCGAATGTGATAAATTACTAATGCTAGTCAATCAATATGAGTTTGTTGTTTCACTCTGTTACTGGTTTACTGTTTGTTTTGTGTGTCTGATGGTCTAGAACTGCAAATGGTGTTGCCTTTAAATGCCACTACATAGACAAAAAAGGCAAATACTTTACTGCATGATATGTTTGTCCTTCCCAGATTTTTAGCCTGACTGATGTTATTAGTTTCTGTGACTTTATTTTTACTTTTTAAGAAGTGTTCAGTTTTTCCCTGTGAAATACTATTTTGTTCAAAATCTGCTTGCAGCTTTCACATGCTAGATTATATGGTTCATGAGTTCTGCTGTGTGAGTTTTTCTTCATTGTGTATCATAGCTCATGGTGAGCTTCACAGATCTTGAACAGCTCTGCCTTTGATGGATGTTAGTACATTTTCTCAGTGGCTGCCTTTTATTAGTTTCAAAAGATAACAGTCTGTGTAGCCACACACCCAGGTGTTTATGTGTGTGAAGGGCACCAGAAGGAAAAATGTGAAATCTCCTGCTCTTTACCAGATTTTGCCCTTCAGAATATTTACATCTGCTTGGTATGGTATTTAACATAATACTGAAACTGTAGGAAGCCAGAAATGCTTCCTTGATATAGAGATAGGAACTGCTGAGATTGAATTCATTCATACTTTCTGAACCTCCAAGTCCCTCTCTGCTTAAACAATATTCAACCCCAAAGAGTTTTAGATAATAATTTTAAAGGAAACTACCACTTACGCCAATGGAAATTCTGAATTCCTTTGTTATGCCTGAACATATGTTGTTTGGATACTGGAGGAACCCTTCCAGACAGCTGAACTGTCTTTGCTGCATATGTCTGTTTCGAGATCAGCCCAAAGTGGGAATAGCATAAAGGTGTGGTTCTTGAGACTGAAGGCCGTACATAAAGTACAGCCATTTAACGCACATAGAAACCATTTAACGTGTGCAAGAGCATTGCTGCATATTCTTGAGCACCATCTGCTGGCATTTTCTCATCTAACCAGTATTTGCATAATTGGAAGCATCTCTTTTTATAGAATGTTCCTGAAAGAGGCAGGAGCTGAAGCCCTCAGGAAAATAAAGTCTGTTTCTTATGTATGCTTGGAAACAGGCCATATAGAAAAGGTCTGGAAATGGCTTTGGAAAAGCCTAGCAAGATGTTGCATGAAAAAACCCTAAATGCAGCATAAAGATTTGTACTGTGATGGTCAATGCCTGGAGTAAGGATTTTGGCATTGCCCATCTCTTTTTATTCTGCAGCAGGTGTGATACCAACCATCATCTCTTGCCAAAGCGGTCCCAAGCCAAGGAAAGGGATGGTAAGGGGTTTTCTATGAGTTATTCAGCAGTCAAGATGCCAGATTTGTTTAAGAACCTCCTGAGAAAATTATCAGAGAAATGTGAGGAGGAGAGCAGTAGAGATGAAGGAAGGAATGTTAACATTAATCTATTTTGGCTCTTTGATGCATGGATACTCAATATCCACCTGTCCTCTTTCAAGACCTAGAAACTCAGTAGAGTCTCCAAAACACATCTGAAGAGATTGTTCATAGTATAGCCAACCATAAAACATTTAAACACAAGTGAATTAGCTTTAAAATACTTATCCCAGACCTGTGAAGTCTTCAAAACCCTTCCAATACTTGGGCTGTTTAGCCTCACCAGGTAGCAATGTTGACTAGTGCCTATGTGACCCCCCAGTGACTCTGGTTTAGTCTTGTTTCATGAACGTGGTAGTCCTACAGCAAAATAACAAAAAAACTAATTTCTATTATTTTTATATTACAGGAAACATGAGTTCTGCTGTGTGAGTAAGCTGCTGTTATATATTTGTGAATTTTTAGTTTTTAGCGCCTCTAATGTTTCCAAATGTCATGAATGTTATTCTGAGTCTTATGGTGATATAAGGACTCCTTAGTGGCACCTGCTGTGTTTTGTACTTTGGATTTATGGCAATGAAAGGAAAACAAAGAAGGAAACACAACACAGTGAATCCTGTTTCCTGCAGAAGGCTTTATTTTTACTGAGGTTCCCTAGAGTTCAGTGGAGTGTCAGACACCTGCTCTATCCCTTGGTAGTTTTTTGCACAGGTACAAGATGCAACTATTAGAATGTTCAAAGCTACCAACCAACTACAAGATTTGAAGCAATCCTAGCTTAATTTTTTTCAGAGTGCTCTGGACAAGTTAATTTCTGGCAGAATAGATGTACATGAGAAAAAAATATTCCACAGTCACTATGCAAAATACCAAACACTTAATGGTGATTTTAGACCTATGATTCTTTTTGATACAGCTCCTTATTTCAATTTCAAGGGGTGTCTACCTCTTCTCAGGAGTTCAGTGCTGTTACTGGAAGTAGGATGAGTACAGTCATTCAATACCATTGAGTATTCAAATGATAATGCAACTCTATTCAGATCCATTTAAAAATAATATTTATTGAACTAAAAGAATAGTAAAAAAATATGTGCCATATTCTTATTTATACAGCTATGGTATACAC
Source organism: Hylia prasina (assembly GCA_013397195.1). Taxonomy (NCBI): domain Eukaryota; kingdom Metazoa; phylum Chordata; class Aves; order Passeriformes; family Sylviidae; genus Hylia; species Hylia prasina. The sequence goes on along the minus strand of VYXD01013981.1, from coordinate 640,213 downwards.
AAGTTTAGATGCCTCTTACAAGATGTCTGCTTGTGCTTTTTTATCAGCCTGATGCAGCGAGACCTAGCAATACATTTTCCATTTACAAAGAGGATAGACTAACCCATTAAATCTAAGCTTTTTAACTTTACCTTCAACATAAAATGCTTAAAACTCCCCAGCATTAATAAGTATATTCACAATAGTGCATTGTCTATCAGAAACAAAATTACAACTGAAATTTAGCCTGATTCCCATCTCCAAATTCTCCATTTTTTTTTTTCCAGTCAATTGCTTTACTTTCCAGTACAACATGTCACTGCAAGGAATTGGAAGTGGGACTAGTGGGCACTCCCACTAGTGATTAGGTTTGAGCTAAAGCTTTAATTTGAATTCAAATCCTTCACACAGCTCTCAGGTTTTGTATCTTTTTCAGTGAATAATATTTTCCTTAGTTCTGAGAGGAAAGTACTTTTACAATACTATTTCTGTGTATGGAGAAGTGTGGAAGGATACAAGCAGCATCAGTATTGTTTATAATCATTATCACAGGTAAGTAAGGAATATTAAGTCCTGACATCTTAACTTTCAGATAAAACTGCTTTCACAAACCAATTTATGATGTCTTGTCCTGGTGTTGTGTGAACATATTATATATTTTTCCCTGCAGAGAAATATTCTCTGGGAAAGCAGAAAATTGCAGACCACAAGTTCTAAACAATCTCTGTCCTGTGTCCCTATCTTGGGAGATGTGGATTTGTTTCTCTTTCTTGACCAATGGGTGGAGTTTTGTTATCGCTCTGGTATGGGAAGCAGTGTGGGGAGATTGTTTGGTATGGAGCAGGGAGGCAGCAGCTCTCTCTGTACAGCTGGGCAGAAATAGCCCAAGCTTGAAGAATGGAGTCAACTTTAATAAATCTTATTAAGCCTTCTGATGTTGGAGTCCATGAGTCCTGATTCACTGCTTTCATCATGACCATACCTGGTGACCCCGAGACCACATCCTGAGAGCTTTACGTAGAGATGGAAGAGATGTTAACATAATAAAATAAAAAAAGGAAGGTAGATTAATGGTCTTGTTACTCCTGAACTTCTCAGTTGTACTATGCGTTTATTGTCTTCTTCACTCATTTTTTCTAACCAGTGTAGAACTGTGGAGTACTGTGTGTTTGTACCAATTTTCTTGTTGCTGAAGGTGCACCAACAGTTTGTTGCAAATGTGGGTTTTTGCTGAGGAAAAGGAAGACTTTTCTAAGTGGTATTGATGGATGATAACTGCTTAGATGGAGATCATTAACCCCTGTGTATCCAATGCAAAATCTGCATTCAAGACTTAAGAAAGTGCATTGAATTAACGACCTTAAAACCAAACCAGCCAAACAAAAAAACAGAGGTAAAAGAACAATGAGATTTCCATCAAAAGGTTACAATTAAATAGTTGTGAGACAAAAATAATATAAACCCATCTGGAAAGGTGGCTTTTTGCAAATGCCAAAATGAGGACTGCATGCCATATCACTTCCCCTTAAGCAGGTAAAATGGAGGTTAAGCTGGACTCAGCAAAACCAGTCCCTGTGCCGACCCAAGGCCACTGGCATATAGGGCATATAGGTGCCCTGTAAGACTGCTCAGGCTGAGACCTTTTCACAGGTAAATCAATGGGTCCAGAATCTGCTTTTTCTTCTTATCTGAAGTGCATGGCTTATAACCTTAGGTCCACTTCAAAGACATTTTGTCAGCACAGTGCAGCTTCTCTGCTGCCATTTAAGGTAAGGCAGTAAAAGTTTTTCCTGACTTGACAATCCTCAGACTTACCAACCTTCTAGTTTTCTCTCATTAGAGAGGACATCTAGAAAGGTAGAATGTTTTCTTGCCAGTATAAAAGCTGCCTCCATTGTTGCAAACAATAGACAGTTAAAGAAAATTAAACAACCTAATGCTACACACACACACACACACACGCACAAAAAACCCCAAAACCAAACAAACAAAAAAACCCCCAAACAAACAAACAAAAAAAACCAAACCAAAAAAACACACCCCACCACTAAGATGAAAAAGACATTAAAGTCTAGGACATTGTGGCAACTAATACTGCTCAGTATTGCCAGCACTATAAAACAAGTCTTAAAGCAGTTAAAAGTTAAATTACATAACTCAAGACTGCTGTGGCCTGATTGAAAATGATTGGAATTAATGAGAAGGCTCTTGTTGTGTGCCTGCATTATGGGAGGCAAAGACCAGACTGGAACACAGGCTTACATTGTTTAAACTTGTCACACATTTTTCTGCTCACACAGCTGACTATTCTCCTCAGCTCAGCGTCCAAACCCAGATCCATATGACCAAAAAGAAGACAGTCTTTAAGCCAGGTGCCACAGACTAGTTGTGTCCACCTCACCCAGCAGTTAGTCCAAGATCTGCCCTGATTCCATGTGGTGCCCTGTGTAGTCCAAAAATGTAATATTTAACTGGTGGGTTTTTTTGCTGATTATTTTTCAGATCAAAGTGTTCCAAATACATGAGTGCAGCTATGTCTTCACCTCATGGAAGTGACTGTGGATGTTGCATTCACTGAGGGATGGCACAGTAAGAGCAGGCAACTTCTTCCTGCACCAGTGAAAAAGTGTCAGTTTTAGCAAGACATGGACATGCCAGCAGGGTGGGTCAGCATAAGACGTGGTCCACCTAAATTCTTCACCACCTCTATACTAAATGCTGAAGAGGAACTAACATGGCATGCAGACTTCATTTTGGCATGTGCACAATATCATGTTTCTGGATTAGCTTATATTATTTTATGAGTAGCTGGTGTGGGAGGTAGCCTGGGAGTTGGGGGCACTGTGGAACCAAAGGAGGTAGCTGCTGTGGGGTGTCAGGTGACCCTTAGTTTCTGGAGAAGGGAGTGGAGATGCCAGCCTCTGTGCTGATGGAGTTCCCAAGTGACTTGTAAACTGGGAAAGAGCATCCCAGAGCCTGAGGTAAGCTTGGTTAGTGAGATACAAAGCAAGCAGTGGGGACAGATACCTGTCCACATCCATGATACCAAATGCCTGCCACCTCTCTGAGTTCTTGGTCTTTTTTGGTCCCAATCCTCAAGTCCTATACCTGTTGCTCAACTGTCATGACACCTTTCTATTTCTCCCACAGTGCTACTGCCATATCCATTGCAAAATCAAATTCCTTCCTCCATACACCATGAAAAAAAGGAAATTACACTTCTTGTCTGTAGTCTTGGAATAAAATTCATCTATACATATTCTGCTGAAGAGTGCTGAGTGGGTCTGGAAAAAAATCCCCATTAACCTTACAGATAAGCACAAAGATAGTTGTAATCAGGATATAGGTATGGTAGAGCTTGGACAGAGGGGGATTTGGGCTAGCAGTAAGCTTTACTGCATTTTAAAAGAAGAAGATTCTTGTCATGACAACAGCCTGTTTCTGTGTCTTGGTCTGTCAGATAAGGGTTTTATCAATTAACCTCATCTTGAACTTGAATGGCAAATTCTTGTCCCAAACAAACCCTGCTGAGAACAGACTGGTACTTATGATCTCTGACCCTTTCCCCAGATAATATATTCTGTATTCCAGTAAAAGCAAGTTGCAAGTGTCTGTGATATGTTCCAGGAAATCAATGTTTTTTTGAGGAGGTAAACTAAATTTCTAGCTCCTCTGCCCTTGTCTGGAGTTGGAAAAGACTTCAAAGGTCATCAAGTCATCCAGTTAGCCCACACTGTCAAGTCCACCACTAAAACATGTCTCTAATGCCAAATCTATGTCTTTAAATACCTCCAGGTATAGTGACTCAACTAGTATCCCTTGGCAGTCCCTTCCAATGCTTGACAACAATTTCAGTGGAGAAATTTTTCTTAAGAATGTGTGATCACACTCTTCTGCTCTCCCACAGCCCTGCTGGGTGCTGGCATACTTCATGGAATTCCTCTCATGTTGTTGGGGAGGCAGTGAGGTGCAACAAAGCCCCACCAGGTGCAGTGAGGCACTTTTCCATTGCTACTATCGTTGTTCAATGCTTCAGTTTAAAATTCATTGTGGATTGATTGGGGATCACATTTTTCATGACTTGATGGGTGGTATTATTTGCTTCTGAGTTTAACAGTTTTCTAGTCACCAGTGCCCTTTAAAGCTGCAAATGGAATGTTGCTGGTAGATTTGTTTCATTGGATGCCTTTAGAAATCCTCCCTCTAGCCCCAACAATAATTTACTAAGTGAGAGGGATGGGAACTGGGTTTATGCTGCTGCTGGTTAGTACAAAACCTTCCTATCGAAGACACATTATCTAGGATTTAGTGGGTCATTGGTAGCAAGGAAACCATCAGAAAATGCTACTGTTTGGCATCACAAAAGTAGCCTCAATCTATGAAGCTTAATCTTGCATGCTGTGATTCATATGTACACTATTAAAAAAAAGAAACAAACCAAAAGTGGTGCTACAACAGTGAAGTAAGTTCAAGGCTGCTGCAAATGGGGGAAGAATAATCTCTGTGGATGAGAGAAGAGCAATGAGCATGTATCAAGGAAAATTGAGGCTGGATTTGAGAAAAACCTTTTAAATGGTAGAAGTAGTGAAGCACCGTAATAGATTTTCTGGGGTGGATATGGATCTGCAGAACTGGAAATCTTTAAGAACTGATGAGACAAAAATATATGAGATAGGACATCACTGAAGCTGAACTTGCCATGGCATACGACAAGCTAGATGACCCCCTGAATTTCCTTTAGATTATTTTTATCTAAAAGTGTAGTTTTTACTGCATGGCTCTTGACATTTTATGCCTTGCTTGTAGTACTGCATTCTGGAAACAAGGACTGTAGCTGTCACTTCACACTGCGATTCTGAAGATGAATTCTAAAATGTGGCTAATCAAAAAGAAATAAAGTAGCTCCAAAGGAGGAAACAGAATGATTTCGAGCCACGCCTGTGTTTGTGAATACTTTTTACTGACAAAACTAGAGAAGTCCAAAATATAGAGTAGAGGAACTTCTCTCTGGTGAGTGTTACATACTATAATGAAACTTGCATTCCAGTAAGAATTAAATTTTGCTAGAGGGAGGGATTTTTAAAGGCTTCCCAATGCCTGAAAAACATGAAGGCTATTGTCTATGCATATTTATTTATCCCTTTTTAACCGGGAAAACACTTTTACAGTCATTACAGCAGTGCTTTAGAGAGTTTAATATAATTGAGATGCTGTAGGCAGGGGAAAAAAATTGTGTTTTGGAGGTGGAGCTCCCAAAGGAATCTGAGCTCTGGCTCCAGCTATATTTTTTTGCAAGAATCCTGCTTTTTAGATAAATGTCAGACAGGAGTTCGAAGCTGAAAATAGCAGCAGATGATGAAAATAATTCTAATCGCTAAAGCAAGATACAGAAACAGCAGAGTAGGAAAGTGGTCCTAGGTGGAGCTAATAAATCCATGTCTGACAGCCAGATACATTGGAGTGTACGAGTTACGTGCTTTTATCCAGGGAGATTTTTTGAGCAAGATTGAGGTTTTAATGTGATTGCATTCTTGTGACAATTAGAAGGAGCTGCATTATTCGTTGCAGGGAGGGGGCACGGAGCAAAGGTCACCGAGTGCTTAGTCCTCCGTGCTGCACTTGAATCACCTTCGGTAGCAAATTGCATGCTCCATTTTAAACAAGAAAATAGAGGGAAATCACAATAGCTGAGAAAGAATGGAAGCATGCACAGGCTCTTCTGAGGGTAGATGAACACTGAATGTCATGCTAAGCGAATGGCTAAAAGACAGTAAGAAATAAAAATGACATGCCCTGTTTACATTTCTTTGTGTATTTTAAAATTCTTATGTTATTGTTGAAATATGTGGATATTTAAGTCACAAGAATAAAACAATACAAGAAATGCCACACCTCCTTCCCCTATACCCTCCATGTCAACGATTAAAATAGCGTGGATTCTTTGATATTTTAAATTTAAATTCCTTTGTTGTGATTTTTATGGGAGCTTTGAAGGTTAGATTCTTGCTTTTTTGTATTTTCTTTCCTAGTAATTTTATCAAGAGATGCTTCTATTACAGCTAAGGCACTTAAAGGAAATACATTATTTAAATGTGAAATGGAAAAAGACAAAAGGTAAGACTACAGTGCATTTTTCTTTGCCATTCACAGACATAATAGAACAACTCAGAAGACTAAAAAAAATAATGCAGGAAACAACATACTCTCTTGACTTATCTGCTAGCCACATCCAGATGTGGTCCTTCCACCTTTAACTAACACCAGCTTTGTTTCCAGAATACAAACAAGTGAGTAGCTTATGTCTATGTATTATGAAGGGGAAAAAAGCAAGTCACTGATTTAAAAAAAAAGGCTGAAAAAACCTACTGCTTCTGGCAGTCGAAAAAGGCCTTTCTTTCTAACTGCTTCCATGCATTTATACTATGCCAACCATTCTCAACCCAATGCATTTTATTATAATAATAATTGTTCTTTATTGCAGTAACATGTAAGGATTCCAAATAGGGTTCAAGACCCTATTATTCTAGGCACCATCCATGTGCATAATAAAACCATCTCTGCTGTAAAGAGCTTACGATCTTGACATATGACAAGGCATAACAGTAAAAGAGAACAAACAATTGCAGGGGAGGGGTGGAAGAGAAGCTATCAAGGAAGCCAATACACAGGGTGTGCTAAGTAGCAGTGCCTGAACACTAACTGATTAGCAATTGTCAAGGGCTTTGCATAATCTGTAGAAATAGTTTTTCGCTGTGCCTTCTATATCACTTAGTTTCCAGTTTATAAAATGCAAATGTGGTCGTTACACCTCTTGAATAAACTGCTAGGGGGAGAGGGGAAAGGAAAGTTGAAAGATGGAAATTATATAGGATCTCTATAGAGTAAGACATAAGGATATGAGAGTTTGGTGCCAACCATTCCTGATACCTGTATCCAAATACATTGAGGGAAATGTCACTACTTTAGTCTTTAAAAAGTCTAAAGGAAAATGAGATCACTTTTGATGTTAATACCTTTACCATACACTTATTGCAGATATGGGAAAACAATGCATATATGTAGTTTGTGGGTGAAGTATGTTATTTTTCCCCTTGTTAAAGAGTTTTTGAATAGTGAACATGGTTATTTGGATGCATGGTAAAAAGAGGCTGAAATAGCTTCTTTGAGTGAAGTGCAGAGATCGAGATCTCAATTTTCTCTTCCTATTCTTGAATTACATGATCATAACACCCTTTCCTAGAACAGAATTTATATGGATTTCCTATAATACACATAGGTGCTAGCATCCTGTAAATTTTCTGCTAGTCAATTATTTTGTGAGCATATAAATGAGAATGGATTACCACAGAAGATGTGAAAGTAGAAATAAAGATAGCTGCTTTTTTTTTTCTTTTTTCTTCTTTTTTTTTCTGTCTCAGCAACACCTTAAGGGAAACTGTAAGTATTGGCAGTTCCTCAGTTTAAGCTTTTAAATGTAATGTTTCGGAAGTATTATTATTTGCTTCTTTGAAGTGAAAAAGCAGTTGTGGAAAAAATTACGTGGTAAACAAAGTACATTGATATACCAAAAAAAGACGTCATTTAATAATATTTCTCCAGGATGTATATAGAGAATCAGTATAAGATTATAAATCCCTGGCTGGGCCAGGAGGAACTGTGCTCAGTGGAGAAATTCTGTAATGCCTTTGCAAATTGCTCATGTTCATGATGGTTCAGACAGCTCCCTAAACTTTTCTGCAGTTTTCTCTTTTGGCCAGGCAGCACTGCCTGTTCCTCACTGGCACATGTGCATTTTATCATCAGCACCCCTACGAGTGATGCCGTCAAGAGCCTTCTTGTCACACAAAGCTGTAAAGTGATGGTAGAAGTGCTGGGGGTGCCTCACACAGACTGTCAGGGAGTTATCTCAGATGCTTAATGCTGAACTGTGCTGAGGATCTGTTGGCTGTGAGGTGGGTACACCAGGCTAGGAGCTGTTGCTGTCTGCAGTTGCCTCTTGGGGACCAGGATACTCCTGTGAGCTGCCTTGAATGTGAGAAGATTGAAGATGCTAAAGTGTTTGCAGAGCTGAGGAGACAGTATGGCTCCCAGGGGGACATGGCTGTGGTGGTGGTAGCAGTGAACAAGGCTCTGGGATCCAGATTTTAATGGCCAGACATGGGCTGAGCCACTTTCAGGAGAGCATTGGTTGAATGCTAGTTAGTTTACTAACTAGCCTGGAGGTGGGCTTCTCCAGAGGGACATTCAGAGCAGACTCACGTACTTTCTCTCAATCTAAATTCTGTGTAGGCTGTATAAAGTTATTACAGCCCTGTCTCTGGGGAATGATCTCACTGAAAGTGAATCCCACAACTTTGTGATCTTCTTTTGTTAATATAGTTAGCATAAAATTTTACTATGTCAGTCTGAAAGTTATAATAAAACAATGTTTGCAAGTAGCATTTTTCTTTGGGCAAAGAGCAGGGTTATGGCTGTGTAACTAATCGTGCTGTGCATCCATTCTCCACGGGAGGATATCAGAGAATGGCCTTCTCAATTCCAGTAACTATTGCTGTCAACAGGTTTTGCCCCAGTCCAAGATAGCCGTCACCTCCAGAAATCAGTGATTATAGTGAAGTGCTTTTCTCCTTCCACTGAATTCCAATAGCTCATTGGCAGCTTAATCCAGATGTCCCTTAGATGGGTAAAATAAACTGTGATCCCACCTTGGTGCTACCTCCTTTGAAAGGATGTAATGAGTAATCAGCAGAAACTGTGGCAAAGTATCACTCCATTAGAAGAACTTTTCTGAAAAAGTTTTAGCTGGAAAACTGAAACACCTGGTGCCTGTCTCTCTGGCTTAATGTGCTAAAAAGCATTAAATATATGAGCCTTAGCTTTTGCTCTTGTCCTATGTTTTCCTCCTGGCTAGATCAGGTGCTGCCTTCCTTGATGTGATGGCTTTGATGTATTGTTAGAATTGTTATTTACAGATGACATGGGGAGCCTGGAAACCAAATCCAGCTGAGCACTACACTAGGCAGTGGCTTGTCTGATATGCAGGTACTGGAATGGTGACTCTAGCTACTATTTTCTCAGATTCAACCTTTCATACACAACTGTTTTGCTAAGGAATTTAAAGTTGCTGTTTTCTGTTTTCTGTATCAAACACGTGCAAACACATACGTGTACACAGATGTGTATATATAATCTGTAGATATGCAGACACATGTGTTTTTGCCTGAATCTGTGAAACAAATATCCTTTTCCTGCTCAGCTGAATTGTGTCCCACTCTTTGCCACTCTTTTACAAAGTGGATTTTAAGAATTTAGCAGAAAAAATAAAACCTGTAGGAAAAAAAAAGCTAGCTTTCAATCCAGTCAGTGTCAATTAAAAGGGAGCCTCAGATGCAAATGCCACATCAGCACCAATTTTGTCACTAAGAACTTTAAGATCAGAAGCAATTACCTTCAATAGCACCTTGTTTTTATGTGTCTACCCTTCATAGCCTTGGCTAGTAACTCGGCCTACACCATAATTTACACTGACATCTAATTTCAGTGGATCTGCAAGCAATCTAACTGAAGATGGAGATACTGAGAGTGAGGAGTCCTGCTTTATCACTGCAGACATAAAGATTCATTATTTTTTGCCAATTCAGAAAGTGAGACTTATGGGAATGAAGCTTTTTTTCATGTGCGTATGTGCCTGTTTTGCATATCTCATTACTTGAATTATTTCCTGGTTTAGGCAAATGATTGCTGCCTTTAACTAGATGATTAAACACTCTAACAGCTCACAAAGGAAAAAAAAAGCCAAGTGCTACTAGCATTCAGTAGATTTACCATTTTCAAGCATCTCTGCAAAATGAGAGCAAAAGAAAAGGAGAGCATTCATTGCTAATCATATTCTTTGAAGTATAGTAGAGACCTGGCAATTTTATATTGTGCATGAAAGTAACAGTATTAGACAAAGATTATTTTAAGAAACACTTTTATCATTTTCTAACTGACAGAGAGGGCAAGCCTGCCAGCCATGCAGGTTGATGTTTCCTCATGAAACAATGAGAGAACCCCACAATGATGTGATTAATGACTTGCATCCATTTTCTCTGATCCTCAAACTTGAATACAGAAAGCAGAGCTGATCTCTACACTATTATCCAGCCTTCTATTCAGACCAGGCTAATACCAACACAACTTCTTTTGTGATACTTGTTCCCCAAGCCAAGAAATTTGCATATCACAAAGAATAAGGTTATGTAACCCAGTTGTTGATTTTGATGGTGCAAAGAACTGTGAGGGTTGTTTTTGTCACAAAGAGTGTGGCTTTAAAGTAGATGTTAAAAAAACCCCATGTATTCTTGCTTGTTATTTTACATGATGCAAAACTGCTCATTGTTGTAAATACATTATTAGTAAGAGAAACGCTTGTGAGTTGTATGTCAGCATGTACCTTTTCAATTAGTGTTACGCAGGTGGTGAAACAAGACAATTGTTATTACAGGCAACACTTGCTTCTCTGTTTGAAAATGCAATTGCCCTTACAGCTCTCTTTCAGAGTGCTTTGAGATTGTTGTAGGTCACTTTCTTACAAACTCTTGCAGAACAGTTGTAAATGCCATAAATCAAAAGTTTAGGTGACTTATGCTTTTGGTTCATGTTCTTAAGGTCTGCCAGAGAAAGTGACCCATTTCAAATTGGACCAAAAGACAAAGAGCCCGAACACTGAAGGACACTGGAGTCTGACAAGCATTGCATAAGGACCATGATGCTGAGGGCAGTGCCCTTGCTCAGCACATGACTTACCACTTTTGTCCAGTAGCACATGAAAAGATCACCATAATGGGAGGGAATAAGGAAGAAAAAACCTGCTGTGAAAAGGGAGAAGAAACACAGGAAGGAGAAGTTCTTACTCGTTCTTGTTGTAAAAGTATTGGCTGCAGGTTCTTAAAGTATAAACCAAAGTGATGAAGGGACAAGAAAGGACAGTTTTACTGCTTTAGTTTCTTGCCATTTTTCCATGATGGGAATACAGGTTTTCTAAAGCATAACCTGTGGTACAGAAGTTATAGCAAACAAACAAATAAATACCAATGCAGATGAATATACAAAATTGACTCAGTCAGATTCCTGAGCTCCTGGTACTTAATCTTCTGCTGTAACACAGCTGAATTGGCAGAAGTGGAAATGCATTTGGAAAGTTCAAGCATTTTTAATCCTGCTGCATAAATTGAGCTATTAATTCTAAATTACAGGGAAAAAGCACTGTTTTATCAGAAGCAACATTAACATTTTCCCTACAGAAAACATTCCACCTAGTATCATTTAAGTGGCCCTAATTAATTTAGTCAAAGGAGTAATAAAATTAGCTTAAACACCAACAGCTAGATGCCCACACAAAGGGCATTTGGAACCAAAATCTTTTTGATCTTTCACGATGCCTTTTGTTACTCTAGGTGTTATCCTGTTTGCAGGGCAAGTGTTCTAAGTATGGAAAAATAAATGGCATCAGGCCTAACTGCACCTTTCCTATGTACAGACTATAGATTTCCTTTTGCCTTACTGGAGGGCTGGGAAGTCAGTCACAACCATAGAACATACTCACGAGGATAGCTTGCACCTGGAGAGTAGGCAAAACTCATCCCTCCCCTTCCCTGCACCTCTGCAGTGCCCACCCCGGGAGATGTTCCAGATGGTCTCACTCCCCTCATCAGACTTCATTAACCAGGTCCAAATGCTCCAGTCTTTCTTTAGTAGAAGCTTCTTCTAGATACAAAGCAGCCTTCTCAGAGCTGAAGTTACTGAGGCAGAACAGAGACCAATGACCATTTCACCTTCCTTGATTGATTTTCTCAGCAGTTACAGAAATGAAGGTCCTGAGAGCTCTGAAGGATAGCAAGGTCTTTGCATCATTCTTCAGTGTACCGTCAGTCTTTCCCCTTGCTTTTAGCTCTCCATTGACTTCTAATAACCTTTCTGAGACACCAATTTATTCCATTAGAGCAGGAACTTTCCACAAGAGAGTTTCACAGTGCTTGGGGTACAACTGAAAGATAAGTTTATATTACTGGTTTCAGAGGATATAGACATAGAGGAAACCTCCTTGAGCCTTCCAGATAATCAGACTAATCTACTGCCGAAAATTCTTCCTGTTCAAGATTTTGAAATTGAAATCTTCATTACAAATGTAATTTTTGTGCATATTTTAAACATAATTTAAGGCAGATGTGGTAACTTCTTTCAATAACATTTTGTATGATTAGCTCTTCACTGCTGACCCAAAGATGACCCATCATTTTTGCCGTCAAAATTTTTTGTTAAAGAAAACTAGTCAAATGCAATATGCAGAAACATCTGGGCTCCGTTTTNTTTTTCTTCTTTTTTTCCCCCTTGACGTAAATCCAGGTATGTTTTATTCACTATAGTGATAAAATGAAATCTTCATCTGAATGTAAATCTGATGTGGGGGTTTTAGAAAAATCTGGCACGATACCAGTCTTTCCTTAAAATAAGTTTTGGTATAAACTAGTTCCACTTTATCTGCACTATTGCTTCATATTTTTTTTCTTTACTCTCTGTCACACTGCTAATGTACAGTGCAACTACACTGCCTTTATGTTTATTTATGGTTTTCTGAAGAAAGCCTCTACCTGCTTCCCATCAGGATTGCTATTGCTCTATTTTTCTTTTATAGCTGTTACAGCAGTTTAATGTCCTGTACTATTCTCCGTTTTGTTGTCCAGGCTTTTTGCATTAATCTAGGAACATTATTTCTCTCAGAAATCATCCTATTTCCTACATGAATTAAATTCAGTAACTTCCATAAGCTGCATTGACTTATATGCTCATTTATTTTTATATTATTGCTTTTTGTGTGTGTGTTTCATTTTGTGGGGGGATTTTTTTATCCTCCTGACTTCTGTGCCTCCTTATCCATTATTACAGTCTTGTTTACCTGGCTTTTCTTGTTTCTGTTTACTGGAAACAGATGCAAATTTTGTCCCAATGATATTCTTAATTTACATGTTTTCTCATAATACCTGCCTACACTCAGGTTGTAGAATCTCAGTGCTCCAAGTATTTAATAGAAGTTAGTCTGATTAGAAGGTGCAGAGACACCTTTTCTGTTGCAAAGCCCCTGATAGACCTTTAGGACTCAGACCCTTCAGGGATTTATGCAGCCTTGCATGCCCAAAACCCTCTGTCAAGGATGCCCATTGTTGAGCCCCTTCCTAGTGTTGGTCTGTGAATAAGACCCTCCATACAACTTAAGTATCTTTAGCATTACTTTGCTGGAATAGGCAGTAATCTTGTTTTAATAATCATCAGATATGAGAAATGTCTCGCTAGTTCCCCAGGTTTACCCCTATAGCCAAGAAATGGTAAGATACAGTAAACATGTATGAAATACAAATATTAATTAGTCACTACATTTAGAGAAAAAAACCTACATACATAAAAGAAAATCTGTATGCTAGATCATCTCTGAAAGGCTTCTTTCTTTCTTTGATCAAACAAGCTTTCAAGATGGTTAGATGGACTTGCACACACAAGGATTTATTACACAAATTATTTCTCCAACAATATTATGTTCACCAAAGAGAGCCCTTATTTTGAAGATACATATTACCTGATGTGCCATGAATTCCCCATGAGTTTCTCTTTAGAGTCAGAAATTCAGAATGTAAATTCATATTGGAAGAATTCATGTGAATTCTAACTTGGCTTGGATACTTGTCTGAATAAGCTGCTCAAATTGATTTACTGAGCTAACTAATTTTCATAAAGATTTATGCTCTTTGGCTGTAGTTTCTAAAGCCACTGATTATCTAGGTTTTAGGCTGACTATCCTAGTTCATAACTAATCACAAATATAGAAATCACTAGGAAAATTCTTCTTTCCACTAAATGAGTGGGAATCAACAGGCAAATAAATTTTCATCATCATCATCATCATAAGCAGCAGCAGCAGCATGTCCCCAAATTTTATTTCTAACAAACCTCATAATTCTCCTTACTCTTTTTCTTTTGCTTATTTACATCCCTTTCTAGAAAATAAACATTATTCTAAAACAACTTCAGACATCACTTCTTTTAATATCTACCCCAAGCATGCCATTGAAATATTTTGTCCAGAAGGGATGTTCGGAGCTCATTTAATCCTGCTCAAAGTAAGCTCAGTTTCGAAACTTGATCGGAACCATTTCAAAGCAATTGAAGATTTCCAAGCATGTAGATCCTGAAAACTCTCTGTGAACTTGTTCCAGAGTTTGGTCACTCTAACCATGAACATGGTACACCAGGTGACAGTTTGAAGAGAAGTTTGGTTCTGTCTTTGTAGCTCACTTTTAGGTAGTTGAAAGCAGCAACCTGAACTACCTCCTCCCCTCTCCCCATCATTGCTTTCTTTTCTCCAGGCTGAACAAATAATTTTCCTTTGGTCTCTGCATGTCATGTGCTGTAGGCTTTCTAGTAATCAGCTGGGAGGATCTAAAGCTGGAGGCTGTTTTGGAGCTTCACAAGAGCAAAACAAAGGGAGATAACCACTCATACCTTCTGGACCCTTTTGCTGTGCAGAATGATGTTATTCTTTACTGCCATTAGGGTGCACTGCTCTCCCACGTTCAATTTTCTGTCCACCATGCCCTTTGGCAGAGCTGATTTCTAACCAGTCACCTCCAGCTTGGGGTTAACATGATCCCAGGCTCAGGACTCTGCCTTTGCCTTTGCTTTCCTTCACCTTCACGGGTCAGCTCTTCATCCATCTGTCAAAGTCCCCTGCTTCCCCTCCAGTGTATCAGCTACTCCCCTCTGTTTGGTGTGGTTCATAACAAGATGATCCTATCCCAAATGTATTTGATAGTATCAGTCCTTGTACTGAGCAAGGAGGAAAGTCAGTTTTAATCATACCCCTGTTAGATTCTGAACTGTTGACTGTAATACTTCGAGTGCAATGGTCCGGCCAATTTTTTCCTCTCCTTGAAGTTTGCCCTTCCTGTCCACGCCAATGCAGGGTGCCTACAAGAGTGCTGTGGTGTCCAAAGCCTTGCTGAAGTCAAGGTAAATGATGCAGACCACTTTCCCTTTGTCTGCAGAGCCAGTCATTTCATCATGGAAGGCAATCAAGATTAATTAGGATAATTAAGGATAATTATAGATAAAGGATAATTATAGAATTTCTCCTACCTTCTATCAACTTCAGAGGCACATTTTATATCCTTACTTTTGTGGCTACAGTGCTATTCTCTCTCTGCACTAGTGACAGACTTATTAATTTCTCCTTCTAATTAGTCCCCAGTTGCATATATTTGACTCCCCTCATGAATCTCAGGTAGTCTCTTCCTGCTTCATCACTTCTTTTCCCTTGAAAACTCTGTATATTACCCACGTTTCTCTTTGGGCTTCAGTCTCTAACTATATCTGTCTCCTGTTCTTCTCTTGAGAGCCCAGTTATTTCATTAGTGGTGCTGCAGCTTCTGCTGGTCTTTTCATTATATTCCAGAGCTTCAAAGCTCTTTATATAGAAATACATTCATAACTTGGTTTTATTTACCTTTGAGTAGATTACTGGAACAAATATTGTGAACTTGGCATGGAGCAATGCACAAGCTTAATGATAGGTATTAGATATTTCAAAAATATACTTTGATTTACACCGAGTAGAACATGCTGTACATACCTTACTGATAGGTAGGCTAATGTTTAAAATTTGTGCACAAATTTAATATGCAAAAGATGAGACTGCACACAAGTTGAAATGCTCTATAGATTTGTAGCAGGGAAAAATGCATATCTACATCTTCAATTTCAGTTAGTGGATGCACAATTTATATGCAAAAGCTGCAGATGTGGGCTTTAAAAGAAAATAGTAACCTGCTATATATCTTGGAGTTTTGGCAGGCTTTGATTTGCACCTAGGTAATTGTCTTATGCTGCAGACCTGAAGGGTCATTTTAAAAGCTTTTAGATGGTGACCAAGAAGTATTTAGGTGTAAAAGAGATTATTGTAGTAAATGAATCTTGTCTAAAAAATAGCAGAAGAAAATTTTTATGGTGTTCAGTTAAAAGCACAATGACTTTATAATTTTTCTTGACTCAGAATTTTGGCTGCAACTTTTTCGGCTCACACAGTTGCAAAAGAAAAAAAGAAACATGCTCCCCTACCACTCTATTTCTTATCCAGAACCAAAAAATTATGTTTCAAAAGAAGCTATTTAAAGGATGACCAATTTCACTGCAAGCATCTGGGCCTCCAGCAGGTTAGCATGGCTCTTGCTGCAATGACATCTGCACGTATGTATCATTGCTGCAGCGTGCCTCCTAGCATTTCCTGTAATTCCGTGTCAGAAACCGCATTACCTTCTGCCTGCTGAGTTCCATACTGTGTTCCAGCGCTTACTGCCATAATGGACACGTTATGCTCACCAAAACAGTATGCCTGGGAAGATAGGTAGACACTTCTCTCTGTGTGCCTGCAAATGCAAACTGCTCAGACTTACGTGGTTTTACCTACACAAGAATGCATAATTGAGAGAAGTGAAGAGATTTTGACTGATATATCTGAATATATTTCTTGAGATAAAATATACATCATGGCATGTATAACATTCTCATTGTCCAGTATATTACTTTTGAAATAGATAATTTATTTTTTCCTG
Organism: Hylia prasina; assembly: GCA_013397195.1. Lineage (NCBI taxonomy): Eukaryota > Metazoa > Chordata > Aves > Passeriformes > Sylviidae > Hylia > Hylia prasina. The sequence continues at coordinate 623,594 of VYXD01013981.1, read as the reverse complement.
ACCCATGACTTATTTCAGCAAAAAGGTCTTTTCCCCCATGTAAGTGGATTATGATAAATGGATTGAAAATGCTGCACCTACCTCATGAGTTACTTTCCAAGTAACTTGGTACTCCCATTGAGCATTCCTGTTCTTTGAGCATCTGAAGAATGGGTGGCAGAGATCCTACTGTGGGTACCTAGCATTTCATTCTCTCTACTTGAGTCAGGATCTATGGAACCAAAGTGTTGGTGCCTGTACCAGGAAAAAGGCACTCTAGTCCCTGCTGTCGATGTGTGTCTGGCAGATCTGTTGCACTGCAGCCTCATTCTAAATGATTCCTATGCAGGGCCAGAAATTACGTCCACCCATACCACTGAATGCCAAAACCAGACACGCAATAAATGAAACAGACTGATAATGGCTAAAAGACTTCTAAATACAGCTAAAAGGCAGAAAGGTTCTGATGGAAGTGTTGCCAAGCTGAGTCTCTACAAGGTATAATGAAATACAAATAGTTTTCTGTGTTGTAAAGGACACATTGAAACACAGTTTGGAAAGGAATCTTAAAATTAAAGAATTCTAGCAGACTAATTGTACAAAGACCTTTAATTTAGTGTTGTTTTTCCATACACACAATCCTGCCTTCTTTTTTTACAGATTAAATACTATTTTTTTCTCTAGCAAGACCCCTTTTTTGACTTAAATTGAACATTTACTCCCCTAACTAATCAAATTCCACTTTCTTCCATTTTCTCACCTAATTTTTCACTTTCTCCTGTGCTTTTACACCAAAGACAGACTGAATGATAAGGGTTTTTTTTTGTTTTTTTGGTTTTTTTTAAGAAAAACTCACCCTAGAACAGGCTTAGTCTGAACAAGAATGTTATTCAGAACAAAATGATTTGTTCACAATTATGAGCTTCTCAAAGCAGGGTTATATGCTAGGAAATGCTGAAACAAGTTCGACAGTAGGTTTGTTTCCAGTACTGCTTGGTGCATCTAGTTAAAATTAAGAGAAGAAAAGGAATAGCTGAAAACCCAAACAATCAAACTTGAACAGTGTGAGTTTACACATTCAACACACCATGTTCACTTTTCTTGTCACTATTAACTGTCACTGTTTTTTCTGCTAATGCTAGCAAATCACAGGATTCTGATTCAGAGGAAATAATGGTATAGCTGTCCATCAAAGAAAACAAGGACTTGGTTGTTTATAAGAAGTGAGAAGGCCAACATGAAGGAAGTTCAAGAGTCCTCTGACTTTTAATCTGTGGCAGTATGTCATCAGTCTGAAGCTGTAATGTTTGAATGTCCAAGAGGAATAGTCTGAACATTTCTCTGATATTGGATTATTTAGGCCAAGATATTTCCTAACACTTTGTTAGATGTATTTGAAAGACAGAGAGGTAGGAACAACAACTCTGTGTGTATGTGTGACTATTCTCAAACTAACCAAATCTGTATTTTAACATGTTGGCGTAAACTGTGGATCTAACCAAAAGTGAAAAACAGAAGGCTGAGAAGAAAACAGCGTAAGAAATGGTGAAAATACTGTTGAACACAAGAATAGAGAACCTGTCACCAATGTAACCAGAGACAAGGAAAGTAATGTAATCTTTTTTTGGTAGCAGAATTTTGTATAGGCTTATCAAGGCCTTGTTTTGCTGTTGGAGAGACACAATTCAGGAGTAATTTAGAACTATCTCAAATTTGGACTGAAAACTAAGGTCAGGTAGCAAAATAGAAGGCAACATTTATTTTCCTTTTGGATTGTTGATTTACTAAATTACTTCACCAAAAAGTCCACTTTAATAATACAGGAACACCAGATGAATTGAACTTTGTAAATCAATTTCAAATGGTACCTCTGAAACCTTACCAAATAAACAGCTGGGAAGACTTGTGTTTTGAAAATACAGATTTATCAAGTAAGGGCAAGGCTCATGCCAAGAACTTTGATCTCTTATTCTGATTTAAGCTAATTTTCATATGAGAGACATGGTAGTGCTGCAATGGATGGCTGCAGTCTGCTTGATTGAACCTTTGATTACTGCTTGATTTCTTGGTATTGAAGAGCTCACCCTAAAACATATTGCCATTATTACTGGGTGTACTTCTACTGATATGGGAAAATATTTATTTATGCTAGCTATGTTATCGTTGAAGTAGGATGGCAAGGATTATGTTTTATTCACCTTTAGAAATGAAAGATACTGGAAGTCTGGAGGAGGAGTGACTTAGAAACTGATCTCTTTCAGACAGTGTTCCTAAACAAGAGAGTAATGTTTACAGAAACAGCTACTCTGGCTTTTGCACTTCTGCAAAGTGAGGAGAGAAAAAAATGCAGTTCTATTAGGTTGTGAGCAATAGGTATTACCTGGATACTTTGCAATCTTTTGGGCTTTTCTAGTTAATAGGATTTATGCTTCCTTCTTTGCAAGATTTATGTTTCTCTTATGCTAAGAGATACCGTATTTCAGTGCTGTGAGACCTAGAATGATGTCTTACTGCAGCAATGAATCTATGCAGATGACTGCAAGAGGAGAAACATAGAGACAGTTAATTCATTCTGAAACCTATATATAATTTTATATATCAGCCTGAATCTGTACGTATTTAATAGTATCATTTGCATTTACCATTTCATATGTGTTCTTCATTATGTTGGCATTTAGATTGATGTACATGGCTGCAGCCACATGAACAGATTTTTTGAATCTCAGACTCCCTGTGGATTTTTCAATATCTGTTTGTTTTATTCTTTTTGTTACAATGGTTAAGAGGTGACACTGAAAAAGAGAGAAAAAAGTCTTGAATGTACTTAGGACCTGATATGAAATTGTAGTCAGGGACACATCCTTTCTACCTCTATAATCCACAACAGAAAAAAGACAAATTATAAATGACACTGCTCCAGCTGATAAAATGCATGTAAGCTTAATAAAAGTAGGATTGCTGATGAAGAGGATCACTCCCTGAATGATGATATAAAAAGTCTCAACAAATGCTAGAGTTTTATTTATTAAAAATGTTTAGGGGCCTGATGTTGGCATTTGGCCTTTTCTGTTGAATACACTTTAAAGATTCAAATTCTGCTGCAAACTGATTTAAAATATCACTGTTGTTATAAAATTAACTTCTTCATTGCTCTTGAGAATTAGGCTTAATTTGCCAAGAAAAAAAAGTCACAAATGTTGATGCATCATTATCTGAAGTGTAATGCACACTTAGTTTTTATGTGGAAGAATAGCTTTAAAGAGGCAATTTGAGAAGTTGGATGAAACCACACCAGTAATAAATATGGATTGTTTGCAGTTGAAATTGGTTTTAAATTGCCTCCTTCAGTTTTCTTTTCTTTTACAGACAAAAATGTTGCCTCTTTTAAGGAACAAGCACCACATAGTATTGCTAATGAAAATATAGAAAAGGAAGAGATCAAATAAAATTTCTCTTATGGATTACTCCCTAGATACTACCTGTCCAGTTTTTTCTTTTTCTATAAAATATTTTAAAAACTTTTTCTCAAAGCAAAAATGCCATTAAGTTACTAGAATATTTTGACCTATCCATCTGATTTCATATTTTAATGGCAGTAATTCACCTGGAAAGATCATCCTGTTAACACCTTGAAGTTAGTGAATTTGTAGTTTATTTACCTTGGAAAATGTGAACTATTTGAAATGACAAAAAACCCCAAATGACCTAGACTTAATAAATTGAAACAAGGTTAGGCAGCTTTTAAGCCTTATTTTCTATGGTCAAAAGTGCATCTGATCTTGTCAAAAATCTAACAAATCAAAAAATCATGACCTCACAAGGTAATAAAAGCACTAGTACTTAATGGAATCCACTGGATTCTTGCAAGATGAAAAGATATAATCTTATTAAACATTTATCCTGCTATGTGAAGTCCTAATCTCAAATACAACAGGTAGCCTAAAGAGTAAATCTGAGCCAGAGACCATTTACACCAGAGAATTATGAGCCACATTTACTGTTTTAGAGTTTTTCAGCTCTGTGAATAAATGGATGCTTTCAGACCCTCTCACTTGTAGCTCTAGTTTCCTTTCTGTGCTCCCTGGGGAATTTTATTGAGAGAAGACCACTTTGGTCTTGCAACCAGTTCTCAGTGCAGTTCAGTGAAACTGTAAAGCCTCTGTGAGATTCCTGATCCTATACCTAATCAAACCCTAACTGTAGCCAAAAACCTCTACAAAGAACAGAATAATATGCAAATTATTATTTCCTTCTGGAACAAATCCTTACTCTGAGCTAACACTCCTCCCAAGATCTATATGCATCGTTTCATTGGATGAAACTATTCCTTCATTTTGTGTTGTCATCTAGTGCCAATTTAATCATCTTTAGCTGCTTTCTTTCCAAACCGTACTTGCGATACCAAACCTAGCCAGGACAGAACCCACAGATTTGTTTTTCCTCTCTTCAGCACAGCCTTTCAATCTCCACTGGCAGAGCTTTTGCACCCAGCAGGCTGTGCAGTTCTGCAGCTTTGGCTTTGTCTGATGAAACTTACTATTCATAAATATCAGCCCAGAGAACCAGCTCCCTGGAAAACATATATATATATTTTTTTTCTTCTGGAACCAGTCTTCCTCCTTGTAAAAGCAGACCTGACAGTAGGAGACATCAGTAAGAGTTGTAAAGTTGCTGTACTCAAAGATAGTTATTCTGAATTTACTAGAATCTCCTCTATGGACCATATTAAAATACAAACTGTTTCCAGAAATTGTCTTTTCCTCACCCAGAGCTTTTCTGAGTGTGTAAACTGGTGTTTTTATTTGCACCTTTCCACAGCCCAAAATCTAAGCCCCAATCAACATTCAGGAAAAAAAAAAAAATTTAAAGGCCCATTTTTTGATTTCTGAAGCCTTCATTCTAGACTGGTATCATTTACAGGTTCAAATACTGAAATTGTCTCTTCAAGATTTGCTGTTTTTATTAAGAGTTTTTAGCTCACTAAGGAATAAATCTGTGTCCATATGCTCATGAGCTTCACAGGATCTTAAATAAATCTAACTTTGATTTGTCCAGTCCATGGTCTTAGCCATGGTTATGACCCCATTCCTAGGTTTTCAAATAAAACAGAGAGATGGGCAGGGGGGAAAAAAGGAAAAAAGATGAAATTCTCTTTTTTGGCCACAGTAGAACAAAATGTGAGTCCTGGAGGATAAAGAAACATGAATTTATATTCATGGCTTCAGGCCTTGCTCCCAGGAAAGTTAGCATGAACCACAGTTCTACTCATATGCTAATAAGTTTGACATGTTTACAAGAACAGAGCCGAACAACAAAAAACTTCCAATGTGAAAAGAAGCTTTCTTCTGGGTTGGCTCACTGAAACCTTCTGCCATGCAGCATTCTGTAAACACTAGCAGAGTCAACTTCCTGGGTTTGTGCTTCATGTGCCAGATGTGTATATAAGGAAAAGCAAACCAGAAACTCTTGCTTTACAATTCAGGTATTGGAGGATGCCTTAGTAAAATCCCCTTTCCATGCTTTGTTCTCAGAAACTTAAACAGAACTCAAGAAAAAGAGAACAGTAGGGTTCATCTCTACTTCAAAAGAAAATGGAAATAGTTTCTCAAAAAAGATGGCTGAACCTCTCAGGATCTACAAAAAAGGCTGAATCGTAAGAGGAAAAAGTTGTAAGAACACTTTGAGAATATATATATTTATAGGACTAGAGGGGACTTTTCTGGCACTGATGTTTGTTGTAGGCCAGAGAAAATCTATTCACTCTCTTTTCTACCCTACCAGTGCTAGAGCTTAAAAATATCCCCAAGACATGAACTACAAAAAATTGAGCAATTCTTTACATCTGGCATGGAACCCTATCCTAGGTCACAGAATCCTCATGTGCAGTTATAATAGTCTGCATCTGAGAACAACAGGATATTAGGGAAACTGTTGTCCTTGGTTAGCCTTGTTGGACTAGGAGAAAATATTGCTCTGGAATGGCTTCCAGGAGCTCTGCCACAAACCTGCAATCCCCAGTTTTCCCACACTTAAAAACATATTGCATACCCTCCAAGATATTTTAAAAAACATATATAAATTAAATTGCCTTGGGTTTTAGTCTAGGCATGAACCAGATAATGGAATATTTCAGACACTACTGTAAGGTGAGGCTTATATATGATATAGCCACTGCTAAGTTTAACGTACTCCACAGGCTTCTGCTTTTTTCCCTTCTCTTTTAGAGCAAGCCACAGTCACGGAGGAAAAAACAGGGAAAGAAAGTTGTCACACAGACTTCAGTAACCATAAGTGTAGCTTCAGATTCCAACCTAGACCAAACCAAAAACTAGAGACTTCAGTAAAAATATGAGGTGATCTTGCCCTCTGACTTGGAGATGGAGGATTTCAGGCTGGTGCAGAGTAACACTTCTCTATAAACCTAGCATTAGCCATTCACTAGCAGCTATGTTCCTGTTCCAAATATTCCATCTGCAATTTTAAACTTTCCTGTTACACTGTGCTTAAGAATGGAGATACCTCTTGGGAAGTGAACGAAATAGGAATTACTTTTTGTTGTAGCACTAGGTCATATTTTATGTTCCTGAGCCTTGAAAGGTCCAGTAATAGAGTAGGTACTTCATTCCTTCTCCTTTCTAATCCTAACCCCAACTATAAATTTAATAAAGGGAGCCATCTTGAGAAAAATCGCTCACACTGACTCACCTTTTACCACAAGTTTACAGAAGTTCTATACAAGGAGGAAAATGAAATAGGAGCTACTTTCCTGCTCTGACATCTTTTATCAATTTGCATCACTGCCAAGATTAGGGAGGGGGAAAGAAACTTAGAAGTCACTGTCTTCTTCCTGAATCATTCTTTACCACCTCTAAGCAAGTCCTGCAGAATCAGCAGGTTCCTGCTGTCCATGACCGTGAGCATAAGACTTAAATTGGGGTTTAACAGTAAATCAGAGTAAACTACCACTCTCTGCCTTTATTGAAGGGCTTTAGTCAGCAATAATTGTCGTTTTTAACAGACTGTTATGCTTAACCAAAACCCAAAGGCTCCCAAACCTGCACATCAACTGTAAGTTTGGGAAATAATAGCCCTAGTATCTGATATAAGGGAGTTTTAAAATTAATCCACAACAAAATCAATATCTTTCTCTACTTTTGATCCAGTCCTTACCCTGCTTTTAAGGGTAATGTTTAGACAACATTTTTATTACATTAGATAAAAAAACACAGAAAATATTCTCCCTTCCAGAATCATCAGTCATCAATGACTGATTAACTTTGTGGGATTTGGGATTTCTCAAGGTCTTCTCTGAAATCTTAATATAGGCTTAATGAAAGATTCCTAGTTCAGGTGTCATACCATTAAAAAATTACTCTTAATTTATAAAACCAGCATTTTATAACAGTATCCAGTGCTCTGGTAGATACAGCACTTATTTACAGAGCTGGAGCACTCATACACAGGTTAACATTACTGACGGGAGTGAGGAAAACTCTTCTGTCTCCGCAATTCATTCTGATTCAGAACAAGCACCAAGGATGTTTGGCAGAGGAAAGCCCTTTGATTATTGTCCTCCAAAACTTCCATAGTCTTAACAAAAAACCCAGGGAACAATCTCTGGAGTTTCTACAAAGTGTAAGTCATACAAGAGAGGAGTACCTTATTTTTCTGAAGTTCGCAACATCACTCTTGGTGTAGGACAGACTTCAGACACCTAAGTCTTGAACCAAAATTAAAGTGTAAAAATCATACAAATTGCAGTTAGAAGTGCAATTCTGGCTTTGAGTTAGTTTTTTGTCATAGGAATACCTTTGGTGTGAAACAACACAATGAAATAAAGAACAATGCAATCATGCTGTCACCACCCTGAGTGCCCTACATGCCCTGATGATCCTCAACAGAAACCCTCAGCTGCCATCCATGGGCCAGGAGCCCTTTTCAGCCTGTGTTCCGGCTCCTCCCTCTGAGCTGAGAAGTAGGTTCTGGTTTCTGCAGTGCTGACTTGCTGGCTGTACTCCTGAGTGGACCAGACTTTGCCCTGCCTGACGGCTGGGCTGCCAGCAGAGCCCATTTCTGCCATCACTCCTGTCCTGCTTCAATATGATGGGGCTGGGCCCTTTTGGTGCAGTCACTACTGGCTCCCTGGCCCTTGGGGGACAGCTCTGCTCTCGCTGTCCCCTGACACTCTATGCTCAACAATCATAGTATTAATTCTGATTCCTTCTCATCTCATCCTTGTTTGAGGTCAGTGAAGTGTCCAAGTAGATAATAATGTTAAGGACTCCTGCCTGTTATGAAGCTTTGTCTACAAACCAAGTGCTTCAATACCTTTAACCTAATCTATAGACCATTTTTTTCTTCTTGAAGCAGCCTTTGCTGAAGTTCAATAGGCCTTGAGAACAGACCTTATTGGAATTATGAACTACATAACCTCCTCACTGTAAGTGCAGCACCCTTAATGGTAACCCAGTGAGTGCTGAGTGAAGCAAATGGTAATTTTCTCCTTCTGAAGCTTGTCTTCATGCAGATTCAGGGAACCTGAAGGAGTTCTGCAAGGAGGTCTCTAAGTCTGTGTTGCTCATTTGCCTGACCTCCCTCTGCACTCTACCCTCAGTTAACAGGAATCTAGTCGGAGAAAAACCCAGAAGAGTTATTATCTTTCCTCATTTGCCCAGTTCACGTTTCTCAATGTAGTATTAACTGTGCAGAATCTCCTTTATACAATCCTGTGTTTAACCACAGCAGAAACTTCAAGCTAATAATATACCTTAACCGTAATAGTTAATCATAATAGCTAATAATAATTTTGCAAAACTAGGTGTGTGTGTGATCCAGGTCTCAATTTTGAGATGTGCAACTGTGTGACCTTGTCTCAATTTTATTGAAAACATAAAATGAACCTTTTGTGAGAGTGTGTCTCTTCTGCAAGGTAACAAAAGCAAAAACCAAGTCAGAAGTGAAAACACTTGAGTCAATAACAGCGGTAGCTCAGGAGAAAAATACTGGCCTGAAGGAAAGATATAAAATTCTGAGAGAAATCATAGAGAGCAGAAGAATGGCAATTTAGCAAGATCAAGGATCATTCTGCTATAGGCAGTAACTTGACTTCATGCTTGCCATCTGGCTGACTGGTGGTCAGCAAAGAGCCATTGGCTGGATTGTGAGTATTACCTCTGGTTCCAAGTATTTTCCAGGTGTAGAAGATAACTCTCTTGTTATACAAACATTAGTTTTGTATAATCGTACTTACAAATCCCCTTCTTTAACACCGTTAAAGGTGCTCAAAAACAAGTGGTCTTCTAAAGAAAGGGTTATAAGTCTCCTAAATAGTAATCAGGACACCAACTGTAAGAAAAACCCATAACAGAATATATTGTAAGTCATTTCTCTCTGTAGTATCTGGACCAGTCTTCTGTTAAAAAGGGCTTGCAAGAACTCGAAGTAGAACCTTTCTGTCTATAAAATTTATGCTTATGAGAACTTGTAGTTTAAATGAGGGACCTAGTTATCCTGTTTGGCATTAGAAAAAAATAATGACTAATCTTCTTTTCTGGAATTTAACACTTTCCTATCTCTAGGATGTTACATGGGCAAGTAACAAACAAGGTTCTTCAGCCCCCGAATTCCTAATCCTAATCCTGGAAGCAGCTCTTTCTTGATCTTTAAGATATTGTCAGATCCAGCATTAAGTATTTCAATTCTTAGACTAGTGGTCTAGAGCAAGTCACTGTCATTGGTTTCACAGATAGGTCACAGGACTGTTTCTTTGGAGACAGCAGACAGAAAATGATACCACAGAGATTTTGATACGGCACCAAGCGCTTGTGCTCTTTCATTTGATCTCTAACACTGCAGGCTTTAGCCCTTATCCAGATTGCAACCTAACCCGTTTAACTTCAGCTTGGCACTCAGCTGAGAACTAAAGCCTTCCCTCCATTCAGTGTGACAGCAAGTGAGTCTCCTGAACCTCCTAAGAGCTGAGTGCAATGAAAGGGGGTTGCCGCTTCTGTCAGAGCAGACATTGGTGTTTACGCCAGTTTTGAAGTTAGGCGGTAAATTTTAGCCCAACAGTTGGCCTATTACTGACAGTAAAATTAAGAATACCTGATTAGTTTTGAGTATCATGCCTTTTGAAACTCTTTTTACATTTCTTTTGTAGATCTTTTGGGTTTGTCACATCAAAGAGTGACATGAAAGCCTTGTCATGTCAGTCAAACTTACAAAATTCAAAATGGGGAAGCATCTCTCCTCTCCTTTTATCTGATCAGTGACATTAAGCTCTTCATGAGATTGTTGGTCTAATATAGTGTTATCCTGATTTTTATTGTGATTTCAAAAAATCACACACTCAAAAAAAAGTATTATTTGTACAGAGTATAGCTGACTCTGATATTTTCAGGAGTTCTTGACACTAAGAAAAGTAATTTCCCATTTATAAGTTACATGTGCTGGACTAAAGAAGGTAATTCAGCGACACTGTACAGAGTGCCAACTGAGTGCCGCTGCATTTCCAACACTTTCCCTGGGCTATAGATATTATTACACTGTTTAAGGTATTTTATTTGAGAAGAAGGTTGTCTTGGGTTATGGAAGCAAAAAATTGTATTCTATTTTCATCTGCTGAAAGCAGTTGGGGAAATGTTTTGTCTTTATTTTTTGCTACTCTGGGGGAAGGGGGGTGGATGCCTTTCTGATAATGGTTCAGCTATTAAAACCGGGTGGGGTATTGTTTCTTATCTTTTTCACCACCCATCCTCCCTCCAGAGGGATATTTTCTGCTAATGGGCCATTAAGGCTCACCAATGACATTACACATTACATCATCCCATTGTGAGATGCTCCACCCAGTGGGTGGGGGCTCCAGGGTCCCTGCCTAGATAAAAACTGCTACTCAGAGTACCAGGCAATCCTGTTTTCCACGGGAGTCCAGAGGAAGATCAGACTCATCAGACTCATTTCAGCATCACTGGACCCTTCTTCAATGGAGTCATCTACTCCAACAGAGCCACATCTGTTTCTCCAGGAGGACTGCTTCCAAACACCCTGACCAACAGGGTGTCAGGTTGTGTCCCTGACTCTGTCAGGGTTTTCTGGGTTTGTTTGTTTGTTGTTTAATTGTCTTTTTTTTGTACTATTACATTTGCATTCCTAGCATTCCTAGTAAAAGAACTGTTATTCCTATATCTTTGCCTGAAAGCCCTTAATTGTAAAATTATAATGATTTGAAGCGGGGGGGGGGTTACATTCTCCATTCTAAGGAAACTCCACCTTTCCCTAGCGGATACCTGTCTCCTAAACCAAGACAAAGGTTTTGAATGAGAATAGTCCAGGAAGAAAAATGTTTATTTTCAACCACTGGGCTCTCAAAGGTTGACAAGAATACAGCCACAGAATTTTTTGTATTTACTGTGATTTTCATATCACTTTGTTGATATGCCTATTGATTTCTAGTTCAGAAATGTCTGAGCAAACATATTTTTATTTGCACAGCTGTTAGGGACAAAGCAAATTTTATCATATCAATTACTGTTCTAGTCTAAACAAATGTAGTTGTTTATAAATAGATTTATTTCCCATTTTTTTCTATTTATTTAAAGAGAAATTTAAGTCCCCATAACTAAAGGGTGCAAGTATTCACATGTGACTCTAGTGACTTGTAATCCATCATAAACAGTAAATAGATGAAGAGAGCATTTAATGAACATCTTGAATTCTTTAGTGGCTAAAGACTTTATTGAGAGACATGGGGCAATAATTCAAAGTGACTGAAACATGAATTAATCTTATTGTTCTTTGACAATAGAAAGAAAATCTTTTTAGGGCAAGAACCATCTTTTGTTCTCTGCTAGTACAGCATCTAGTGCAGTGACAGGTACTCACTTAGGGCTCTGAGGTGCTTTTAAATTATAAATGGTAATCATAATAATCTTCCAATAGATGTAGTAGATTTAATAAACCATTCTCAATGCAAACTTTAATTTAGAGATGTCATTACTCCTTACACTTTGAAAAGTCTATTGAGGGAATGTTGAGTGACTAAGACTAGGAAAAATCTGAACATTTAATTAAATTTTATTGGCTTCTCATTCTTGACAGTGATTGCTATGGCAATGCAGTGTCTAAGAAGAGGGTGGCATATCCCCCAAAAGAGACACAACAATGAATTCTGTGTATCAGTAAAGGGTTCTTTGAGAGAGTTAATCAACACAGCTGTGAGGAATGGAGAGTTCCTTTTCACTGAAATAGGGCCCACTTCTGAGAGTGTGGCTGAGACAATGAGTTCTGTAAGTGCACTAATTCTATAATGATTTTCTTACGTCATCGACATTAGATACTGCAATATTAATGAATTTTGATGAATGGTGGAAAAAACGGTACTGAAAAATCACAACCTTAACCCTTTGGTAGAAAAAATAATTCCTTGAGAAACAAATGGGGATAGATATATGCTACTGCATATATAAAAGAGTGAATGCTTATGTGTGCAAAAAATGAGTACATATACATGAGATATGCATTCTGTCATTCATTCTCTCTCATAATCTCCAGTTCTAAAAGACCTAGAACAAAGGTGATTATCTGAAACTGGTTTGTAATTTGTTTTTTTTTAATTAGAAAGACTACTTCAGAACATAAGTGATCATAGAATAAAATGGTGGTTTGAATTGAAAGAAGCCTTCACAGCTCGTCTAGTCCCCACGGGCAGGGCCATCTTCCACTAGACCAGGTTGCTCAATGTCCCGTTGAATCTGGTCTTGAGCAATCCCAGGAATGAGGCATCCACAGCTACTCTGGACAATATGTCAGTATCTCACTACACCCTTTACTTCCTAATACCCAATCTAAATCTTTTGGCTTAAAGCCATTGCTCCTTTCTGTCAGTAAAAATCTTGATAAAAAGTTCTTTGTCTTTTAAACCTCTTTTAGGTACCAGAAGGCTGCTATATAGTCTCCTCAGAGCTTTTTTTTCTTTTCAGCAGTGGGCAGAACTGCTGAGCCTTCTCCACTCTGAACATTCCCAACTCCCTCAGCCTTTCCTCACAGAAGAGATGCTTAATTATCTTTGTTGACAGTCTCTTCATCATATTTGTCCAGCAGCGCCACCAGGTCCTTCTCTGCCAACCTTCGTTCCACCTAATTGAACAAATGCTTCAATAATATCGGGTCAGATTTTAAGCAGTACAAGACATACCTTGTAATAATATTGCTCACTGGTGCTGTTGCCAAAACCCAAGCATGTAAAAAGATACAGCTTTCTAAATTTTAATGATTACTCCATGTTATGAAGAGGATAATACATTTGAAATGGTAATAATTTAACCTGTGGCCCTGAAATGAATTTAATCTCAAACTGTGTCTACCCCCCAATCCACAGCTGGCAAAAATAAAATGACAATGTAGAATTGTGATAGTTAATCACAGACTTGGCTTATAAATATGGTGCTCTATTTCAGTTGTTTTCACAACTTTTGGTTAATAGAAACTGTTGTGAGAAATGACTGCTATTTGTCGTGGCTAGGCAGATGGCTGTGTAACTTTTTCCTGGATGTGCTCTGGTTGAAGAAAGTAGTTATTTTTGTCCAAAACAGCTAAATCACTTTCTGTGTGGGGTGAATGTCCACACAGTGGGAACTGGAAGGCTTCTACTTAGCGTGCTAGCACGTACCCACTTCAGTAACCTCACTGAATGGAATAACAGCGTGTATGAGATTTAGTGCACGAAGGACTTTCATCTAAAGGAGGAGAAACATCTTCACAGGCGGAAAATCTCACTTTGTTCTTTCCTTCAACATGGATAGAAATTCAAGAATCTTGTTTTACTTAGCCAGTGTGGGAAATGTAAACAGGAAAAGTAAGCAAAAAACCAAACCAGTGATCAAATATTAGAACATAATTAGCGTCCTAGAGGAGTAGAGCTAGTTGCATAGCTATGACTGAGCAAGGAAAAGGTAATGCTTCACTGCAGGGAAGGATTTACTGGTCCAGAAAACCACTTCAGTAATCTTTTTTCTTCACATTAAAGGAACAACAAATAATTAAGTAATTAAGTTTTCAATTTTCACTCGGTTGCCTTCCTGAAGTTTAACATTTTGCCAAAATAGAAGGAAAAAAACACTAAATCAGGATAAAGCAGGGAAAAAGGGAAACATCTTTGGAGATCTGACATCTTCCAAAACATTGCTCATAAACAGGACACAGCACGCAGCATAAATTGAACACAGGCAACCCCATCTTTTCCTAATATTTGACCTCTGCTTCGGTACTGATAGTAAATATTAAAAATAAAGCACATGAATTCCCTAAGAGTCACCTCTGAGTAATTTTCCAGCACTATTATGCAAATATTGGTTTCTGCTCATTGCAGTTTGTATTTGTGATATATGCAGGCTGAAGAACATCAGTGCTGAGTCATCTGCTTAAGAGTCCCACACTATAAATGTGATGGATTGTAACATTTTGCAAAGCACAAAAGGTAATTGAGTGGAGTCAATTAGGAAAGTAGGAGGGCTTAGCAAGAAGACGTGAGCAATCTGTAAACTACTCTGACATCTTTTTAGGCTGTGTTTTTCAAAACAGCTTAGCAGGCCATCTAGCCTTAAAATGTAAGGCATAATTGGAAGGAGCTACTTTGAAAATTCTGGCCCTCACACTTAGGAAAAAATTGAAAGTCTGTTATTGTAGAGGGAGGAATGTAATTTTCAGAACAATGTAGGTTGTAAACAAATGCTTTCCTTAGAAATGTGAGATGCTTTAAATGCTACTAAAACCAGAATTTTATTCTATTCAGAATTTATTGAATGCAGAGCCGTTCATTGCAATAGTTGTCATACTTACAAGTTAAAAGCAGTACTTCTTGCCTCATTAACATATATTTAGAAAGCAGCTCCTTATAATAAGTTACTTCTCTATTGTTAAGTCACATTGTCACTGTGCTGTTGCTGGTTTCTTTACTCGTCTGACCAAAATAATATGCCAGTTGCTTAAGCAGTCCTAGTTTTCTTCAGCACGTTTGTTTCTACAGGGACAGGAGCTGGAGTCAGTGATCCCTATGAGTCCCTTCCATCTCAGCATATTCTGTGATTCTGTCAATTAATTGAGGAGACATGGCTGGGATCACCGAAAGAAAATGACTGACTGAGTTTTCCAGAAATTTTCTTAAGGGTTTCCTTAAACGTGTTTCTAATTAGAGAAAAAAGATAACATGTGACAAAATGCTACATTCATCTTATGTTTTAGAGGTATTGCTTCACACCAACTGATTTTCTAATTTATAACTTCGAAAGGCACTGTTTTAGCACTGTCTTTTTCATAATTCTTCAAATAAAGTTTTAATTTTAAGAGATAATTGCAGAAAACCTTAGGTGATCTAGCTGACAAGTTAACAAAAAAAACCCCAAAACAGCCATAGTGGATAGCCATTACTGATTATTATTAACCAGTACTTTTATAATCTTAATGAAGACACAAAATGCCACAGGTCTCTGCTGCCCAAATAACAAGTTACCTGTCAAGGAGTCCTATGAAAGGTGAATTGAGGAAAGAAAAACCTTTCTTAGGATGAAATAAAGAAGTAATTTTATTCTGTGCATAATTGCATCCCTTTTGAATTTACTTAAAGAAAATATTTAAGATATGAATATGTCACCAGCAGAAAGGAGGTGCCTTGTCTTACTCTTTATATAGGGAAAGTTTACTTGAGTCTTTGTTGCAAAACACATGAAATAATGTGGAAAATAACATCTTAATACCTCACTTCAGAAAACTGCTAATGTTAGAATAATTTTAATCATAGAAATAGTCTGCACTAATAATATTACACACATATACTCCTCTTGCTAACTGGAAAAAACAACACCCAACTCTGAATACAGTCAGTCTTGGCACAACAGAATTTTTAGTACTCTTCAGAAAATACTATATGCAAACTGAAAGTCACAGTGCATGTATGAGGGAAAAGCAGTTCAGAACAAAAAGCCTTGCTGTACTTATTTATCAATAATAATATCTTCATCGAAAAATTCCTATGCCAACTCTGATTATGGCTTTACAGATTAGGTATATTGTTAAATAAGATTAGATCTGAGAATAATAATCAGCCTATGCATAAGAATTATTACGGTGTGAAATTGTATGTTTGTGAATAAAATTTTGCTATATTCTCTGCTGTTCTAGGTTGACTTCCATTTCATAAATATCTATCAGAAGAGAATCAGGCCAGGTTTTCTTTCCTCTTACTTATCTCAGCATTTAGCTCTTGATAATTTTGATGCTTGAATGGTAAAACCTTGCTTTGCATTATTATTACTATAATTGTTGCCACTGTTACTACAGCTGTTACTATTATTTCTCATTGAGTATTCTTTTGTAACTGTATATATACATATAATTTATATATAAATAAATAAATATAGAACTTGTCAACCACTCTATTAAAATAGTTATAGATACAATTATTTTACATAGTGACAGAGTACAAAAGCCAATTTTGAAATTTTGAAAACCTTATAAACATTTTATAAGGTTTTCAGAATTTCAGCACACAAGCCTTGGAATTCATTGCAGGCTATTTTAGAATTCCCATCGCATTCAACCTGAAAAAAAAGACTGTAAATTTAGATAACTTACTGCCAAATCTATATCATTGTGTCCTTGACTGTTTTTACAAATCTGTGCTAAAGTACAGTAGGTGCTCATTCTCTGACTTTTCTGGGTAAAGATGGAAATATAAACAGCTCCAATGGGCAAAAATTATCAATCTTTGTAGAGAGTGAACTTGCACTGCTATTAATTGAAGTTTATTCTATACACAGACTGAAGGATTTAATCTCCTGTATTAAATATTCATTAATAGAAGCATATATTTTTCCTTAACATTTCTCATTAATATGAGAGAAGAGGAGGACACATAACGTAAAACAGCAGCTTCTGATTGAAGTCAAAGTAGTAGATAAGAAGCTAGACACTGGATTTCTGCGTAAGTCAGTATTTGAACAAAATAAATAGAAAATTATATCTCAGAAAAAATTTTGAATTGGAAATAGATAGTGGATTTTTATGGTAGCTCTGCAGTGGCTACCATAAATAATAATGTGACTTTACACATATGTAAGAAGAGAGTTGTTCCAAATTACCTCAGAACATTAGAAAACAGCGTCCTCCACCATCTTCTTTTCTCATATTTTCTTGCTGTGATAATATGATCTGCTGTAGTCTTATTTTGGACTAAAGCTTGTGCACCCATTCCCATCGTCCTTTTGCTTTGTGAGACATATTACTACAGTTTGCCAAAGAATCCATTACTCCTTCTAGCCCCCACTACTGCAAGCCCAAAGGAAATGCAGCTGATGAGAAATTATTGTCAGGTGTGTGCTCAGCTGGATTTGTTCTTGGCCAATTTTGTTCTGCTTTTTTTGCTAATGACCTGGGTACTGGAAAGGAGGGCACTTCAAATTTTATGTCTGACATTATACTGTGACTATTATCACCACATTCAAAAGGTTCAGATTTCATCTACTCCTTGACAAAAGGTGAGTAGAAAGCTACACTTGATCAAGGCTAAATCAAATGCACAAGTGGGGAAGGACTGGCTAAGCCAGTATTGGGAAAAGGATCTCTCACAAACTATGTATAAGTCAGTGCCATGGACTCAGTGTAACCTTTGTGTCAAACCTTCTTCATTGCTTGTTGAATAAATCCCATGTCTCCCAAGATGTGGTGATTATTCAGTCTGCACAATTGCTTCATGTAGCTGAAAGAAACTTGGAGATAATCCCAAAGTTAAGGCAATGTATCAGAGTGGTAATAAGGTGAGCAGATGTGCTTCTCTTTTTGTGGTTTTTGCCACATCCTAACTGTACTTGTCATTTGAATGAGTTTACTGCAAATTTCGTCTGCAAATTGTTTTTTGGTACTAAAAATGGGATAAAGATAGATGAACATTGACTATATCTACTGCAGTGTATCCAGTGCACCCTGCATTTTTCTAGACCTGAAGTCTACTCTTGTGCATTTAAACTCTGTTATGCCAGTGTAGGTCCAATAAGGTAAGAATGAGTGCCTGGCCTGTCCCAAACCATGCCCTGGAACTGCATGGGAAGATAAGGTAATATGGGATCAAATTCTCCCTGTGATCATGCCAGGGTACTGGCGTGGCTGTGTATTGGTACTGGTAATTGTGTCCAAGTGTTCAGCAGTACTCCTGGTTCTTGCTTCATTTAGAGGAGGATGCTGCTCCTAAGGAGTGCAGGTTCTCATCCCATAAGTGGTGGGAAACATAACTGGGGTTTACTAAGTACTCACAGAAGATTGCCAGGCCCTTGTGGTTTTGGGAATCAGGAATCTACAGACTATTCCAAGATGAGGGGGTGGCAATGCAAATTGTCAAGTGAGAGGAAAACACTATTCTTATTAAGACACTTGTCTGATCCTACAGAAAACCATCCTAAAAATAAAATGAAGATATGAGAATGGACATCATCTTGGACTTGTTGCAGAAAAAATTAAATCACTATTGAAAAGTAGGTAAACCCAGGTAATTTTTATATATATATCTATTTTACTAGGAATATTTTCTAAGAGACCATGAATAAGTTGGTAAGGGATAGCAAGGTCTCAGAGAGAATATTTTTTCCACTGTTTGGTTAATGTTCTTAAAGGAAGATGTGAGCAAAATGCATCAGAGTCCAGGAGAAAGCCCAAAGACAGCACAAGGATTTAAAAGATATGATCTATGAGGAAAGCTTGAAATAAGAGTATTTGCTCAGTCTAGGAAAGAGGAGGCTGAGTCATGAAATTATATTTTTGTGTTTAAGGGCTGTTCTAAAAAGATAGTGAGCAATTGTTCTCTGTCTGCTGAGCAAGGACAAGATGGAATTAACTCCATTTGGATCAAGCATTATTTAAACTGAGTACTCGAAACAATTGCTATTAGGATACACTCACTCCATTTAGAGAGTACCTCCTTACTCGCTGGCTTTAGGAATTACAAGCAAACCATTCTCTCAGTCTTCAATGGATTTGACCTCATTTAATGTTGCTGATTTTTGTCTTGGCCTCCCTTCTCGACAGTTGTATATCCGAGACTCAGTGATAAAAATCTCACATCCTTTCCCATTCAGAAGTATGGGAAGAGGAATAGGGGGCTTCTTCCTCTCTCCCTTCCCCCTCTCCCCCACTCTTACGTTGCTGTATGAGAAATCCTTGTGGAATTAGTGGCTTGCATGTCATAAGGGACATTTTTTCTCTGCAAATTGCAACAGATTGAGAGGAGCCCTACTGCAATCATAGCACAGTCTCTGTAGCAAGAGCAGTGCCTGAATCCCCAGATAAATTCAGCTGAATTGCAGTTTAGACCTGGATGGTAATATAGGCTGTTTGTTGCTCCTAATTCAGAAGGCATAAAACTTTTTGCAGCCTGATATTGCGCAAAGTAAATTTCAGTCTAAAATGCTTTCCAGAAAGGCTCTCTTGCTTGAGGTTTAATTGGATACCAGGGTCTGTAAGTGTAGTGGATGGCATGTGCTACTTTGAATCAGCTGAAGAGAATCAGGCTTTCAGTTGTCTCACTGTGACCAATAGGATCCGTAATATATTTTCAATTGTATTCAACCTGTGAGTTTTATGCCTTCAGGTTGCCAGTATTAACAACCAAATATTATTTTGTTTAATAGGAACTTTGCTCAAACATTGCTTTTATGGATGCATGGAATAGGAGGACAGTCAGTACCAGGTTTTCAGCCATATAGGAGAGCTTTATTCATTAAGGCATTACTTTCATAAGAAGAATTGTTATACCAAACGTTTGCAAAACTTCAGCAAAAGTTACTGGTATTTCCAGTACTGTAACAAAATAGCAAACCAGGATTTTCAACAGTTTCTGGCCAAAGATACTACATTCTTTTTAATTAGCCAGTGTCATTCTGGCTAACAGGTTTCTCTTTCCAGACCTTTATATTTTGAAAGGATGGAAAATGCCTTTGCTTTGACCTTATCAAACCACGGTTGATCTCTATCTACAACAGGTTGCTGCACTGATCACCTGCACTGGTTTGTGCTTGGAATGACTAGAAAAAGAGAATCTCTGCAGTAAAAACTTCCCTCTTTGCTGTCTCTCTTTGTTATTGTTGTTGCTGTTGTTTTTGTTCAGATGGACTTCCACTCTGATACCAGGTTAATTGGGTGAGATACTGTTCATTCCACGATAACTCACAGGCTTAGCTGCGTTATCAAGCCACTGTTTTGGGTGATAGTTATCTGCCATTCAAAGTGCTCTCTAACAAGCTCTATCCTTTCGTACACATCCCTAGTTTAAAGGTTGTGAGGAAATTCAAAAGACTCACATTCTTCATAAAATGCAGCAAATCTGAGCTATCCATAGGAAAACACTGCATATCAATTATGGAAAATGTTAAAAGAGAAAAATTGAAACTGCAGAGCTGAAAATACTTAGAGAAGACCACTGATCTCATCTACTGTTATGATGCTTTAATGAGTCAGTACATAATGTAGGCAGAAATGTCTAATTTAGCACTGTCTCATCAGGTTGTGGGAAGCCATCCAGATGACATCATTAAAACACAGCGGTCCTTATCTGGCCTGAAGGTTAAATTCTTCAATCACTTAAAATAATTTTTTGCCCTTGGACATGTTGTGAACCTTTAAGATAAATATTACTGGATGTAGCTTTGTCATCTCCAGCGCTCAGCTCCTACTGGAGTGGATGGTTGGAGGAGAAGCACTTTTCCATGGATCATTCTTCTCTCATGCTTTTTTGAACAGTGTAATTTCTGTTCAAAAACACTTCTGTTTTGAACTGTTTTGAACACTTCTGACACTTCTGTTCTCAGCTTAAAGCAACATTTTCTCATGAGGAGACCTGCTTCCTTGGTCTTATTATGATCCAGTAACTTACAGCATAAACTGGCCCCTCAGGCTCTTGAACTAACACAGCAGATAATACCAACTTTTTGCTTGGTCCCAGTTATGATACAGTTTTGCACACACCTGGCTTTTAAGGTATTGAAACCAAGCTAATGTCTCATTAGGTATAATTCACATGGTCATCTAAACATTTCTGGCCTTGCAAGAATCTGTTGTCCAAAATGTCCTAATACTCCCCTTCATTATCTGTGAAGTCCAACCGTTTTACACAAAACTCATTTTTATCCATCTGCCAAGATCTGATGTCCCCTTTGGCACTATCTGTAACCCTCGTCAGATTCTTAGATTCATCTCTGACATATCCAGCAATCTCTCATGTCATGTGCATGGTTTTACATGTCCTGTTCATCCAGCTTCACCTCAGGGTAGGACAAGACCAATTGCCTAGTCTTTTTTCTGCCAGACTAATGTGGACATAGTGAGTATTTTACATGTCTTGTGCAATCAATATGACACTTAAAAAAAAAAAAAGAAATTAGGGAGAAAATGAATGGGAAAATAAGGAAATGAAGGGAAAAGAAGAGCCGTGTGTATATATATATGTGTGTGTGTATGAGTGTGTCTTCAAGGGGAAGATGTTGGTAAACGCTACCATATTTTGCAGGGTTAAGCATAAAAGGAGTGAAATAAGAAAAAAAGTGAAGTCTTGGAATGTAACAGAACAGAATTAACATCTAACAATGTTCACATTAGTAAAACATTGTAAAAGCTTTTCTATACATCACAGGATTTAAAATTCTACCTATTTCCGTATGCTAGACTCAGTATTGGAACACTGCATTGACTGGGGATTTCAGTAAGAAAGATGTATCTGTAGGGGAGCTTGTTCTATGTTAAACTTTTATGAAACACACTTTAGGAACTCCCTGACCATACAGATTTAACTTGTCCCTCCATAGAAGCCTTTTTGCAGCACAAGATAGAACAATGACACAGCACAGGTGGGTTGATCCCTGCAGAAATAAGTTGTATAGAAGCTAATATACATCTGGGAGTTGCAAATGGTTTAAATAGCTGTATTTCTCAAATCAAAACTCTTTCAAGCTACAGGTAATATTCATACAGGTAAGCATAAGCATATTTATCTCAGGGAGAGTACTGAGGTATGGGGTTCAGTCTTGGTCATCTTATGGTATCGCAAATGAGCATGCTAAGGTCTCTTAAAGAATCATTGGCAAAGTTATCTGCAAAATCAGGTTTAATATAAAATCAACAGTATGACAAAGTTTCTCAGATCATAGTGCAGCCTGGACTGGGGAGATGGGATGCACCACCACCTGTTGGAGATGTCCACCACCAGTTCAGTGGAAAGTGGAATCAAATATGTTTTCTTTGACAACTAAATTGTATCTATTGGTTTATTAGACTCTCTTGTAATCTTTTTTCTTGAATATAGGATACCTGAGAGAGGGGCAAGTCTTAGAATACACAATGATAATATTTTCTATTAACAGAACATTTATGTTACTAAAATATATTCATCCTCAGTTTGAGAACACATTATGATATCATGATATAAAAGTGCTCTAACTGTTTAATGATGTTCTACTCAGTCACAGAAATCATACCATAACTCTCCATTGTCTCTGGACACAGCTCATTAAGTTCTAGAAATACTGTCTGAAAATTTGAAGTCATGCAAATCTCTATCCACTTGCTATAAAACTCTGAAAGGCAAAAAATTCTTAGGTGAGAAGGGACCTTAATGATTCTCTGTTTCCAACTACCCTGCCATGGGCACCAAGGGCAGGGACGCCTTGTACTGTCCCCATCCAAGCTGGTTGCTCAGAGTCCCATCCAAGCTGCCCAGGAACACCTCCAGGGATGGGGCACCCACAGCTGCTCTGGGCAACCTGTGCCAGCGGCTCAAATTCAAGAATTTCTTCCAAATGCTAATTCTGAACCTACCCTACTTCATTTTAAAGGCATCCCCCCACTTTTGACTGCTATTTTAGTAATTTTTGAAATTTGTAATACTCATTGTGCTCTTTCTTTAGCACTTTTTACTATGACTTCTGAGATTTTTGTAGTAGTAGATTTGTTTTA
This sequence comes from Hylia prasina, assembly GCA_013397195.1. Taxonomy (NCBI): domain Eukaryota; kingdom Metazoa; phylum Chordata; class Aves; order Passeriformes; family Sylviidae; genus Hylia; species Hylia prasina. Next base: position 600,629 of record VYXD01013981.1, on the reverse strand, counting down.
AGGTATTTGTGATTGTTTAGGTAGGTGTTTTGAGAATAATTCTAAACTTTCCCTAATCATATTACAGGAAGACTTGATTAAGTGATCTAAGTGACTCTTTCCCACTTCTCTGTCTTAATTGGGAGATTTTGTTGCTGGTAGATTTTTTAGTAGAGTGTACTCCCTTTTCTTTGATAATTCTCTTTGGGTACTGAAAATGAGTAAAATGGAAGATGTGATAATTAAGTCTATATCATCATACAAGAGAATGCATTTAAGAAGTTTAAGAACTCGGAAGTGTGCAGCTTATCTGCCTATGCATGTAATGGCTGTGTACCTTCTGGTCTAATGTGAACAGTGTGACTTCTGCTTGTTCATTGATGCCTTCTTAATGTAAGGATTTATCTCTTTTGAGGAGCAGTAGGAATACTGGAAACTAGCTAATTTTACAATCATAATTCTTAAATAATATCACAATAATTTAAGAATGATATTTTACCTTATAAAGAAGAAGTGAATCTGTTAATGATATAATAGACACTGGTTCGAAGGAAAGGATTTTTATAATTTTGACTAAAACTAACTTATACAGCTGAAATATTTTGTTATGTAAATGCCACAATGTACTTAACTAAGCAGATCACAGAGGGAAATGATAACCTTATAGTATTTTAATATAACTTTGATATAACCATTTTGATATAACTTGGTAGTAGTTTTTCCTACTAGAAAATTTTAAGCATTAATAAATAGATTAGGAGAAGTCACATTAGCCAAAGTTTCTATTAGAAGTGGAAAACAAGATAGAAGTTTGTATATAAAGCTTTCTCCCTCTCTTTTTTTAACTTCAGTTCACTCTAATTTACTGGGTGGAGATAGAAGATAGCCTTACCTGTCTGGTCCTGCAGACAACACAAATAAACCTCCGTCTAAAGTCAATGGAAACAATCTCAAAGTTCAGCAGCATCTTGTGAAAGACAAGCTATTTTGCTCTGCTTCTTTTTTTGTCAAACTAATTAAAGAAAGACTTGCTTTTTGATGATTGGCAGTATAGAAATAACTAGCGGTATGATTCTGTATCAGATTTTTAACATATGGTTTGAAAAGCTTGGTATTAACCAAGAAACAGATTCCCCAGCACAGTAAGTAAACAGTGTTATGAATCACATAAGAAAACAGATGAAGGAACAGAGACAAATCATTTCCCCCTCCCTTCATCATCCTTTGAGTACAGAAAGCCTTCTTGTAGTAAGAGGGAATCTATTCTCTATATTGGGGTGAGGAACGTAGGAGGAGGATACCCCTTCATATTCCTGTAACTAAGGTGTTGTAGAAGTTGGATGTAGTTCCTTTGTTTATGTTCTCCAATGACTTTCCAACATGCACTTGATTTATTAAAACTGGGTTCAGAGAAGATCTTAGTCTTCAAATTTACTTTAGGAACACCTTGCAATGGATCATTTTCACATCCACAAATTCAAAAGGACAATAATTTGGTTAAGATAACACATGGAAGGTTATTGTGCTTTTATGTTTTAAAGCCCAAGAACTCTCAAATTAGCAGAGGGAAAAGCAGAATGTTGTATGGCACTTGTTTGTTATTCCTTATGCAAAGAATCCTCCAGCTCAATATTTGCTCACACTCATTTGCTCATGGCATGAAGGAAAACACACGCCATTTGCCCACCAAGAAATATTTTCAGATCGAAAGCTTTTTCCTGTTAACCACATTCTTATCTCTTTTCAAGTCAGTGTACCTCATAACATATAGGGACCACTCATATCCATGAGAATTTCAGTGATTAAAAAAATTATAATGTGAAAGAAAAGGAGAGATGCATTTTCACAGATAAGGCAGCTTTACTTGCATTTGGAACCTAGGAAAAATTGAAATTGTGCATTTGCAAAAAGAAATTTGGCAAGATAATGCTTGTAGACAAATTCATATACCCCTGCAGGAACTTCAGGCTTATTTGCAATAACATGTTTGAAAGAAGCTGGTGGGAAAAGAGGTTTTCCCAATCTGTGAGGACTAACCCCAAAGTCCTCTTATTTACCTGTTGTGAGGGAGATATTGAGGGCAAGTGGCTGTTTTACACTATAACATAACAAATGTGTTATTGCACTCTAAAATAACAGAACAGAGAACTGCTAGAAAGTGTGCTAGACTTTCATGCCTGGCTTCATACCCTGCCAGTGTGGATGATATTTTAGTTGGTAGAGGGGCTCCAAAAGAGTGTTTAAAAATATTTTCACCTCAAGAGAAAGCTGTTGATTAAATTCTTGATCGTGACCCTTTTGGCTGATATCAGACGTGGCAGAAAAGTTAAGCTAGGATGTAACATTAAATTTCTAATGACTTGGACAATATAATGCTTGAGGTAAAGATCAGTATGAATTCTAACTAATGCACTGCTATGCCTCACTGTGCAGCAGGCATAACTTTCGCAAAATTTAATTTGTAACATTTTATGCTCTGCTTATTCCAGTTTTTTCTCTCCTTTTCCTACAATTAGTAAATTTTTTTGAAAGGCATACATGATGTTCTTATGCATTAAAAATGTCCGCTGTCCTATCTGGGTAAGCTGATGTACTGTGGCATTTTAGAGCAATCTGTAAAAAACAAAGGACAAATAAGGTCAACAGAAAACATCATACATTATGAGAAATTAATCATTATTGCTTTAGTGTCTTGTCTGTCTATTACACCAAACTTTGTATGACCCAATATATTAATAATATTTCACAGTGTTAGAACTTTTGTAAAGAGAAACTATGTATCCAGTTTGATCCTTTTCCAGGTCTTGATGGTAATTCATATAAAATAGCTGCAGAAGTATAAACTGGAAAGTGATCATTAGATTTATGGATCTGACTGGTTTATTTGGGGTGAATAAGGAAAATTAATCCAACAAAAAATGTTTACTGAAGTGTGGTAGCTGCCTTTCCAGCTTGCTCCAAGAGTCTGTTTTTGTTGGGAAATTTCCCATGTGAAGGAACTCATGCTGTTTGGCTATGCTTAAATACTTCTAAGAACACACAGTTGTTCCAGGACCAGATGTCTTGGCCTTGTCAGTGAACTGTCAGAATGAATGACTTTTATGTGGCTCCAGTGACCTAAGGGAGAGGCTGAAGGATTAGAGACACTGGGCATGCATGAGGCTGACTGTCACAACCTCTTCTGCTGCTTTTGCCACCACTGGAAGCTCCTGCCGTGCCCTCACACAGGTGCTGCAAGTTTCCAGAGCAACAGGAAGAAAGAAGCTGCTTTACCAGAGAAGAATGCAGCAGAAGTGGGCTCAGGTGCTGGCAAATGGGGCAAGTAAGGACTAACATATGCCCTGAAGAAGTGGTGGTGATGATGATGGCAAAGTACACGTGCTTGAATTAATAAAGGATAGGCAGAATGAGGTGAAGTTGGAGGCCAAAACCCATCTGACACAATTTCTGCTGCAGGCAGGTAGCTGTAGCAGAGCACTGTATTTGTGACTGCAGGCTGCTTACATGAAATATTGCTAATGTTTGAGGTCTTGAAAAATTACATATATTAAACTTGTTTAAAATTCCCCACAATTTTCCTCTTCCCCAGCAGCAAGGAGTCTCTAAGTTACTTCTCAGAGATGTGCCAGGAAATATTTTTAAATGTTGGAAAATATGTCAGATGATGCTTTAAACCCTTTCCTGCTTATTTAATTCCTGGTTCACCAACCTTAGTTACAGAACAAAGATTTTAATTTTTAAAATTTTCCTCTAATACACACAGAAAAGATGTTTTAATAATATTGATTAGTATGAACTGATTGAGGTCTTCAGCCAAAGGCTGTTTCTTTTTTAAAAATTACTTGTTTTTATTACAATAAAAGGCTCTGCAAACCCTCTCCCTAAATTAGCCAACTATCTTATGATGAGAGAACTAACATTTATGCAAACTATTTTCTCAGGAAAAGAAATAAGTCTAAGTAAAATAAACAGCAAAAAACTTTCTCTGGGTCACAGATTAAGTTCTTATTTTACAATTCCCCATGCTTGGGATATTATACTTAGTTTTTTCTGGATACAATGTGTTGCTACTATATGTACACAAAAGTTTTAAAATAAGTTTGGAAAGTGCAGGATTCTTGTGTGAAACAGAAGCTTGCTAATCATTAATTAGCACTGCTAAAGTTAGAAAGTGCTAAAGCTCCTGTCAGAATGAGACTCTTTGTTGCCAGCTCTTGTGGTTTTAATGCAATAAGTGCCTTTCCTTGAAGGCCTGCCATAAGCTCAGTGATTACACTAGAATTTCAGCTTACATGAAAAAAAATTGCAAATTTAGATGTCTTGTTAAGCAAAGAAGCTTGAAAATATGAATTATATATAGCCTAGTATGAAATGAAAATCTCATGATCATTAATACGATCTCTTAATTTCTGAATATTGGAGAGGCAAACATTCTCAGATGGGGAAGGAAAGCTCTTGTTTGACATGACAGGACTTCAGAGCGCTCTTCTTGTGCCAAATTTGATTTCTTGTTGATTGGTGGTTTTGCTGCCACAGTCATTGTCCTCTCTTAGTCTTATGTGACCACGCAGAGTGATGCAGATTCCCCAGGCAGTGCAAAGGAGAGCTGCTTTATTTCAAAAACAAGGCATTCTTAAGCAATTAGCAGGTTATCAGTTTACATAGTTTTAAGGCACAACAAGCTCAAGTCAACCAACCACCACACACCACCATGTGGACATGAGGCAGTCACACAGCAGGTCTCTCACATCTCTCCACCCCACTTCCAGCTGAGTCACTCTCCCACAGTTCCCTTCTACTTAGCCAAAGTAGCAGGCCTGAGCCATGATTCTACAAGGGTAACAAGGCCCATATCTTATAAGGCTTTACCTATATGCAAGAGTTTTAGCTCACTGTTTACTACAAATATCAGATAACAGTCCGTATTTTTCAGGTACAGAACTTGTTTTTACTGGGAACTTGCCAGGCAGTGTATTAGACTAATACTGCTATTGACTGTCAAGTTCATAATGTGAATACATGGGATGTACATATCTTCCTTTTCTTTTTTTCTACTGCAATCGGTGGGAAAAATAATTTTCTGTATTGATCAGATGATTTCTTCAATTTATTAAAAGTGTGCAAAACAAACAAAAAGGCATTAGAGGGGAGAATGTCAGAGAATTTGGGAACACCAATGGGGAAATATCATCTCTTTTTTCCACATCACTGGTCTCCCTTGTTTCAGAGCCATTGTGAAACTGGAGTCCCTCACACCATTCTGCTTAACAATGTTGCGATGCTGATTCCTTTACATTTTCTGTGAATTTTATCAATATTCTTATACCAAGAATAGCAGGCTCTCATGCTCATTTCTACTTATGAAAACAAGGGTGAGCCTTTGTTGACTTAATTCTCTTGTGTAGCACTTTACGAATGAGAAGTGCCACAAAGCTGTCGTGTTTCTAGAGTGGGTCTCTGCTCAAAGTCTGTCCTAACTCTTCTCTACATTCAAATTGACACTGTGGAAATTGAACATACTCTGTCTGGAGAGGTATTGTCCATCTATTCAAAGCCTCGTTCAGCCCTGCAGCATGGGTGTGTCATAATACAGTGTTTGGGAAAGTTAAAGGACTACCTCCTTTTCTGGTCAGCTACATATAACTTGGAGGACCAGACCCATCCCTGTCCCTCAAGGGCCTGTTGGATGGCTTGTGTTTTCATGTTTATCAGGAGTCAACTATGTCCTGCATTCTAGCAGGAACCAACGTATAATGCAGGATGTGTGATTTTCAAATGAGTGGAGGCTGAAATACTGAGTTGCTATTTCACTCAGAAGCATTTCTGTTTGGAAAGACTAAAGAAATTGTTTTTCATTGAAATCAATTTAGCCCTGAAAAGCCCAAAAAGAGATTTCCCTGGATGCTTAAGTGGAATAGGTATGCCATATTAAGTATGATTTAAATATATTTGTCTGTATGTATTGGAATAGAGTACAACAATCTATCAATACAAAAACAATAAAGTAAAAATCTTGAGCAGAGTTACGGTTTCATATTTTAGTGCAGTGCTATTGTTTTGTTAGTGATTATTTTTTATTATCAATATCCCTACATGCTCAGCTCATGGACAGTGAAATGACTATGCAGGTGTAAACAGAAGGATTCCTGTTCTCCAAAGACTTTACAGTGTAGTTGTAAGTCAGCTCTGTGTACTCAGCATACTTAGGGAAGCTGAGAGACACCCCTGCCGTATTGCTCCAGTGGAAAGGTGATCTCCTCCAGGAATAGTGGTGGAAAAATCCTGTGTTGGTAAACTATATTTACACCAGTTCTGCTCCTTAGTAGCTAGATCTCATTTCTGACTTATGTTTGATGAGCAGAATGTGTGGGTGGGTAGACTTCAAACTTTTTTTTTTTTTGTTTTTTTTATTGGCTCCAAAATACTGGACAAGTGTGTGTTATCTTTCAAAAATATTAATTGCCATCCATATTAGATTAAACATTCTTTGATGTAGCATTGGATTGTTGCATTCCCCAGGGTTTCCTCACCGNTTGCCATCCATATTAGATTAAACATTCTTTGATATAGCATTGGATTGTCGCATTCCCCGGGGTTTCCTCACCCCAGGGTGCTTCAGGAGAGGCGGCACTGCACGGGGTGTGACATCACCCCCTTTGCGAGGTCTGCAGGTCCCGGTTATCGAAAGCTCCGGCGCAGGGACATACGGACAGCAGCCCGGGTCTTGGGGGTTGAACAGAGATGTTTATTCAACGCATGGTGGAGCCCAAGAACCCCCTTCCACGTGTTGGGGGTCCTTTTATGCACAGAGAAAGCGGAAGGGGCTGGAGTTGGGATACCTTATGCAGTGAGGACAGAGCATGAGAGGTGATTAGGGGAAGTAGCTGATAGAGGCTACTGGATTGTGCAAGGGAAGGCTTACAACACCTGGACCAAACCAAAAACTGGGGAGAATACAGGGGTGTGCTGGGTTAAACCATAAAATGAGAATATGGATATGAAATGACCTAAAAGGCACACTGCAACATTGGATGATAAAGTTTTTTCTTCAGGCCGTGTGATCCTAACAGCTCTTAATTTTTTTTTCCTCAGTTAGCCCATCTTCTTAAGCTGATAAAATTTAGAGAGAAAAGTGGATAAAACAATACAATTTACTGTAGCTGGGAACCTTCTCAGCTACAGTACTTGTAGCTGGTCTCCAAAATGTGTTTGTTTCACTCAGCTTGATCAAGGTATAAATCAGAGAGGAGAATTCTACTGAACATTTTAAAGACAGATAGAGATGCAAATGGGTTCAGTAAAACACAAGACTGAATCTAAATGTGAAATGAAATATAGATAAAAGCATCTTGCATCAGACTTTTTTAATATTAAAACCAACATCTTTTGGATGAAAAAGACTGATATTTGGTGGTTGTGACATTTTCCACAGGTACAAAACAGATTTCCTAGGGATATTTCTGAACTTAATGGGGAAAAAAATATTTTGTAAATGGTGGTATGATTTTCAATTCAGTCCAGAATGATAAATTTAGTTCCATTACTGTCTACATTTTGGGTTTTAAAAACAGACAAGAATCAACTTTTAATGGATTTGAAAGTAGATATACAGCACTCTGATTCTGCAATAGCTGTTGAGTAAACTGACTTGTTTTTGTTACTTATGTAAAAAATCTTCAGAATCCAACATTCTATACAGATGGAGACTATGAATTATCTCTTTGCCCTAGATAGCAAACACACATTTTCTAATGGAATTAGATAGCATTAATAATATATAAATTTTCCACCATCTGGTAAAAAAAGTCTTGTGGGAAACTTTTTTAACAGAAAACAAGGTCTGATTTGTAAAACTTGACTGAAGATCAGATGTTCTGGGTGTTTGATCTTAAAATGAACAGTAGATGGCTTCAGAGAACATTATCAGCAGTGATGGCTAGCTCCAGATAAAGACGGAGGGCACAGACACAGACCATACAGAGTGGCTGCGAAGAATTGGTGTGGAAAAGTCAGATTTTCTTTTATTTTTGTTTTTCTAATACAGTGCTAGTAAAAAAAAAAAGAATAAAAAAATAGGACTATTTGACTGAAATGCACTACCGTATTTCCAGATCTAATAACATTTAAAGCACAACTGTACTGGCTTACACTGCTGAGTTCTGCTGAGCCTAGTGTCTCCCATGAGACAGAATCTTGTATGTCAAGGTAGAAAAGAGGTTTCTGAAGAGGGTGAGTGTTGAAACGTACCTTCGTAAGGCTTTTCAACCCCCCATTCATTTGTTGTATCCACAGTGTTGTGGTATTATCATCTGATGAACCTTCGTGCAAATCTGCCTTTGATAATGGTTTCCATGACATTACAACAATGAGCTCATAGTTCAGGTACACACTTCACAGTAAAATAATTTTTAATTGCTCAGTTTTATGAGAATCCTGACATCATAAGCTGTGTATACCTAAGTCATGATGACATAGAACCTGTGACTGTTTCTGATCCTGAAGTTTTGAGCAGTTTTCTCAGTGTTCCTCAATTGTTGAGTGGCTTTGGTCTTTCTTGTCACCATCTCTGTGCTTTTCCAGTTCTGGTATCTCTTTTTTGAGACAGTATGATGAGTAAGTTTGCACAATGCCACAGTGGCACTTTATGGTTTTCTCCTTTGCTCTTGTTTAAGATGGAAAACCACAAGTGTTGTATTGTCTGCTTCCTTGAAGCAGTTAAAGTGGTTAAACCCCATTGCACAGCACTAGTAAACTGAATTATATTAGAGATGATTAGACCTTAAATAGAATATTTTTAGATGTGAAGGCATAGGTGTGCCCCAGATCTCTAGTTTAGTATTTGGATAGGCAGGCATCTTTAAATTTTGTTTCTAATGAAAATGTCGAAATTGTCTCACACCATTATATATATAATTCCAATGTTGAGCCACAGTATTTTGTTCCATGTAAAGAATCGGAAAAGTTGCTTTTTTCCCCCCTCATCTACATGTGTACATTTGTGTATGTTTATGTAAGTGTATGAGAAAGGTTTTGTCTTCTTCACAATTAAAACGTAGATGTAAGTGCTACTTCAGAAAAATGTAGAAATCCAAATAAACTGTTTTTTAATATGTTACTACATTGTGGCCTGTCATTAGCAATTTCTCTCAAACCTTGAGACAAATGAGAACATACTCATCTCTACCATTTCAGGCAAGTACCTTTCTTTGTAACATTACATTTATAAAGTGCTTCAGTAGTCATTCTTGCTATTGGAATTTATAGACTGAAAATGATGAATTTATCTGTAGAATTGGAGACCAGCTTTTTCATGGTACAGAATATTATAAAATAAAATAAACACTTTTTCACCAACTAGCTGATACCTTGCTCTTCTATGTATGTGTTTTTCTTTTCCTACTTACCTATTGTTCCTCTGTTAATTATCTCTTAGGGATGATTTTCTTTTCTTGTCTGTAACTTCCTATATAAAATTACAGAGTTCACTGCTATGTAAACAGTTTAGAATTATGCAAATAGTTTTAAATTATAAATTAGCTTCCTTCTTTAAAGGAAGAAAAATATATGAAATCTGGCAGCCTTTTTTCCTACTCTGTCTCCCTCCCCTCTTATACATTTGTTTATGTACATGGATACACTCACATGAGTTTCTTTATCTACCTTCAGAGGCCAATAAATTCTCTCACCTGGAAATTTATGCAATAGAATTCTGGGGAATTAGTTACATCAGATAGATACAATGAACCTGTTTATAAATACCCTGTCTCCTTTCTGCCAAGAGAAAAAAAATATATGCATGGCATTAGCTCTCCTCAGAATTCATTTGCATTTTTGAGGAGAACTATGTGCTGACCGTCAAACGAGTGCTGTCAGGGATGTGCAGGTTTGCTGAATCAGAGCAACAAAAAATTAGCTTGTCTAATGCCTCCCTAGCTTCTCTGATGATGGATATTGACAACAAGGAAGCTGCTGGTTGTGTTGCTAATTTGTTTTTTTATTTATAGGTCTTTTGTGTGTGTGTCACTTTTATGTATGATGTATTTCCATTGTTGATGTGTCTTCCTTCTGCTCTCAGTGGTGCTCCTGTGTTCCCAGCAGATTCATGTGTTTGTGGCAGTGAAAGAGACAGAAATGATGACTGTTCTCCTAGGACAAAGCTCATAAATTATCCTTTACAACCAAAACACCAGACAAAACAGTTTTTTCAAGTGGTCACAGATGAGCTATGTCCAAAGGAATTTGCTTTTTCAGATGTTTATTAAGGCATGTTTACTGATCTAGGGCATGCAAGCTGCAAAAATGTCACCATTTGCAGGTGCAAATATGTTGCCAAAGCCCCCTGGAGACCAGCTTGATTCTGATCACAGTGGATGCTAGGTAAAACCCAAGGTCTTACCCAGATGGTTTCAACTGTTTTTTCTGATTGGAGTGTTACATTGAGTGCAAAATTTTGTCTCTAGCATGGAGAAAGCACAAAGTAAAAAATGAGAGAGAAATGGAGGCAGAAAGTAGAGCAATTAATATTACCAGCTGTGACTAAAGCTGCTATGAATATGGTGAGCTCAGAATATTTATATTTATTCCAAAAGATGCTTTAAATAACTGCAATTATATAATTAAATTACTTCCCATATAACATTTTATCACATAGAATTAAAGATGACTATATTCTGCACAGTGAAGTGAAGGCAAGGGGAAATAAGAGGGGAAAAAAACTTGGGATATTCTTTCTGCAAAAATTTTGAAGGATGAAAAAAATGAAAAAAAACCTCAAATAAAAAATATACCAAAACTTTTCTCTCTTGGAAGCTATTTTCTTTTGTACATGCAGGAAGAAGAACTGAGAGAGCTGGAACTTGGAACTGGGACAAGTTAGTCTCTTGTGCTGCCGAATTCCAAGATGATACTCCATTTCTGGGGATCTGAAAACATAGTGAAGAGTCACTATATTAAGTAACCAGGAGGAGATCAGAGTGCCTGACAGGACGCTGGTTAGATTCTAATCCATACCCTCATAGTTCTTATGAAAGCATTTGTTTTGGAGTTTGTACTCACAAAGCAGGAAAGGAAAGTATGTGGATTTTTTTAAGTTGCCTCTCCACACACCCCCCTCCCAAAAAAACCAAAAACAAAAAACCCCTAAGAGCTAAGCATAAAGCATTTGCATTTTCCTAATGTCACTAAACATACTTCACCAGATAAGTTTTCCTTTCTCCATTCTTTTGCTATTACCTCTATTACATCTGGTATAGGCGCTAAAATATTTCATCACTTTACAAATGTCTTGCTGAGAAAGAAGATCAGAGTCTGTGAACAATTGTATACTTTTCATCAGAACACCCTAATTTTGTAATTTATGCATAGCAGGGGTCTATAGAACTCATCATACTCATTCTCATTGGATTTTTCAAAGTAAAAGCTGTATGGGTATGTCTACACTGCTCTATATCTACAAAGAAAAAGTCAGCAGTGAATAAATCTAGCACTCTGCACAGGGATGGCCGCATGGCTTAATTTTCTGCCTTGCTGACTCCATTTTTTGCACCATGTCAAGCTCCTGAGCAACCTCAGCAGCCCTCCTGGCACAGCTCCTGCTGCGTGCTTGGACTGAGCTGAGGAGGAACCAAGTCTGCAGATGTGCTGGTTTTTAGCACCCCTGTAAAAGACATTTTATTTTGTTTATTCAAGGTATCATTGTACAGGATCCTGTGCAACCTTGTAACATTAGTTTTTAGTTTTGCAAGTGCAGGTTATGAGAAAAGCTTGAGAATATTATGAAAGCTTTTTCTAGAAAAAGAGTAGAATGGCCTTACATTGCATGAAATATGAAACAAATCCAAGCAAATAACATTTTGCATACTTTATAATTCTAAAGAAAAAAACTGGTTTTTTTTTACATCTTTTCTCACCTGAAATCAAATTTCCAGACTTTTAAGGTGATGTGGCTAATTTGATGTAATTTCTGTTATGGGTATTTGGTGAGAGGAGAGAAAATGAGACACTCCCCTAGGTCCGTTTATGAGGAATTGATTGCACAGAGAGAGAGAGAGTGACTGCAAACTGTCATGGTGCCTTAATTCAGGTCTCCTAGGGACTGCACCTGGAGACAGTTTTGGCCCCTGCTGAGGACTGTTATTGTGAGCCCATTGTGAAAGTAATTGATGCAGGCAAAAGTAGCATTCAGGCCTTGAGATGTGTTTGCTGTTTTCTTCAGGCCATGCAACACCGATTTTAAATAAATTTTTTTTTCAGCAAAAAGTAAGGGGAAAGCTGAATTCCCCCTTTACATGCAGATTAGCTCTCTGCTTGTTTTTAATATATTACACAAAAGGTTGGAGAGCAGTTCAACAAAGCTTGGGGAGCCCTCTTTGAAAGGTCTGCATAGGCTTTCAGCTTGTCCTTTTTCTTGTCATTTTCAGTGGCTTTTGGTACCTTTCTGATTTCTTTATTAAACCTTATTCACTGTGTTTTATTTGTCCCAATCAATGGTAAGTGCACAATTTTCTGTTCTGCACTCTCTGTAGACTATAATACAGTTTTGTTCCCCTGATTGAGTTGTTCTATTATTGCTATTTCTGTTTTCACTCTGAAAGCTTGCCTTTCTTTAATTCACTTTAAACAAGCATCTGAATAGCTAAAGGGTAGATGACACCAATACTGTCAAGATCCCATTGATCTTCCAACTGAAGCTGCTGGGAGGCAAGTTGGCTACTTTCTCCCTGTGTTTTCGTTCTTAATTTTCTGATCATTTTGATAGTTTGGAAGTTTTAGTAGCAATAAAGGTGAACTCATCCTTGCCTTTTCATGTACACCTCCTTTTTGTGTTAGTCCCAGACAATATGGTACTGTCAGAAAGTGTTAGATACAGCTTTTTATGTTGTCTGAAGCAGTTTCTCAACTGGAAGCTGGAAATAGCAGTTTGAAAGCCTGTGTCCCGGACTGGGTTTAGCATATTTTGTTAACACTTATCTTCATTATGGTTATTTCTGCCAAATGTGTTCTGCTTTTCAGACAGTTCCAGACAGTTCAGTTTTCCTGAAGGGGAAGATCTGTTGGGCATTAGCTGTGGAGATAAATAGATGGTCAATAAAAATGCGAAAGGACAGAATTAACATGTAATGAGTTATTTTTGTATAGAAAATTCTAGAAATTATAGATACATAGAAATTTGTACAGAAATTCTGTTGTATTGGGTTAGGTACAGGTAGCCATGTTCTGCATTTTATATTTTTATATCCTAAGTTTTGGTATGTGTTTCATATTGTAAACTTTAAAAAATGAGCCTTTTCTAGCATAAGCAATGGTGATGACCTGAGGACGGGTCTGCACTGTAGAGAGGAGGAACTGCAAAGGTTCCTGAGCAGCTGGAGCCCTGCACCATCAAGCCTCTAAACCCCAGCAGTGTCCTCAGGGTTGGGTGTATGCTGTGCTCACTGAAGATCCTGCTTTTGAGGTCAAACAAGCAAAACCATTTCAAAAATTTATGTCCCTGATGTGTGAGGTGTAGCCCCAGCTTTTGCAGTGATGTTTACTCATCAGGTTCTTCCAGCTGGGCCAAAAAATCAGAACTTCACACATTCATTGCAATAAAATGCTTGTCTGATTAAGATGGCCTGCTGGCTTCCTTGCAAGAAATTAAATAAAACTTTATTTATATTAAATTAAATAAAACTTCTTTCTTTGAAGCAGGATGGAAGAGTAATGAAATAGCTCTGTTAGTTTCGTCAGCTTTTGGAATCCATAAGGAATTTCCCTCTGTCAAATCAGTAGGGATGTTTTCCATTGTCGTGTTGTGGTGAGAGCCATGCTGCAGGATCATTTGGCAATTTATCTAACCACACACATGGGGAACAGCAGTTTCAAGGACTGAGTCCAGGCTGTATTTATCTTATGCCTTATTATGTGGTGATTCTCTTGGTCTCTTCTGTTCCTTTCTTCTGGTTCTTCTTAGAGAACTTGAACAGTATGAATGGATCAAATAAATCTGAGTTCACCTCAAAATCTCAGTGGACCATGAGCATTGTACTGAGTCCACTCTATAATACAACAGAAAAGGTCTTGAAGTCACAGTTTAAATTCATGTCTCTCTGCATGTCATCCTAAATCATCTGACACGGTTGGCCTACTCTGGCATAAAGCCAACCCAACAAATGTAAAGAGACTCTTAAGCCTTATAAATAATACAGAAATGTAACAAAAACCTCACAAAACCCCCAAACAAACACACACCCAAAAAAACCCCTTCAAGAAACCAGAAACAAAACCGATCCAAAATACTCTGGGACCTCAATAATGCCAGTTATTTTACTTCAGCATTTTTCTAACACTAAGATGCTCTAATTTCCTACATTATATTGTAAGCTGAAGGCACTAGAAATCTCTTCTGTCCACTGACATCTTCCCTGTACTTCAGTTTTGAGGAATTTGAAGTATCAAAACTCATGATTGACTTTAGAAATGCAGAGGCCTTCCTGAATGAGTGCTCTTGATTGCAGATTCAGAACTTCCAGCAACTACACAGATAATATAATTTTTTTGGTTTTTTTTTTTTTTTTTAGGAAACAGAATTACAGTGAAGCATGCAGGCTCTTGTATAGTGCAGATGGTGTGATAAAATTTGAGATGCATGAAAAAAGGAAGAAGAATTTTTCATTTAAACTTATCAAAACAGTAAAATTTTAATGGCATCAAGCTGTAAATATTATTGAAAATTGCAGTATATTAATCTTTGAGTGTTTGTATATGTATATATCCATGCCTACAGACTTTAGCTTACTGATTTGTCTTTGTGTCTATGCAACAGCTGTACCTCTATGCTGTGATAGTAATGTGACCACAGATACACAATTTATGTCCAGAGTTTCAGTCTGTGAAGTCAACTGGCATCAGTTAAATTCACTACTTCTAAATTAAGGTTATAATGACCTTGGTCATTATAACATTTAGCTCACTGTAGCTTTAATATTCTTTGATCTCATAGATACATTGCAAAACAAAGCATCTTTGAACTAGAGAGGGAACAAGAAAATCAGGAAAACAGTCAGAGTGCCGTATGACATTTTGGAAAGCAGTGTTGGAAGTCAATTTGGGGTTATAGAAGACAAGTAACTAAACTCATCTTTGTGTTATGCAGCAAGGAGCTGGCAGATCCTTTGGTGTATAGGTGGGGGGCCACAAATTGGAGCAGCAAAGTGATTTTAATTCTAACTCACAGCAGTGGTGAGCCTGGTACAGAAATATTGTGTGCTACTCTGGCATAGACATTTTCTAAGAGGATGTTGGAATGGTGGTACAGAAAAAACTGTAAAATACCCTTTGGAGGCTGCACAATCTCTGAGAGATAATTTGATTATAGAGTTTAAGTATCTTCAAGGGAAAAATACAGAACACTGAACCAATGACTGGGAGCTGCAGACAGACAAGTTAAAATTAAAATGAGGTATAATATTCTTAAAAGTGAGATTGATTAACCATTGGAACAAAGGAAGTGCTTGAATTCTCATTGCATTACATTCTTCAAATCATGGCTGAATGTCCTTTCTGAAAGTCAAACACAACTTATGGGACTCAGAGGGAAGTAACCAGCAGAATCTGAATGACTTGTTTGAAAGGGTCTGCCAGAATAACTACAGAATTTTCCCTCTTCTACTCTACTCAGTTCTCTAACAGGAACCCATGTATTTCACAACTTCTCTCAGATAATTTTATTTTGGGATCTCATCTCTCAAATCCCGGACACACACCCCCGAAACATGAGACAGCGAATTCAGAAGCATTCAACTCATGTTCTCCTCTGAAAATGTCATCATATTTTCTCTGATTAGTATTGTTGATATCAAAATACCCCTTGTGGTGTTGAATGTTTCTTACATTGTCTTATTTACTATGTAAACACAGACAAAATTTTATATATTAAAGTACTGCTCTATGCAGAGCCTTGGTGCACCATCACATATAGGACTGAAACAGGACACTGATTTAATGACAGAGAACAAGTTACCACCCATTCACTAATCTGTGTGAACTGTCTGCAGACACCATCCTACTGAGTCTGATAACTTAGAATCCCAATTACCTGGCCTTTGCTGTGGGCTAGGAGCGCATATAGGGATAATTGCCATGGACCAGTTGACGCATGGTTGCTTGGTTCCCTGTGACATCCGTGTTTTAAATCTGTATTTCTCTTGTTAGCTCAACACACCTGCAGGAGTTACTCAGCTCAGGTGGTTTCCATTTATGCATGTTCATTTATGTTCAAGTGAAACAGTAAAAATGAAACAGCTGATCACAGTAAAAAATGCTATGCTTTTTCTTTCTGCACAAGTAAGAGCTGCTGCTATAAAGAAAATCTATTTGCTAGAAGTTAATGGCAGATATTGAACAGAGATCACAGTTCATGACTTCCTTGTGTGGAGTCAGCTTTTCTATTTTTATTTGCAAATGAAAATATTTAATACTCAGTTTTGGACTGTTTTTCTTTTAAAATACAAAAATATTCAGCAATTTTGCTGAACTCTTGATATAGATTGTCTTGGGAGAAAAGGAAGCATCTGTAAAGGGTTGACAGAACTTGAATTATTCAAAAATTATAATACATAGCCTATAGAGTTATAATTGATAATCCATCACCGTGGAGCTGTCAACAATGATAAACAAAATAATATTAGTAGCACCTATAGCCCTTGAAGAGACAATGGACAATGAGTGTTTATTTCTAGACCAACAAGACCTTCCCAACCACATGAAACACTTCCAGCATTTTTACCATCTAATTTCTGGTTAAACTCTCTGAAGTGAGTCAGATGCTGTAAATGCATCCATTTAGCAGTGGTCAATGGCTCAATGTGCAGATGGCAAACAGTGACAAGTGTTGCCTCTAAGGGGCCAATATTGGCAGCAGTGTATTTAATATCTTCATCACTGACATAGAGAGTGGGATCAAGTGCACCCTCAGTAAGTTTGAAGATGACAACGAGTGGTGCTTTTGACACACCTGAGCCATGAGCTGCAATCCAGTGGGACCTGGACAAGCTGGAGAACAGGTGTCATGTGAACCTCATGAGGTTCAACAATGACAAGCCCAAGGTACTGCAGCAGGTTTGGGGCAACCTCTGATATCAATACAAGATGGGGATGAATGGATTGAGATCAGCTCTGCTAAGAAGGGCTGGGGGTGCTGGTGGGTGAGGCTGGACAGAAGCCAGCAAAGTGCAGTCACAGCCCAGAAATCCAACCTGGACTGCTTCCAAAGCAGTGTGGCCAGCAGATCAGGGGTGGGGATTCTGTCCCTCTGCTCTGTTCCTGAGTGACTCCACCTGGAACACTACATCAGGCTCTGGGGTCACCAGCACAGAAAGGACATGGACCTGTGGGAGTGAGTTCAGAGCAGGAGCGCCAGGATGATTAGTGAGATGGAGCACCTCTCCTATGGGGAAAGGCTGAGACAGTTGGGTTTGATCAGTGTGAAAAGAGAAGGTTTTGGGGTGAGCTTAATGGTGTCTTTCAAGACCCAAAGGGGTTTATAAAAATGATAATGACAGACTTTTCAGTAGGACCTGTTGTGACAGAACAAGGGCTAATGGTTCTAAACTAAAAGAGGACAAATTAGAATTAGATATAAGAAAGATTTTTTTT
>VYXD01013981.1:498622-582999 GCA_013397195.1 Hylia prasina | reverse complement strand
AAGAAAGATTTTTTTTTTTTTTTTATGATGGCCATGGTGAAACACAGGAACAGGTTGTCCAGAAAGGTGGTGGATGCCCCATCCCTGGAAACCTTCAAGGTCAGGTTGGATGGGGCTCTGATCAACCTTATCTACGTGAATATGTCTCTTCTCATATTGTTGGACTAGATGACCGTTAAAGGTCCCTTCCAACCCAAACTATTCTCTGATTCTGAAACTGCATGATTCTATGATGATCTTTCTGCTCCATACCTCTTGTAAAGTACAAGGAGAAAACAGAAACAAGAAACCTTTTCAAGTTAGAGTGGACCGTATATATATTTTTTAAACTGATGGTATTCCAGCTTCATCTTTTTATATGTAATGTCTAAAATGCTGTCTTATGGATGAATTTTATTTCTTGGTTCTCTTTATCCTCAGAGAGTTGTTTTCAAATTCATTGCTAATGTCTTATTTAAAGTATTGTACTACCATTTTATTATTTGGAATATACTTCCTAAAAATTCTTTTGAAATAACATTGAACTATTTATATCAAGTGCTTTTGTAGTTGCATTTTCAAAATACTGAGACCTAGAAATTAACTTTAAAGCCCCATCTGGTATGAATAAGAGGTATAAATAGCTGGCTTCATAGTTTGCTCTTTGTAAATGATTGGATACTTCCCTACACTCTTTCAAGGAAGAGCCCCAGCAAATGGTGATGCAGGATTGGATCTTACACTAGAGTATATAAATAAAAGATAGGAGGAAATTCAGTTATAGTAATGGGAAAATGGAGCTAGCATTATTTATGGGACTATGCACCACTTCCTTTCCCAAATTCACATTCCGTTACCTTTTGTTACACAAGTAAAATGATTCAGTGAGGTCAATGCACTCTGGCCCAGAAGGCAAAAATGATTTGCTGAACTGAGTGAGGCTGGGGTACTTTGGTTTGCATTTCACTTCTTGTAGGGGCTTATTGCAATGTCTATTTTCTTGATTCTCCATGGAAGCCCACACTGAATAAAATTTTATTAATAAATTTAAATGGACTTAGTTGCATAATACAGAGTCAACCTGCCACTCTCAAACTCACAAATCATGAAAATTGATCCATTTAATTTGAATAATTTCAAAAGGTTTAAAAACATTTTCCAAATGAGAAGAAACTGGAATTTTCAGTCCTTAAAAATCCTAAACTGAAATTAGTGTTAAAGAATAAATGTGTTCTGTTCTTCAGTATTCTTGAGGCACTATTGTCATTTCATGGTCAATGCCAGGTCTGTTCTGCTAATAATTTTTATGCCAATTATTATCCTGAGACTTATCTGGTCTATTACTCTCTCTCTAAAATAAAGATGAGTTTCACTGGCTTGTGTCAGATATGGTCCCAAGGAAGGGAATAGCTGAAGGCAATTTATCCCAGAACAACTTCCATCTGCTTGCTTTGAACACACAGGGACTTTCAGTTTCATGTCTCTCTTGATCAGGGACTGTTAACTCCATTGAAGTACTGTGATTTCCACAAATGGATGCCAAAGTGAGAAGATCAAGCTAATTTTCTTTTATGATCCAAGCCTGGGTTTGAGTTTAGGTCTTGAGTAATATGAGGATGTAAGGCTCTTTTTCATTCTATTGTTCAATTGCTTTTTGTTTCCGCTTAGCTACCCTGTGCCTTACAGATTTATGTTATAGATTTAGGTCACTTCCAAGGTTTTACATCTGGAAATAAAATTTCGCTATAAAATAGTAGCAGTCATGGGAAAGCCTATTGTAATGTCACAACATAAAAGCTGCATATATTATTTTAGTTCAGAGATAAAATGAGGGCTGGTGCTGTGAATCTATGATACAGTAAAAGAGCAGATGAAGAAGTTACATCTTGTTCTGGTGTCATACAAAACAACAAAATAGACAACTGAGCTGAGGATTTTCATTTCAATTTCTAGGAAGCTTATCCATTTCAATATATGTGGAAATGTGGAGCACTCTTTACTTCTGTCTGACTGCAGTCTAACCCAAATAGTCAAGGGCATGGTAAGAATTGAGAGAATGGAGTATTAATTTATTTGTTCATTCATTCCTGTAAAACTTCTATTATAATCTGCAGATACCACTGAGGGATATGCTCCATACCTTTCTATTTCTTATTGAGTTTTTTTGGTATTAAATACACCTGCACATGATATTCAGGTTACTGTGAAGAGGGATTTGCTTTAACAGATGAACAGCTGAATCTCCAAGATACTACACTGGAAAGAGAAAGATTATTTGTGAGGTTTGTTAATTTGTTTAAAAGGTATAATATTCATATCAGTGATTTACTTATAATCACTTAATTGCATATCCTGAGCAATACTTATTTTATGCCTTCAAGTCATTAGAATGACCATAAGTAGCATCTTAAAAATATGTTTACAAAGGCTTTTGTAGACCAACATGAAACAGTATCATGTTAAAGAAAAATCACCGAGACTAGTGGTGTGGAATATATATTCTGTGTTCCTCAACTGATGTGCTTACAGAGGGATTTTCTTCAAAGGCTTTATCACAGCCGTAGCCATAAGCATGTACATTCAATTCACAGCTGCTTGTTGTGATCTAAGAATTGAATTTATACTGTTGAACGAAATGTATGAAATTACTTCCCTAGTTTTATGCTTTGCTTTGATCCCACATTTAAAGAAAAGAAAACAAAACCATTCTCTATGCAACTAACCCCACATTTTATTAGTAACAGTGATTAAAAACCCCCTGAAGACACTTAATTTCATCCAGCCACACTTTTAGATGTGTTACCTTAAACCTCAAAATTGCCCTGAAGTAATCTGACTATTTTCTACTTCACACCTCACAGAGTACATAAAGAAAAAGAGAAGACCTGCTTTAGCTCCTAAATAAGGGCCTCTGGATTGTCTTATGACAGCTAAGATGCTAATGGCAAGGAAAGATCATCAGACAGAATCATAAATAGATCTGTAATTTAAAAATAAGGTGAAGGTGTTATGTGCTGGTACAATGATGCAACTCAGTAATTAAAATGATTATACAACAGGTGGCATTCAACAGCACATAAAATCCTGTGCATCAATCATTCAGGAGAGGCAATCAAAGTAGTTAGTGCAAATGTAAGACAGAATATTAAAGTCTTAAAGCTGTGTTATAAAGGCTCGATCTATCTCAGGTTTCTTTTCTGTAAGAAATTCAAAAAGAAGGAGTTGAAAGAGGATTTTAGAAAGATTCACTGTAACTCTGGGGCTCTGTAGAGAAATCAGCGGCCCTAAGTACTTGGTGAACGGTGCTTTCCACAGTGATATTTTACAGATCTTTTTTCAAATAGCAACATAAATTTTGAAGTCTAAACATGAAGTGCTTAATTTATATTAAAAAAGGATTTAGCTTGACTATTTAACTGAGCCTCATCATAGCAATTAGATTCTCTCAGGTATTTGAAAAAAGCCAAGGCTGCAGTGCCATTTGTGATGATAGCCCACAGAAAAAACAAGGCTCACTGACACTAATGCAGGAATAATAGCCATTCTTAAAATGTTGCTAATTC
This sequence comes from Hylia prasina, assembly GCA_013397195.1. Taxonomy (NCBI): domain Eukaryota; kingdom Metazoa; phylum Chordata; class Aves; order Passeriformes; family Sylviidae; genus Hylia; species Hylia prasina. Next base: position 579,457 of record VYXD01013981.1, on the reverse strand, counting down.
TCATGTAATTCTTTTTTGTGGATCTAAACTTCCCTCACTAAACTCCCCAGTTTTTCCCCCTACTTTTAACAGTCATTCAAGGAATGTTTCATAAATAATTATTTCTAAGCATTATAAGTACAAAATGCCTGCCACGGTAACAATCATATTATTGCAAAGAATGTTAATAGCTGCCATACCAATAACCTTCCACCACATTTAACAGAAATAATGTTCAGCACTGTAGTACAGGTAGAGTCTGAAAATGGCACATTTTACCACTGCGTAAGGTGGTAGAAGCCATGTTTTTTTTGAAGAGCAGTCCTGGTCTGTAATGTTTGCCCTAGTGATCAGGTCTTTCTTTACAGGTCTGCAGGGGTCAAGCTCAAATTATGTGTCTGTGTGTCAGTACAAGAGGGAACAGGGTGAGGGCCAGCATATCCCAGTTTCAGAAAAATCATTCTCCTTGTTCTATCGTACAAAATCCATCTAGTTAACTGTAATGGATAGAACAGAAAGATTTGCTTTCACTGCCACAGAGAGAACTGTAAGGAACTTTGTTTTGTGTTTCTCCTTCTGGTGTCATTCTTATTAATATATATTTTCTTCTCTGACAATATATGTTATGGGACTACCATTCAGTACTGGGTTTGGCTGAGATAGAGTTAATCTTCTACAGCAGCTGGTATGGATTTACGGTTTGCATTTGTGCTGGAGACAGTGTTGATAACTCATGAATTTTTGTTGCTACTAAGCTGTGCTTGCACAGAGTCAAACCCTTTTCTGGTTCTCACACCCTATCCCACTACTGCAGAAGGATTTGGGAAGGGACACAGCCAGGACAGCTGACCCCAGCTGAGCAGAGGGCTATCCCACATCAGCAGGTAAAGCAAGTGAGCGCGGGGCTGAGCCGGGCACCGAGGCTAAGCCCCCACCTTACCTTGGGAAAACATACACGCAGCTGCTACACTTTCATGTATTGTGGTCTTTTTTTTAATTCTGTGTCTTTGCAGCAGTCTCGCTTTGCGTGCAGTGCAGATGTGCCCAGTGGTGCTGAGGGAGTGGTTCTTCACACAGCACTGCCTTCTGTCTGCCGGCGAGCCAGCGCTGCGCCCGGCTGGCTGGGGCTGTCAGCTTCATGCCACGGTAGCCAGCAGCAGCCCGTGACCTCCCCTTGTCTGCTAATACCTCTTGACATCTCCCAGACTTGCAGGCTAGCCTTAAAGAAAAATAAACCAATAAGGAATAAGTAAATAAGGAAAATTTGATGTGTTCAAGTGCATTGTTAAGAACAAAGAAACAAATAAATGGTTGACCCTGTAAGTTATGGATTATTTCTTCTATTTGTTCATTCAAATGGGAGAAATTAGCATAAGATATGCTTTTCTGCACGTAAATTATTCTTCTTAATAAATATTCTGGGAATAGTTTTATACATTTTGGAAGCTTGAAGTCCCCTGGTTATAAATCATCTATGTTGCATATGGCACAGGCATGTTTTTAACAGTGTACCCACTGGAAAAAGCTGTATATTGTTTTTCTGAATGCTTTTCCCTTGCCCCCTAAATTTATAAATCATACTGTCACCTTCCTAAGTGGTTTGTGGCTTATTTTCTAAATTTTTGTCTGTCTGCAGAGACGGGAAAAAAACAAGAGGTACCAGGTCTTTTCTTCTAACTGTAGCATTTCAGCTGGTAGAAGTGATGAAAGGCTCAGACTATATTAAGTATTCAGCTCACTTTTCAGATCACCTGCATTGCTATTGAATACCTTTCCTTAAAACAAGTGCAAAGAGCATTTGATTGCCTACCTAAAAATAGTGCCTTTTAATGGAAAGTAGGAGATGCTGAACCTGCAACGGAGAGTGTAGGAAGCAGCTGGGGCTGTGCTGGCCTGCATGCAGCCACAGAGGATGCTATCAATAGAAACCTGGGTGATTTGGTCTGATCCCAAATGATTAGGCACTTATGACAGTCACAGCCCCTGCCAGGTTTTAGATCTCCTTCAGCAAATGGCCTTCAGGATGCCCTGTAGTAGGAAATGTTTCAATACTACTTCTGGCAAAAGGAAAAGTTTTCACTGATTACTATTTTATTTCAGCAGCTTACTTTTAATAAAATGCTTAGACTACAGAGTAATGCTTGACATAATTGTATTTCTGTCCCTTGGAAAGGATGGACATATTAAAAAAGTTGATATATGCTTTGCTGAAATACCATGCAGCTATTATGGCATTATTTTGTACAGAATGCATTGCCCTATCACACATGTTTTCTTCTGCTTCTCTTGCTGCATTAGAACCCTCTGATTTCTGGTACATGGGTTACAGAAGCTGTCAATTTAGAATTTTGCTCCTATTTTCATGTATAATGTACCCCACTTCTGGAAATGGCCCACAATCTCATCTTAATGATTTTATTACCGCTTGCTTTATGAATTTGAATCATATAGAAGAATATATAATGTTTTGATGATAAATAGCAATAACATAAAATATATCCTATTACACTTGTCAGGGATTACTCAGACAGGGAGGATTGCCAACTTCATACAAGTCCTTGATGCTGGACTACTCTATAGTAAATACAACCATCAAAACCATACAGACACCCGTACAGACACCCAGCTTCAGATTACTTTGCTGAGCACCCCTTAGGTTGATGGGCAGGTGCCTTTCATCTTTCCCCTGTTGATTGCCCTGTCTGAACTTGTGAATTTGAACCCACTTCCTAGGAACTTCACAACATCAGTAGCAAAATACTATTTGTGTGAGCTAAACCTCACTAAAGATGAGGGTACAACCACTGCAGCTGCACGAAAGGATAAGAGCTTTGCAATGCAGCCTAAAGCTGAAAAAGGAAGAGTAGGTGAGATTCATAAAAGCCTGTGACCAGAAGCAATGTGAGGAGTAAATTTCCAATTAATTCCATGAATTCAAAGCAAACAAACAAACACTATTTTCCCTGACTCCAACTCTTAATTGTGTGCTAAGATGTCGAATCTCTTACAGTTCACAACTATCAGGAACAAGCATTTCTTTAGGAAAACAAACCCTCCCCATCCCCAGGTCCCAAATGACAGACATTTGAGTTAATTGAAAAATTCCTCACAATTCCATAATGAAGTCAGAACAAAGACTATGACATGGTTCCTGCTTCATGGGAAGTAGTTTGATAACGCCTGTTGATGGGAAGTAGAAAATAAATATTTTTTCTCTCTGTTTGCAGCCTTTGCTTTTGCTTTATTGAGCTGCCTTTATTTTGGCACATGAGGTTTTCTCAATTTTATTTTCTCCCCTACCTTGTCCTGCTGAGGAGGGGAGTGATAGAGTTGCTTGGTGAGCACCTGGTGCTCAGCCAAGGTCAAACCACCACAGTGTTGTTAGAAAAAACCCCCACAGACTAATCGAGTGGAAATAAAAGAATTCATAGCCTGCCAAAAGATGAATAAGGTTAGAAAGGGAGAATACTTCGATCTTAGAAACAGAAAGAAATCTGTAAGGAAATATAATATATGAAAAGGTGTACGCTTCATACGAAAAAGAGCAACAAATCTTTTGTTTGGTTCATATGCTCTAGAAGATATAAAAATCCTTATGCTAGCAATTATAAGATGAACTGGAAATAGGTTACCAACAGTCATTTTGAGACTGTCACTATGCATTTTAGTATATACAGTCTCCTGTTAATAATGTCTGCATGAATGAATATGTAGTAAGAAAAGAAAAAAAAAGAGAAGAAAATGAAAAATAGTAGGTCTTGAAGCTATTATGTGTTTCTAAATCTTAATCTTTGTGGATTTCAGAATTTTGGTCAGATGTGTATCTAGAAATTATATTCTCAGTGAAAGGGATGAGAGGAAAGATACTAACCCAAGAATTATATAGTTTGGAACTAACCATGTGAACAGAGAAGTAATATTGGACATTTACAACCCATCTTGTATTTTTGCTACAGTGTGCTGTCCCTAAGCCAACAGGGATGGACAAGCCCATTGTTCTTCCCCAAAACATTCTCTCTGCAGGCAAATGCACAGGTTACAAAGGCTCTGATGGTGTCTGGTTCTTGCGCATAACCGTATTGCTGTATTATTACAGGGGATTATCTCAGTGAAGAAGTCAAAGCTAAAACATTGATCTCCTGTAATCCAGTAACCTGTCACCGGTAATCTTTGAATCATTTCTAATCAAACCAACACTAGCAGCGTGAAGCAGGTCTACAGTGTTACTGGAGGTCTTTTGTACTCTCTGTCTCTTTAATACTTTGCACTCACAGCTTCCACTGACTTTAACTGGTGAAGGCACACCTGTGGCTTGGCAGCCCAGTGCTCAAACTATTCTGTCTGCACTCTTCATCTCAGCAAGCTCCAGACAATGCCTGTGGCTTTACTTCCTAAAGATAGATCTATTTACTTCAACTCTGGATGTTACTTGGATTCTTGACATTATAGCAGCTCTCCCCCAGCTCCTCATAGAACTCAGCAGTAACTGGAGGTCCAATTAGTTATCACCTTGTTGGACACACGCTTTGAAGAAGGAAAGCAATGATTATTAAGGAATGTACTGACTCCATTTTTTTGATTCAGATTCACTTGCATTTGACCTAAAATAATGTTTATTGAAAAGCACTTGCTTATTTGCTCCACAAAAGACTAGCAAATTAAGGTGACTTAAAATAAAAGTTGTCCAGTATGCTTGAATACAATGAAAAAGAGTAGGGAAATAATCATGCTGTGTAGTTACTGTACAAGGAAATAGAAAGAGTTTGTCTTGTTTCATCTAGGATTTCAAATACACTTTCAAAGAAGAATTTTCATAATGTTATATGCAATGACTAAACTTTCTACAATGACAATGTCTGTACTCATGTTGCTTTTCACAGCTTCCCCTCGTTTCTTTTTTGGTGGATGATTGAATTAGAGTTAGGTCAATGAAAGAAAGAAGAGGATTATCTTGCTGGTATAGCAAGAGTATACAGAGCTATGCATAGTATAAGTATACACAGAGTTTGGTCCATCTTCATTCAAAGATCTTATGGTCTGTTGCAGTTTCAGTAGCTTTTATTACAAATCAGTTCTTTATTTTGCTTAAAATGGCATAGTAATATTATGGCCTGCTCAGTTATAGCTAATGTCTCTATTGGTAATCTAGAGCAGGAAGACTCCATGATGGTTAAGCTATTTCCTTTCCTGAAATATGCTGTATATATAATATATGATTATTTAAACTAATCTAGTACAAATTGAGATTAGCTGGCATTGATTTACAAATAAGCAGAGAAATCACACTTAGGGTACACCCTTGTGTTTGTGGGATGTAGCCTTCCTTCTGAATCGGAAAAAAAGGTTCTTATTATTAAACAGTTTCTCTTGTGGATCGAAAATTACTCACTGCAGAACACCATCACAGCTGTGAGTCTATCTGCAGTTGGATAGAAGTCTGCTCTGCCAGATAAATGTCAAGGCCTGAATAGCCCTTTTGTGTCAAAAACCCTTCTGGGTGGAATATGGAACAGGTTTTGAACAGGAAAGGAAAGTATTTCAGGCCAGATGGTTAATCTGATGGAGTTGTATTCTGACAGAAGGAAAGAGTAGTATTGTGTAGTTTAGCAGTTATGTCAGGGAGAGAAGAAAGCCCTTCTGCTAAGTTAATGGAGACCCATGATTGTGTTGGACTCCAGGGTAATGTGACAGTTCCTAATAATACATAATGGGAAATAGCTAATATAGTATGATAAAGTTTTCATGCTGTTTTACTGTTTCAGCATTTTCTCAGTGGCAATGGCTGAGAACCATATTCTGGCAAACAAGTCCTTATTATCTGAAATGTGTATTTTTACCTCCAAATGTGTGATCGGGGTTTGATTTTCTTAATCTGTTCTCATAATTTTTATGAAGTGTGTCTCATTCATATGAAATTCTGGGGAGGGGTTTCCACTAGACTGTAGAGCTAGAAAGGGTTTATTCATTCTATGGAAAAGATTGTAACTGAGGCTACTGCTCCTATTATGCTGTGTCTACCTTGTTATCAAATGCAACAATTTATAATACTCGATTAGGGATCAAAAACTAATTAAAGAAAAGCAAAAGCCTGGTCAAAACTCTGGTTTAGGAGTTTAGCTAAAGAGCTAAGAAAGCCACAGCATCTTGGGCAAGGAGGCCGTGAAAGGCAGCAACATGCTGAGATCCTCATTTCCAGCTATCTGGGCCTTTCAGAAAGGCTGATGCACTTGCTGATAAGACACCTGTGGTTTCTGAAAGGCAGTGTCTTTTGGTCGTCACTGATATTACTTTTTGACCGCTTTGATGTGCAAGTTACGAAAGAAAAATGCAGGCTGGCATGCTGCCTCAAAAGATTGGCAACTTTCTTGTTGAAGAGTGGTCCTTGAAAAAGCAGGATCTAGTTTATATGTTGGTGTTTTATTAGTACAGAAAATGAATGTAAATCTGAAAATAAAATGCATGAATATCATGTTTCATTATAGCATCATAAAAGAATCTTGATGAGAGAGCTCGATGGATTGTATTTGGAATATGTTTGTGGTGAGCACACAGGAAAGGAATTTATTTACAGAATATTTAGGCAGTTTATGGAAGTTCTAATTAACCTCTTCATCTGTAAATGTGATCGATGGGTTTGAAGACCAAAGTCGTTTGAGAATAGTATACAATATTACCATGATACCACCCATTAAAAAAAAAAATAAATCTCAGTGTCTCCTTTCAGTGTCTTACATCTAACATGCAGGTCATATTCTTTTGACATGTGAATTGTCAGAATGAGAATTGAGTAAGAAACAGAGTTGAAGGAACAGGAGTTTTTCAGTATGCAGATGCAATTTAAAAATAAAAATAGGTAAAATGTAAAGAAATCTGGAAATGTAGATATCAGATTTTTCAAAAGCACCCCAAGAGTGAATTCGGTGAGTATTTACCATCTTATTAACTGAAATAAGACAGTAAATTTAAACTCTTCTTTCAGATAATATTTCAAAATTGTCAAAGCAATTAAAATAAACAGGTTTTTCACATCTGAGAGACATAGGGATTTCCTGATATATTGTCCCATAGATTACCAATGCAAAAAGCTATTTGCAGAATCATGGGAGTGCTCTGGTGGGAAGGGACCTCAGGTGAGTCCTAGTCCAGTTTCTGACACAAAACAGGGTCAGCGATGAGATCAGACCAAGTTACTCACAGCTTTATCTAGCTAGGTGATGGAAGCCTTCAGTGATAAAGAGTGCAGAAGCTCTCTTGAGGGCAACCCTGCTACACTGCTTGGTACACAGAAAACACATTTCTCCTTACATCCAGGGGGAAACTCTAATTTTCAGCTTATGACTGTTGTTACCTGTCTATCCACCATGCACAACTGAGAAGATCCTGGCATATCTTCATTGAGATCTTCCTGATGACCTTCTCATTTGTGCTGGTGAACTCCTCCTATTTGGTGCTCCTGGAGCCACTTCTGCAGGCTCAGCAAACCCCATTTCTCCAGCCTTTGTTAATAAGGGAAGTGCTCCAGTCCCCTTCACTGTCTGGCAGCCCTCTGTTGAAAACTGATTCCATTTTACTAAAGTCTGGCTGGCACTGGATGGATCAAACCCAAAGAAATTACTTAGATGTGCTCTCACGAGTCCTGAGTTTGGGGGGATGACTCCTTCCTGTGGAGGAGGGTTGACAGATTAATACACCCCTGGGGGTATTAATAATACCATTGATAATGGTATTAAACAGGACCCATCTCCTTGTCTATGCATCCAGACTGTGATGTCCTAACATGATTATGTGAATACTATGTGACAGTCTTGCCACGGACAAAGTAAATGACAACCACTTCTCTCTCCTCATTTACAAATGCTCTGTGAGTTCACAAGGCTATATGGATTTTTTTGTTTTAGTAAAACTGTCTAGAATGATCATTTACAAAAATTTTTACACTGATCAGGAAAAGTTACTCAGAGACCAAATCAGAGTTATTAAACTGCTAAAATGATATGCAATCTGCTCACATTATGCTGTTGATCATAATTGTAATCATGATCCCTTTCAGTAGAGATATGCTCTAAGATAAGATAAACACTGCTTTTGTGACTTACAGACACATGCTTTGGATCTTACAGTGGACTTGTCACAATAAAGTTTGTATCAAATATGAAATAGTGAAAAATCCAGATACCTTATTTTCTGGCCTTGGTTAGGGCTCATCTATGCTGCAACAGGTTGAACTGTAGGTGTGTGCAAAGTGGTTACTCAAAGGAGGTGCATGTGAAGTTGTTACTCAAGGGGGTGCTTCAGTGAAAAGGATGTCCTCAGACATTTATAAGATTGCAAAAGGTGCTTCCATCATCTAAAATGCATACTGACAGTGTATTATTTTCTTCTAGTTGTGCATATTTCAGAGTAGCTCTGCTGAAACATGCTATTATATCTGTGGAACTGTCTCAATAAGGTACATTTGCTATAGACTTAATACATAATTATGGCTTTAAAAACAGGAAAACAGAAGACTGGCATCCTTTCTAGAGCATAATTATATTATTATGGCTTATAGTTGAGTCAATATTTCTTGTAGAATCCATTATATGAAGTCCACAACCTTTCAGCAGGTTGTGGACTTCACATAATGATCCTCAAAGAGGAAAAAATTGCAATATATCTAATATAATTATAATTAAAAATTATTTAAGTACTGCTTGGTTTACCAGGTATAAGGTTATACTACAGTGACAGCCTTGGGGAACTGGAGATAATTGTGTGGTCAAAACTATTCTGATCATGAATAAGCTGTTAATTTGTTATCTTCAGTTAATTTATTAAATTCTTCAGCATTTGTTTAATGAGCTGTCTAAATTAGAATGCTACCAACAGGAAAATATTAATAAATCCTATGTACAGAAAGGATTTTACACCATTATTGAGTCTTTCCTCTTCTGCACAAGGGTTTTTATTTTCTCATGTGAATTTTGCTTGCTACACATTTCTTTCAAAAACAAGACATGAATGGTACTTAAATCACAAATAGCAACAGAACATTGAGTTTTATGCATTTATATGACAGGGCCCTTGCTGTGTTTTTGTGTTGAGGATTTTGACATTAACTGAGTAAAGTATATCAGCACAGTGGCTATGTTTCTGCTGTCCAAATGCATCTTTAGAACTGTTTAAAAATGTGGGAACCCAGCAACATCCATACAGAAACCTTGCCTATATTTATTTCTATCTGGACAGAGAAAGCAAAGGTTTACCAGATTCTGACAGATGCAGACACTGTATTTGCCACCCAGATTCAGAATGGAGGTCTATTAACCTGTTCCTAGCAATGAACAGTACCACCTGTTTAAAAAAATATGAGAGAAAACAAAAGATGACAGTGGATATTGGAAGAAATATTTCCCCCCTAATAGTCCCGCTGTTCTGGTCCTATCCCAGCAGACTGGTGCATGGAGGCTGAGGTGTAGCTACTATATCCAGATGACACGGGGAAGGTTTATATATGAGGTTTAAAAGATTAGAGGGAACCTGTGATAGCTGAGAAGATCCTACAGATGAAATTTAACTTGTAACTACAGCTATAAAAGGTTGGATGTTTTTATGAAGGACACTTTGAACTCTGGTGTATGAAAACATGTCTAGCAAAATTTCTGATTAGGTTTTTATTCTTCTGTAACTGATATCATTATTATAATGTTTTTACAGGTTTGATCCTCCTCTGAAACCTGGCTGTTTTATTAGCATCAGCAATAACTTGCAGTAGGAGACTCCATAGTTTAATTGCTGTTGGGTGAAAAGGTTTTTCTGTTAACAGATTGATGTTTCAGCCTTTCAGGTTTGTACAATTCCCTTGTGTTCTTCTTTCATGAAAAAGGGTACTTAGCAAAACCCCATCTAATTTCTCTGAACTATTAATTTCATTTAGTCATTTTTCTGCTTGTCATTTCTAGAGGAAAAATGTTTCAATTTTATTTTTTTCCCCTGCTTCTTCAGTTATGATTCACTTTACACAACTTCTCTATTTACTGATTTTTTTCCTTGAATCATGATGACCAGAGAAATTATTACGCTTATTGTCTTTGCCTTTTATTAGTTAAAACCCCCCAAGCTCTATGTACAGTTGTGAATAAACAAGGTTATTGAAAAGGCTTATCTGCATGATTACAGATATGTATCTTGGATAGTAAATCTGGGATTACAGGAAAGGCTATCAGTTTTGTCATGTACTTACTAAACCCATCCATCAGTGATCAGGATTTCCTACTGTTGATCTGTACTGATTCTGGATCACATAAAGATACTAAGCTTTTCAGGTGTCAGTGCCTTTGTAGCCTTTGGTAGAACTTGTGAGATGCTGGTATCAAAATGTCTATAACAAAACATGCTATAATCAGAAGAAAGACATTTATTTTTATTCTTTTAACTTTTGGATGCACCAATTTGTGCAGTAAATACTTTCTGAGCACCTGAAAACAGGCTGCACTACAAACAGATGTATGATGTGTACCACTAGAATTCCATGTGTCTTTCACAGGAGAGCAACTTGAGAGAATTAGATCAGTGTGGAGAATTAAATGTGTACTTCTATTTATAATGAAGGAGACCATTATTTTCCTAGTTAAATTGTTTTATTTCAGAAGATATTTATGTAAGATTTAGTGGTTTCCATGGTGTACTTGTCAATTCCAGTTTCAGCTTTATTCCTTTGTCTTTTCCAGTGTATTCATGTTAGCCTAGTTTTTCTAAGATTAAGCAGTTAATAAAATATTTATAAACAAAAAGGATATGAGACACAGAAAAGTCATATTTATCCATTGTACATCAGAATCATTGATACAGAGTTGAAATACTTAAATTTTTACTACTTTGAAACCTAGTTAAGCACTGAAACATGAGTTTTATTATGACTGATTTATGCATATGTATACATCAATATACATCAATAGAATAGGTTTATCATAACATGAATGATGGAAAGGTATCATAAATCCCTCATTAGTCATAGTTTTATTTTACATTGCAACACAGGATGCATCTGCTACAGTTTTCCTTCATGTCTTTTTCTTGCTGGGATAGAACACATCTTAGCCTCTTTCAAGGCTCATTATATTGAGAAGAATAAGTGAGATTTTTCATGGTTAGCAGAGCAAAACCTTTTTTTTTTGGGTTCATAATTCTTTACATGTGCATTTATACATAAAATATTTAATATTTGTCATTTTAAAGTATCACTTACTAGCTCTATACCTATACCTGTGAATCCCCAGTCCTTTCCAGATAAGCAGTGTGCTCTCATGGCCAAACTGCAAAATTTTGCAGGCACTTGGCAAGCATTATATCACCCAGCAACCAGCCACTGGTCTGTCAGAGAGGGGCACACTAAGGGTTTAATATTGAGAATGTACCCATTCCAGCTTCAGCCAAAAGCAGTAATATTTTGTTGAAATTTTTGGTGGTTTAAAAATTTTGATGGGGACTGAAAGGAGACCATGCTACCTCTCATGTAAAAAAAATTACACTTGATACAAATTTCAACTTTTGAGGCAGCATTATATTCATGGATTAACAGACAGCCCTCTTTCTATTCATATTGAAATAGAAAGATAAGTAATCCAAGAAAAGTTTGATTTATGAGAGAGAAATGAATTTTTACATGATGTTTTTCTGAAAGAATGAAATTCTCAGGGAATAGAAATTGTCAGGAAATTGAGACAAGAAATGAGTAACAGCATAATTTTTAGTAAAGAACTTTAACAACTTTAAAAAATTATTAGGATGAAGATAAAGTATCTCAGTGAACTTGTACTAAATGAAGATACAGGTGGAGAGATCTGATGATGTATTATCTAAAATCAAAAGATACATGCTCATAGGTACTACAGAGGCAGTTTATAATATTCTGCATCCCATTGCCACTAACGATAAAGTATGAGACTTTTTAGAATGCAGGCACATGGGAACGACCATTGATCTAATACTTGTGATAACAGTGATCTTATCACTGTGTGTACCAGATGGAGGAATGCTCAGCATTTGGAGCAAGGTCAGGAGTCTTGGAAGCAAAAATGCTGGGTTAGCAATAATAGTTGTAGTATTCATTATCCCTTTTTACAGCTTCATTAGGTTCTACATCTGCAGCAATTGCATCTTGTAAAGCTCTTTTCTTCATTCATACCTAATTTCCAATTTTGACTCAAATATTTTCACTCCACTTTTGCTATAAAAGTATTAATTTGTCAAAAGCAAAAAGATATAGAGGGATTTATATATTTGATTTAATATGTAACTTTAAATGTTTTTTGTGGGAAGCATTTTCCAAAAAGAGAATTATTCCAAGAAATATTGTTTCTGACTGATACTGAGATACTTATTTTGACACTAAATGAAATATTTTGCTACATAATTATTTCATTGTGAATTACTGAATGCTCTATAATGTTCTAATATTCTATATCTTCATATCAGAGTTTTGACTCCAGAAGAAGTAATGCCCATAGTTTGGACTAAGAATGTATTTTTGAACATTCAAGTGATAAAAATGCCATGATTTTTCCAGACTTTTTGTCATTCTAAACACTGTGGGCCATTCTAGGAATTACGTGACGATTAAAACAATTTGTAAATGGTGGATTATTGTACTTTCACCAGTCTTTAATTACTCACAGTATTTATAATAAATTTCACATAGAAAAATTGAAAACAACAAAAATTTATGATGATTTATGCTGCTTAGCTCAGGAAGAGATTGTTATCTCGTATACAGGATTTTGCCTCTGAGGGGCATTTGATAATGCACAGTGAATTGAATAACTTTAAGATTGTCAAGTCAGAAGATTAACTAACTTCAGTTTGATTCATTTGTGGTGCTCCTAACTAAGCCTTGGAATATGCCAAGACTAGGCTACAGGGAAGGAAACTTGCATTGTAATTAAGTGAAAATTTATTTTCCTTGTCTAAAAATTTACTTATTTCTATTATATTACCTTCTGAATTTATTTTCTAGGCTTTTAATATTTTCAAGGGCTTGGTTCTTACTTGCTTATGAGACAAGATTTTTGATAAATTAGCTGTTACAAAAGCTCTGTGTTTGGAATTGTTCTTTACAGAAAAAAAGGAATTCTCTTTATTCAGTACAGTAAGCATCCTCAGTAAAGCAATAGTGTGTACAGAAGGATTATGATGGGATGACATCTACATCCAATTTTGTTTGGCATCTTTATAGCAATGTGTCACTTGTCACATCTGTTTGAACATGCAGGCCTACGTGTGTATCAACACCACTGATGAACACAAAAGACTTCAAATTTAAAAATAATTTGTCTTCACAGCCAGGCTCACTTCACTATAGGGATGTTGCAGTAAAGATTTGAATTGCAGTGGGAGAGAAATGAGAAAAAGACTAGTACACATGGTTTTGTGCTGGAAAGAATATTTCAGAAACTTTGAAATTTTTTTGCACTGTTGCCCTGTTACCTCTTCACTCTAAATGTAACTCAAATTTGCAAAACTGATGGCTCTGGACATGCAGGATTTTAAAGGTACAGGTGTTTTCAAATATGCATAATTGGAGTTCACGAGAATGCCATTTATAGACATTTTCAGTTCCAGAGTGCTTGAAAAATCTTCCTTGAATTAGGCATACAACTGAGGAAAGGAGGATGCAAATAACTCTTACAGGCACAATGAGCAGCTTCTATTTTCCTGTGTCCTTGTATGACAGTATCACTGGGACGATCCAATGATCCAAATGAAACATAAGCACCAATTCTCTATCCTGTCTTATATAAGATTATTTTTATTCTTCTGTATTATGCATTTTTTTTCTTAATGTGAGCTGACACATTTATAAAGGGAAACAGCCCTCTGGATAAGCTAACAGCTACCAGAGAAGGTGAATGTGAGTGTCTGTAGCCAAGTCCCTTCCCTCAAGCTTCTTATCTTGCCAAAACCAACACAGCCCAAATATGAGAGCATCCTGATTTGCCCTTCAAAATGCTTTTAAAACCTTTGGTCTTTTATACTAACTTCAGAATACTTTTTACATTATCACTGAGCTAAAAGCCACTGTTTGGGATTTGTACTACAGAACATTTCAATTTCTTTTTGTCATCCTGCCATGCAACTGAGTTTATGAGCCCAAGTTAAATGCCAGGGCTCTCCACGTAGGGGGACCTAAGTGCCTAAGAGTGAAACTGGCATTTGCTAGCAAGTGTCAGCTGGTCATTGGAAAATGCCGAAGTGCTAAAGGGTGACCTTACCCCAGTCATGTAAACATTTAGGAGTATACCTCATGATCAGAGAAACTCACAGCTGCCAAACCTATCCTACATCTCAGTGTCAAAACCAGTCAGACACTTACTTTGAAAGGAAGACAAAAAGGTGAAGAAGAAATATGTTTACGTTCTTCGGCAGACACATTACCGAGTAAGCAGACCAAGTAGAGAATTGTAGGTTCAAATGCTTGTGTATCCCCTCTATAGGAATCAGGGATTGACACAAATAATTTCTCTCTGCTTTCCATTCCTAAGAAGTAACATTACTTCTGGATTGCCACTCCTGTCCTCACCTCACTGAGTCATTTCACAGATGATGAGGACAGTCAGTTTAGGAATAGACTAAAAATAGAGCTCTCACATGTAGAAAAGAAAATAATTCTCTATGGATATTTCAGACAGTCATGTATGATGTTGTTATTGTCTAATTACAGAAAAAGATGGAAGTGAGAAAGTAGTCAGCCTAGATCACGTTTGATATACTAAAATTATTCCTGTACTGAACTGCAGGTTTGTGTTCCACACCAAGACTTGGAGTACACTATTGAAGCCTGGATTCTGATTTTATAATCTCCTTGTTGCAGCTGCCACTCAGTCTTTCAAATCACATACATCTTTGATGTCAGATCATTGTTCCATTAAGGTGCAGCTCACTGCTTTTTTCAACTCAATCTCTTTTAATCTTGCAAATCAAATAAAGCTCAGTAATGCAGATAATATGTCAAAAATGTCCTTACCTCATTGACATTCCCAGTGGAAGCCTGCTTTTGAAATAATTTCTCAGCTAAGTTCAAAACTTGTTCTGTAAACCATGAAACATCATTGAGAAGTGCTTAGTGAACATCAATTAAAGGAAAAAGATGGCCAACAGTTATCATAATAATAGTTAACTGCAGGGTTTTTGTGCAGTAGAATGTATGTAAAAATAAAATAAAATTTCATGTGCATGCTATTATTGTTAAATATCGCATCATTATAAAAAATAATACCAGATTGTATTTCTAGTGATATACCAGTGGGCAGAATAATAGTTGAATAAGCCTGCTTGGAAAATTTTGATACTACAAGTAAATGATTGTTGCAGGTCTTTAAGCAATGCAGCCTATTATGGGATTTATCCTTGGTGGTAAATATTTCTGTTGGCAGTTTGAAGACATAAAAAAGCCTTCACCTTGATATAACATCATATGCACATCTGAGGTGCCAGCAGTTTTTTCTAATGTGCATCTGTGAAGCAAGATTTAGATAGGAGGGACATAACAGGCTCTAACTCATATGAGGGTGTCTGAGCTTAGTGGACCAGGAAGACAGTGAAGACTTGGGAACTCTGCTACTGAATGGTATTGAAACGAGCCTCTGATTGTGTTTTTGCTGTGACATATTCATGGCATGTTTACATATTTAAAATGACACACTGAATATAGAAAAGAAATATATTGAAATCACATAAAAAGTGACAGCTAGGTTATATTTCTAATGTAGTTTTTTTTCTTTTATCAGTGCAGGGAAGGTAGATTTGATGGGTACAAACTTTTACAGCACCTAATCCAGGTGCAAAGTCAGTGTCAGTTGAATGCAGATGTCCCAAAACCACAGAACAGAGAATGGTGGGGCTGGATGGATCTCTGGAACTCATTTATCCCAACCTTCCAATAAAGCATCGTGAGCTACAGCCAGGTTTCCAGGACAGAATTTCAACATTTTTGAATGCCTCCAATGACTAAGACTCTTCAACCTCTCTGGGCAGCCTGTGTCAGTGCTTGGTTACCTTCATAGTGATTTCTGACTTTCAGATAGAAAATGATCAGATTTGTGCTGGATTTTCTGTTCCAAGCTCATCTTCTGCACAAGGCCTGGTGGTGCTACAAGTCTCAGCAGAATCCTTACAGGGCCCTAATTATGATATGCAAGTTTTCACAGCCTTTCTAGTCAGAAGACTGTCCTTATTTGGGACAGAAACACATTCATGTTGTATTCTTTAGAAATATAAAGACAACAGGAAGAAAATAGATTGTGAACTATAAATGCTAGAGAAATCAAGACTCAACCACTTAAGTCTTCTTGATAGGATGGGGTTAAAAATAATAGGATTATTTAGTGTTGTTTTCAGCATGAAAATTTCTGTCATTTGAGCAAGGAAAGATCATCTTGAAGCTAGCTAGGATTTTCAAGGAATCAAATTAGTTTATCTATAAGCCTTACTCCCTAAAATTATTTTTATTTTTATTTTTTTGCTTTATGTAGCTGAATGCTTTCCACATGGCTCCTGTTTTATGTGCTGATCTTGCTGTAAGCTCCTTTAGATTCATCAAAGTACTGCCCAGTAAAAGCACATTTTGATGCACGAGTGACAAGTGGTAGAATGCTCACGCTGGAAAAGGTATCTTTGAATTCTTTTCTATATATACACTTTTTGAAGGATGGAATAGTATTTTTCTGTAGCAAAGAAATTCAAGGAGACGTGATGTTTTTATTTTATTCAGTTATTTTTTAAAATCAGCCTGAAATGATAAATATATACTCAGTGTCCAGTGATCCATCATCCAGTGGCACATACTGCAGTAAAATGTACTTCCAAGAGGGACATGGAAGAGCAAAAGCAGGAGTGAAGGGAGACGTAGCTCAGTGGTAGTAAATCACTTGTAAGTTGTCTCTGGTGGTTTTGCAGATCTGGCAGTGTGGATATAAATGTGCCATGCAAAATTTTTTCTTGCGATTTGCCATAGAAATTTCAGCCATGCTATTTGTTATATTTGTGCTGCGAAGCCATTCAGATACATTAACATATCCTGTTTCAGGCATAAGTAATGAATTGAGATACAGCTGACATAAAAGCAGCAGATCTCTTTTTGGAAGCCACAAGAACTGAAAAAAAGTCTTTAATTTTATATGGGCTTGTAGACAGAAAATCAGATTTTTAACCACTGTCCAATCCTTTCCTACTTGATATTGTTTTAGGGTGTATTTACCATGTATTTACCATTTATTTACCAAAGTGGTTATAGATTATAGATTAGGTAAACAGTTAAACTTGCCAGGGAGCAGAGATCACAGTGGAAGCATTTGTCCTCAGTGATAGTTATTAAAAAGTTTTAAAAACATAAGGGTTTATAGGCACTTAGGCTGAACTGGTGTTAACTGGAACATGGTGCTTGTCAGTAGAGTTCTAACTTTTATTTTAAATATTTGCAGCTATTCTTTTTTTTCCCATCTGTTTTTAGATCCTGATTATTATTTTTGTTCCATTTAACTTTGAAAATAATAATTGTACTTTCCTTTTGTTTACAAAAGACCTTTTTCTCTTATGCCATTATTAATAGCTAACTGACTTAGAACAAAACTAATCCTGTTTCAAAACTAAAAATGAATTCATAAAATCAGCACTTAAAATTGAAACTATATTATAAAAAAATCCTTTTCTGACAAGAAAGTGGTCTTGTGAGAAAAAAGATGTGCTGCCCATGTAGGAAAAATAAAAATTATTGTTTGATATATCTGGAAAAATACTGCAAGAAACAGCTGTTTTCCAATTATCACCTTTGTTCTGACTGTATTAAATTCTCCGTTATGCACACTCGTCACAAAGAAGAGGTTGAACTGAATTGGTATTATAAATATTGCAGAAGCAGAATTTCAGTGTATGTTAGTTGGTATATATTTAATTTAGATTTGTGAGTTTATATAAATAGACGGTCACAAGTGAGAAATTCTTTTGTAATTTAGAATATATAAGACTTCATACTGAAGAAAAAAAAAATGTTCATGAAGTACATTTTCTCCAGAAGCTGGCCTGTGGACATTTAAAACAGAAAATATATTGCTACTCAAACTTATTATTGAGAACTTTGAATTTCATTTTCTGATGATCAGACAGTACTTAAAGATTAAAAGAAAGATAGTGAAATCAGAAAGCATTCTTGGAACATTTTTTCAGGAGCATTAATCTAATCTGTAAAAGTCTGGAGAGCTTTCTAGCAAATTTCTGATCTACTGTCTTGATTAAAAATGAAGTCCTAAATTTAAAAAAAAAAGACTAAGTAAATTTTTTAAGTATTACAAATGAAACATGTCTGTATACAGATATTGAGGGACTTATTCATATCCTGATAATGAATACCAATCACTGTACCAGGATAGAGTATAATTTGCAGACTACCTTAATACTGCATCAATAAAGAGACACAGATGTTAATAATCAGGATAATGGCTGGAGATATATTTTTTTGTACTTACAATAGAAAAGAATTAACCCTACTTTGACATAAGATCATCAAGAGTATAGCATTGTGTTGTTGGATGTTAAATTTGGTAAATTCATGTTGAAAGTAAATACTAGCACAGCTTGGAATATATTTTATTATGGACAACAATTTTCTTTCATGCCTATTATGTGTTTATGAAGCCAGATTTGTGATATAACTAAGTATGGAATGAATGATGATTCTGAAAGTAGACCAGAAATTTCTTATGTTTTAAGTTAATTTCTTTCCAGTTTTTGTGAATCTTGGGATTTATGATATGCATTGGAAAGTAAATGCTAAAGAGAATAATTGGTTGATTGTTCATAATACTGATAACATTACTGATGTCATTAGATAGAAGTAATGTTCTATTAATGAAATGGAAAATATATATTTTCTGGAAATAGAATTTAGGATTATTAGTAAACAACAACTTGAAGCACTTCAAATATTGAAATCATCCCTTCTTTCCTGAGTATGTGTAGCATTTGGCTCAGCAATGAACATTGGGTCTTCCTGGTGCATTATGGAAAGAGAATAATTAAAAGCACATCAGCTATGAAAAGTGATTGAAGAAAATGAGATGTGGTATGAGCAATTCTATGACTTCTGTGAACATTCATCCAATTATATCAAAGGTTATCAATGATTTATCAATCCAGTTTTGCTTCAGTTTCATTGATTAAGCTTTGACTGAGTAGATTTCTCTTATTTTCAATCAGGGTTTGTTTTGTCATGTGTACCAGTTTTCACAGATGCTGATTCTCCTAGAGGGTATTTTGTTGAGGGATCTATTAGTGAAATTCATGTTGCAATTTCTAGGAAAATAAATATGGGGAAATAAATCATGTTCTGTCATGTCCTTTATACATTTCAGGTAGGATATCTCCAGACAGCTTGACTGAGTTTCTGGAAACAGACACTGGTCTTTTTAGTGCACACTGAGAACAAAGGAGAAGCCCAGAGAGAGCTGGAGATACTGTAGGGAACATTTTTTTTCTGTCCTGAGTCTGGATGTGCTTTCATAATCCCTTTGTGCAATTAGGTCCTGAAGGATTGTGCCCAACAGACAAAGCCTGACCCTGAGAACACGATGTCACTGTATTCAGTTCAAATCTTTTTGATACATATACCTCTGGGGAGTGAGTATGGCTATGTTGAGGGCTAGTATTTCAAGGAGGCCACAAAAAGTTGCTTTCAGTTGAGATGCTGCAACTCACTGGCAACAGATTTCAAGGCCAGAAGGAGCTGTTGTGGTCATTGCGGTCTATGCCACGCCAGAAAGACAATTTTGCCTGATGTTCTCCCTAAGCTGAAGAAACATGTTGAAATACAGCACACATTTTTGAAGCATATTTTGTCTTAAGTTCAGTGTTTCTAATGATTTTTTTCATCATTCCCTTGGCAGATTGTTCTGGTGGTGAATTGCTTTAATTTCTAAAACTCTGCCCAACTTTTCTTAAATTTGAATTTATACCACTGGGTGGTTTTAGCATTGTGTCTGTCCTTCTGTTTCACCCAGCCATGACCATTACATCTGTGCTTCTCAGAACATATCTGACTATCTTCAAAACTTGTTCTTCTTAGGCAAATGTCATGCCATATATAAAAAAGCCTTGGGTGTGTAGAATAACTTAGTTTGGTTTTTTAGTTTAGTTTGTCTAGAACACTTTATTGAGGGAAGTTACTTACCTATGAAGGTGGTGACTGTCAGTGTAATTGGCTGACTTTATAAAGTCTCAGGAAGTTTCTGATTAAAGCTGGCGAATTCCCAGTATTCCAAGCCTGTCTTTCATGGATGGTTATTTAATGGCATTGGTTTTGCCTCCATTGTGAACATCAATTAAATGACATTTGAAAATTGTCCTGGGTACTGATTAACTAAATTTATTTCATTGTAAAGAAAATGGCTAGAACATTTCATGATAAACGGTATAAAAATTACAATATGTTCTCTGAATAACTCATGAAGAACATTTAATGAATCTGATTACTTGCCTGGAATTTATTCAAGACGTGCTGATAGTGATTTGTTCACAGTGCCTACTCTTATTTAGATAAGAAACAACTTGAGTGTAGAGGGTCATTTCACTAGAACCTCTATAATTACTGAGATTTCAGGGAGCTGGCAGCAGGTCTTGCACATACGTATTCAAAGGGTATATTTGGCCACAGGGCTGAGATGCAATGGATGGCAGGAAATTTAATATTATCAGTGTGGTCAAGATTGTATGTAGAATTTGAATAAACACAAATCCACCTCTGAAAAAAGGAAAAAAAGAATAAAAGCATCAGAATTTGAAATGTGGAGTTTTTCATAAGGTTCCACAACCATCTTTGAGGAAAAATTAAAGACATTGTGGCTCATATCATGTCTGAACTTGCTATACTTTGGATTTATTTCTTATCTAATTCATAGCTTTGGTGTATTGAGCAACTTGTATTGTACAAAAAAGATTGTTTTTTGTCCGATTATAGGTTCATCAGATTTTAGAATTATGATATGTTTGTAGTTAATTTTTCTAGCCTTAAAGTGTTTTGTGATACAGTGCGGGTCTGGTCAAAATGAATATAATGGAACTTCCCTAGAAGTTAACTGTGTTGTTCCATATGCAGATAGTGCACCATGCATTTGATAAAATAATGCTGTGTGTTGTTGTAATTCAGTTTATTAAAAGTCTCAGCTATGTCTGTAATCTTATATATTTAAGAAGAATGTTTTTTCTGTGAAAACTGGAATTTTTGTCAATCTTTAAAAAGGGAAGATAGGCAGTTGCAAGAAAGAGGGAGAACATCCTCCAAGTTAACTCTATTTTGGCCAAGCTCATACATGTCTTGCATTCAAATTCTCCTTCCACATTTCTGAAATTTTGCCTCAGCATTTTATCAAATAAAATTCTCATAGGAACTGAACTAAATATTATGTAGAGCTCGTTGGGTGTTTTAACCTGGTTTTTCTTCCTCATAAAAATAGATTTCATCCAAACAAAAAAAACAACAACAAAAAAGATTAAATTATGTTTTGGTAGAATTCTAGAAGTCTTTTTTCTTTGTCTAAAACATTTTCCTGTCCAAAATAATTACTTGTTTTCAAGGAGTATCTACACTCAAAAATTACTTCAGAGCTGGCTTATTCTTAAGTATGCAAATATTACAAAATTATTTAATATTTCATTAAAGGAATGGCTAAATTTAATCCATTCAGAACAATTAGGGGGTGCTGAAGCAGGGAGTTCTGAAAGGATGGACCCTCTGTGGGTCCTCTTGAATCCAGAAACATCTCTAATTACCAGAGTCCTTTGCTGCTGGAATGAATTCCACAGTAGCGTGGTCCCCATGTCTTCTGGTGACAAAAAGACCCAAGAGGCTGCCTTCCCCCGCCCCTCCCCAGTTACTTCTCTGTCTTTGTCTGTGGTCCAGGACAACTCCTAACTCTTTAAAATCTCATTTTTTAATTTATCCAATATCAATGACTCTCTTACTCCCATAAATCAGTTCTGTAATACTTCAGTTCTAGGTCAGAAGTAAAAAAAATTAGACCTTTTGAAAGTATTATGAGCAAATAAGTTCACTGGAATAGAATTGGATGTCATTGTTTCCACCTGAAAAATCGACTGCCTTCTCCAAGCGTCTAGAAAATTTCCTGCAAGATGATAAAAGTTCTTTTTAAGTTGAAGTATCTGACAATTAGGCCATGCAAACTTTGTAGTAACCCAAACAATTAATAAAGACATATTAAAGTAGTGCCAAGATGTGTGCAAAATAACAACTTCGTCTATGCATATAATGGACATAAAAAGTGATGTACAAAGGTGAATTATAGAATATAAATTTATTTCTGCATATTTTTATGTTATGGCATATATAAACATACAATTTTCTTACAGTTCCACTACATGTGAGTTTATTAGCTCCTTTCTATCTAAGCATTTTCACACAAATTAAAGGTTCTAAAATGTTCTAACAATTAAAATTAAGTGTGTGATTAGGTGTGCATGTACTGAGGGCTGTAAAATGAGGGATATTCTCAAGACTTTATTGATACTTTAACTGAAGAACGAAATGATTGATTGTGATGTCAACAAGGCCATCACTGAACATGGATGAAAAATTACCGGAATGATGCTTGGTGCTTTTCCTGCTTTTCCCATCGTTTCCCTAAGTAATCAGCGCTCATTAATATGGTTTAGGTAACACTTAATCTCAGCTCTTAAGGTATTAATCAAAAACGAATGTACAAATAAAGGTGTGTTGCAATTAAGGGACTAGAACTAATGGATTTTACCATGAGTTCTGACATCTATTTTTTGTTCATGAGAGAAAAGAAAAAATTTGAACACATATGCTGTGATTTCAGTCCATGAAGTAGAACGGTGCAGATCTTTAAAATTGTATACAAACTGGATCAATACTTGTCTGACAAGAGAAACACACTTGATATGTTATTGATTTGGAAAATAATCTGATGTTGGAAATTCTTGACCACCCTATGAGGTAGCCATGTCAACCCACAGGGACAGGACTCTCATTCTTCATCATGTTCTCCATTTCAGTTGTAGAATTTTGTTAATTAGTTATAATTCAAAGTTATAATCCAAAAGTGAAGTAAGTGCAGGGAGAGCAAGGTTCTTGTCAGTATTTTTCCAGGTTAAACTACAGGCTGCTGAGTAAATATTGAGCATAAGATAAATGCAGTTAAAGTGTTAGGCAGAATTCTTCAGTCAGACTTCTCATGTACTACGTATGAGAGCAAGTCTTAATGAAGAATGAAATTATCTGTCAGGAAAGCAAGAAAGGAAGGAAGCAGAGTGGTATAGTATTTTCCACCCAAATGTGCAATGCTCAGGTTGGCCTGGACACTTGTCCTTGTTGTGCTGTTTGCTGTCCTTCACAGGCCCTACTCCTTACAGCCTCAGAGCTGGCTTGTGACTTTTTGGAGATACAGCTGGAAACTTAGAGTAATAAATATTGACCTTTTCTATCAATGGCTATATTTTCAAATAATTTCAAGATGCAATTGAAAGTTTGCTCATACTATAAAGTTTTCTAATACTGATTTAAAGATTCAGTAATAAATATGTTACCATGTTTTTCAAGAAGTATCAATAATTAATTTACTTTTCAATATTTTTTTAAAGCACAGTGTCTGAGGTTTCCTCCTTCTAAGTCTAGCCATTGTGCTGTGCTTTTCTTCTATAGTTTGAAGTGTTCTTTTTCTGCTTATGTTCGAAATCCTGTCACTGCTTCAATTTCTGTACAAAATGAATTTACTGAGCTCCTTAAATTGCTTATTCTCTGAACCTACTTCCAGTTCTCAATATTCATTTTTACAGTAAGTAAATAAGAACTAGGTATGCTGGGATCTGGCAATATTTGGTATTTTTGGGTTGAAAGGTAATGTAATTGCTTGAAGTTCAACAAGGTTGTAAAGTACTATTATTCTCCTTCCATGGACATTATATGAGCAGCCTCAATCAAATCCACCTTTATGTAGAGAGAACTATAAAATCCCCAGCAAGACAAAGCCTCTTTTCTCATTTAAACCCACAGAAAAAATGTAAATCAGTTGTCTTTTCCCCTCTAATACTAAGATAACATTTACAATGTATCCCAGGTATAAGAAGGGATGAAATATTTTTCTGTTAGATTTGGCTAAGCATAGTGCAAGAATATGATTTAAAAAATGAATGTCTTTCAACATTATTGTTTGGCTTGTTTTTCTAAAATTTTACAAGTGCTCAGAACATGGGATATCTGCTCTTTATACCATTTTAATAGTTTGTAAAGCCTAAAGAGGAAAAATAAATTACCCAAACATATATACAGGAAAACAAAATTAAACAGATTGTCTAAGAGATTTGATACTCTTAATTATCTGAGTGCAATACATATGTGCTCACCATAATTAGAAACTTTACTAGGCACCAACATCTAGGTGTTGTATTTACATGAGTAGCTGTGATCTGCCTGTGAGCATTCTGCACCACTTTTGGTATATGTAATTTCAAAACACTTACGAATATTTTGTTTTCAACAGTTTTTGTTTTGTATCATAAAAATCATAAAATTTGCGTTAATTACATTATGATTTTAAAAGATAATGCCAGACAATATGTAAAAGAAGGTTGTGAGAAAATGAAAACTATGTGTAGGACCAATGTATAATAGTATGTTATTAAAAGATAAGAAAAAATAAGAAACTTAGATATTATGATAATTAACACATTGTATTGATAGCCACTGAAAAGGAGACTATTCAGAAAATGAAAACATTATTTCTAGGGAATATCGCCTCTAAATTATATATCTCAGTTCAGGTTTGTACTATGTGAAACCTAATTACCTTGTCCATTTGCCAACATATTCATCAATTATCAATCTTGCTCATAAATGCCAACCTTGTTCCTTTCTTTATTGTGAAATTAAATAAAAGACTGAAAGTACTTGACTCCTGCAAATAAAGGACATTATAAATATAAATAATCTAATAGCACATTTATAATTTAGTATTTTCAATGAGAAGTCCCTCAGATATTATTTGTAGGTACTTATGATCATCTTGTATCCAAAACAAAACTTCCTAAAGTATTATTTGGAGGTTTTGCGTTTGCCTTATTAAGTTCATGCAGACCCCTTCTTTTAAAAACACCCCCCCAACCTGTACTCACCTGTACCAACCTGCACCTTTCTTTTGTGTTCTGCTATACCACAGGATTTTTTCCTCAGTCTCTATCAGTGAGCATCTTTTAATAAGTGGGGTTTTAATGAATAGTCCTGAAATATTGCTTGTTTTTGCACCTACTCAGTCAACCTCAAGTAAGGCCCTGGTTCAACAAGGGCCATACTTAATTTTAAGCACTTGACTACTCTCATGAACAACACGATGAACTGCTTGAATAGGGTTTGTCAAGTCATTTTTTCTAGAGCACAGTCTAGTGACTAATTCAAAAAATAATGGTTTCAGCTGTTAAACAAAACAGTCCAGCCCCTATTGCTAATATGCAATATCACGGTAGTCAGTACTGACATCCAGAACCACTTTTCCTTTACCGAACAATGCAAAGAAAGTCAGTTTTACCTTCTGGAACCTGAGGCCAGTGAAAGCTGATATTGAAGCCAAAAGGAGCAGTTTGGCCCTTTTGTCACCTGTGGCTGGTGTCTTTTCAGTGCAAGTGCCTGGAAGTGCAGTCCAGCCGGTTTCCTGCAGAATTACCTCTAACATCAGCTTTCAACGTCCCTCATTTTCCAGGAAGGCCTCATTTCAAAGATGTATAAAACCACATCACCTTAAGCATTTCAAAGAAGACCTCCATCACAGCAGGGACTCTGACATTAGAGAAGCAACATTTCTGGGGGAACAATGTAAGTTTATTCCTAATATTCTCATCTGTGGAGCCATATCTGTAGGTACGTTTCTGTCTTTTTTTTTTTTTTTTTGGTCCTTGTCTGCCTTTTTGTTTTAACTACGAGTTCCAAGGCTCAGAGATGAAAAGAGAAATGTCAGGGAAATATCTTATGTAGGCTGATGTCTTGTACCATTTAACAACTTTACAGGGAATTAAAAATTTTAGGGAAACTCTTCAGTTTTATTAAAGCCTCTAGTGCAAAAACATATACCTGTCTGGTCTGAATTCCTCTTCAGATGTGTGTTTTTTTTTCTTTTATAAATGCCCATGTGGGGTTTTTTAATGGCTCTGTGGAGCTGAATTATTATACATTTATAATAAATCATAAATTGCTTAAGAAATGACGAATATCTGAATTCTTTCCTGGTCTCACAAGCAGAAAAAGTGTATAAAATACATCAGGCAATACAAATTCTGTTTTAGGAAGCGAGATTTAGAATCTACTGCTGTCCAAATCAAGCAGCCACTGTGGATGAATGTTTTTTTATTGTGAAGGCTTCAATATTGCCTTTTATGATACTTTACCCTTGTGTTCAAAATTAGCACTTTTTACTGTATAAACATTTTTATTTACATTATTGCTGAGAAGAGCTTTGCCCAACATATCTCATGTTTCTAGGAGACTTGGTTTAAGCCCAAAATTTAATTACAAATTAAGTTAGTATATGCAGAAACTTTCTCAGGGATGTCAATTAAATGCAAACCTACATCATCATCATCATCATCATCATCATCATAATAATGCTATAATGGCCTAAAAATCGTTAGTTATAATCTTAAAACATTCCTGAAATCAATTGAACTTGGTCCCTCTTTCACTTAAACTGCTAATTTCCTTTGTTAGGTATTTGTTTTAGGACCAATTTTAAGTGTCATTTGGTAGCTTCTGCTTCACCTGTACAATTAAATAGTCCCACTACATGACAACTACCTTTTCAGGGTATATGAGAATAATCTATAGCCCAACACCTGATATTATGAGTCGGTTGTGTGACAAAACAGACTCTTCCTGTGTGAATGTGTTGTGGATCAAATTCTTGCAAGTGTAAGTGTGAGCCAGTGAATCTAAATATTTCTGTTTCCCAAGGCTCTGTTTCTGATCCCACACCAAAGTTGCTGCATAGGAGGTACTCTCCTACATGCATGAGATAAAAAGACTGTACAGAGCCCTCACACCTCTGACCCTCTTCTCAAAAGGAAGGAACCACCAGGCTGTAGGTGATATTTATTTCTCTTCTGGGTGGTTAAATTTGGAAAAAATTGGTAGGAAATCATAGGAAATGTTCTCTTTGAAAACAGAAAGCATACTAAATACCCAATTAGTGCACATTTTACCGTTGTTGTGCTGTTTTGGCATTTGGTTGTGTCCTTGCACTTACGGTTCCAGCTAAATCATGGAGAATAAACCGAGAAATCTCTTGAACACACAGTAAATGCCACGAAATCGCTTGCAATGCATGATGCGTGTTTCTGATCTGTGCTGAAGAGGTACATGATCTGAAGGCTGAAACAAATATCACTGATCCTGTGCAACTGTGGAGGGGGGTAAGGCAGGCTGGGTTGGGTGGAGAGTGTCAGATATCGGGGGGGAAGTTATGCAGAGATTCAGTGAGGCCAAACCATATGTAGTAGAGGAAGGGATTGATTCCCTGCAGGAATATTGCTCTGTTTGATGCGTAAAGGCAAATCTTGGGTTATTTTCTCTGAAAGGGTAACCTAATAATTTGGAAATACAGGTTTGTATGTGTAAATATCACTGTTTTACATGTGGCACTTAGCCAGGTGTTTTCTGCCATAGAAGATTGGCCTTAATTCTTAAGGTCAATTAAGGTTTTAAGACTTATTTTCTCTTATCTTTCAAATTTAGCACAGATTATTGTTATACACCAGAAAAACAACAAAAAAGAAACTTGCCATTGCAGCATGAAATCATAATTTAAAAAACCTGTATATGCATAATTTGCAAAAAGAGCTGAGAATGGGCGCTGCCTGAAGTGTGAATAAAAATGTTGTTGGCTAATCACCATAAGGCACTGAGATTTGACTAAGCTTTGGTTACTACATGTCACATTTGGCTTCAAGGAAAAAATTGTGTCTGAGCTTGCCATTTTTGTTTGTTCAGGGTTCCATTTTTTTTCTGCTTGGTCTTTTCTTCATGTCAAGGCTACAGATATCCTTATATATCCTTACATTATTCTCTATTTTCCTTTTTGAACCTGCCTCTTAAATCACAATATAAAAGAACCCACTTAGTGCCTACCACTATTTCACACTGAATGACAGGAAAATACTCATGGCTGAATCTCCTACAATAGGAGGCCTTTTGAAATCTAAACCTCTGCATTTTCATTCCAGCCAGAGATGATAAAAAAAAAAAAAAAGGGTCTTTCTTAATCTGAAGGAAAAGGAGAGCTAGGAGGTTTTCAGAGCACAAATGAGAGGGCAGTTTTACAGTGATTCAAAATACTTCATCTATTGAGGATTTTCAGTTGGCAAAGCAGAAAGCCAAATTTGGAGTTGTGTATATAACTAGGCAGAATTCATAACAGGTGTCATTTCAGTGAATGCTGGTAATAATGATGTTTGTGAGAGAGAAAAGAATGGTAAAAAGATTCTGCTTGACATCCATTTTAAAGGATATCATGAGATGAAAAATACATAGTCACTAGAAAATACAAAACTAGAAAATGAAAAAAACCCCAACTTAATCCTACAGAATGAATTGTAATAATTGGGATTTTTACACTAGAACTAGAACTTTATCCAGTCCTTGATTTTGCTTAAATGAAAAACTCTTTTGTTGTTATTTTAAAAATATTTATACCATGTTATTTAATATGTGATAGGATACTGTCTTAGAATATTTGGGCAAATACCCTGCTTAAAATACTAATGCCCTTCTTCCAGAATTTCAAAGGCATATTTTTTGTTTTATGGTTTGCAGGGATTGTGCCTAGGCTGAGATTTGTTCTGTAATAAGTTCCACCTTTTGTTCAAGTTTTGTTTCATTTTGAACAGAAAGTACAACAATAAGTCAGTGGTTCTGTTGTTAATGATTTCTGGGAGACAGGATATAACTTCAATAATTTCAATCTTTTTGATTGTGGAATTAGTAAGAAGAAAGTTAAATGAGATGAAAAATTATAGCATTTATCAAGGGGACACAACTGTATGGAATTAGTAATTATTCTTTCTAAGATTGCAGAAAATTACAATTAAGGGAAAAAAAATTTTTACTGGTTTATAACCAGTGAATTATAAGTGAATTATCTTACCCAGAGGTGGTTTAGGTATTCCCCAACTTAGTGTTTCCACTGAAGCACTCCAAATGACATGCTGCTCATTCATTCTCCCATCCTTTTCCCTCTCCCCTTGCCATGGGATGGAGAGGAGAATTGAAGGCACAAAAGGTGAAGACCATGGGCTGAGACAAAACAAATTTACTGGAAACAACAATGAGATAAGAAAACAAACAGTAACAGCAACAACAATAATAAAAGTGTACAAGAGAGGCAAACAATTTTCAAGTGAATGCTCACCACGTGGAGCTCGAAAACACCTGACCTTTGACTTCCCACTACTCAACCAGAAAGGACTCTCACCAGCAGCAGTGATGTCAGGTGTCCAGAATAATGTCTGGGTCTCAGCCATGCTGCTACTGACTACTGCAAAAACTAGCCCAGTCTGGTCTGGAAACAAGATGCATGATAGTTTAATATATGGCAAGTAAATTTTTGTTAAAAGTATTAAAACAGAGGTCATACACCTTTAAAAAAAGTTTGTTTTAAAGACATGTAGTTAGTGCGCACACATTGAAAGATGGTCAGATGTATTTTAGGTTAGTAGGTAATTTTCTTATTAGAAGGATTTAGTTTTAAATACATTTATTGTCGATATAAACATCTACCAAACCATAAAAATTTGTATTTCTGATGAATCATGCGTTGCTATTCCAGACCTTGTTGCTCAAGGGTCCCTTTTCCAACAAGTCAATCCTTTCCTAGAAAATTAATATATAAAAATCAAAGTCAGGTAAGTAGTAAAAAGCATGGCTCACCTACTGATTTTGGTTAGGTGAGTAGCTCTGCTTCTAGGAGTCCTACTAACGTTTCCTGGCATCAGCTTTTTTCTCTTTTCAATGGTAAAGATGATCAAGTTCAGAAGAAGGGTCAAAAGCTTTCTTCAAGTACAATACAGTCCTACTGTACAGCAAATGTTCATGTCTTGACTCCTTAGATCAAGATCCATTTTTGCTTCCTGCCTAATACTGTTCTGTGGCTCTTTGTCATTGTCCCTGGGTAGAACAACCTGTCAGTCAGTTGAAAGTGCCCTTTGCATTGGTAATAGTATGCTGATTTATGATTCTTGTAATGTGAGGAGTCACCTTCTGAAAGAAATTTGGACAGAGCTTTTCATTTGAGACTACATCTAGAAGTATTTCTTTTGAACGTGCTACGGTTTAAAATCCAACACATCAGTGTTTATGTGAGGCATAGGTTTACATGGTTCCTTGTTTTTTTTGAATTAAACTAGTTCTTAGTATCACTGGAATAAACAGCATGCTAAGAAAATCATGACTATATAGCTACAATATCTTGTCTCTCTTAATGTTACTTTAGACTTGATTCATAACACAGTTTTTTCCCCAGAGACTCAAATGAAAGTTTCATTTTCAGTATAAATGTACCTAACCAATGTTAGGCAATCATAAGTGGTGTGAATTATATTGATCTTAGATTTATAATCTGCCTGAACCTAACCCTGAAAATCATCTGGCTATTTGTAAGGAATATCTGAGAAACTTTAGAAGACTTATGCAGTCATTAAATTCTCATCATATGCACACATTTAATAGGATTTTTTTGTTGCTAATCTCAGCTCGGCAGACTTAGTCCTTCCCTTGTTGCCACTATAATTTATATGTAATCATAATTTGACAACCTTAGTCTAAACCTGCACTCTGTCCTCCAAGGAAATTTAATACCTTCTGCTCTGTACACTCATAGCATTTATCACTCTAACAATAGGTGTATATGACCCTGTTCATTTACCCTCCAATGTGTGCAAGGAGTTGCTTCAGTACAACCAGGTTTCCCAACATAATATTTCAGTGACTGTTTTTAGCTGTTGACTCGCATATGGGGTGTTGCTGCTCTCCTCAAAATGAGTTAAATTTTCAAAGAATTTATTATTTCAGCGGATTTTCTTACCTTGCTTTCTGATGTTACGCTACCAACAAAAAAGTAAATGATGAACATATATAATTATCATGTTTTTACAGATATACAAACCTGATTAAAATGTTTCCTATCTGTTGGGAAGTGCAGCTAAGATTTGTCCCGAGGCACACATAGATATTTCTGACTACCAGATGGGTGTTTTGTATTCTTTGCCAGTTTCCACCTCTTCTGTTGATCTGCCTGTTCTGTTGTGGTTATTGAGGTTATTGTGTATTATCCTGACCATCAGCCAAATGCCCACCAGGATATTAACACTCACTCTGTGGAAACAGGATGAAAAATCTCATGGGCTTTCCTACCTCTCAGTCCTGCTGAACTCAGACTCCTCCACTCCCAGCAGAAGTAGCACAAGGAGAATGGGGAGGGCTAGCATTACCCCACAGCAGGCTCTTGCTGCTGCTGCTCCTCGCTTTTCACAGTTATCCCACTCCACCGTAGACCCACAGTGGGCTGTAGTGTGAATGCCTGCTTCAGCTTCTGCTGTGCTGCCTCCTCCTCCTCTTTCTCTTCTGACCCTGCAGCTAGTTTTTAACTTTTTTGGACCCCTTTTCCTCTCTCTGAAAGAGTTTGGTTGAAGGATTTTTCTGCCTTTTCTTAAATATGCCTTCCCAGAGGTACCAGCTCCTTGGCTATAGGGCTCAGCTGTTGCCTATGGTGGGATATTTAGAGCAAAGCTAGTCAAGGCCTCTCCCTACAGAGAGGAGAATTTCTACATTAATTAAAAATTAAATATAATTAAATATAATTATAGACCACCAAAGAGTTGTTCTGTCTTTAGGAAGAAAGGATATACTGAACATGTCGAAGTGCCTTCCAGTTTGATAATTGTTTCAGAGACATAATTTGCATAGGAGGTTCGGACCTTATCCTTATTTACGAGTTTTCCTTGACCAATGAGTATCCTTCACAAAACTGTGAACCTATGAAGCTAGAGATCTTCTTGAAACTTACCCAAGTATATTCCTTCAATTAATTTTTTTGCTTGATGTCTCTAAAACAAAAATGTCACCAGTCTTTGTGCCAAAGGACTAAGGGTTCTATCTAGGTTCTTTCATCATCTTTCTGAGGTAATAAAAAGTAAGAGCCCAGTTGTCCCAAGTGAGAGCTCTAGGGACTGAACTAAGATATTTGGTGTAGATTTAAGTAAGGTAGACATTTGTAGAGATTATTTATGTCCCTTTACACTGTTCTTTGCTTTCTGCTCAATCGTGTCCCTATGTTAGGTGAAGCAAATATGAACTAAATAAACCAGCTACCAGCTCCAGAGAGGAGGGAAGGAAGATACTTCTGTCGTTCACATCCTCACAGCTGGAGAAGCAGATAAGCTGCATCAGGAGTTAGTCACATCACTTTATTTACAGAGGTTTCCTGGATTATGAGGATGTTCTCCATTTCTGGATTCATCAGTCTTTGCTATTTTGTAGTTTTCTGAAGACTCAAGTACATGAGACATTAGATATTTTGCACCATGCTTACAAGCTCTAAAGAGCTGGGTACTGAAGTAAAACTATAAAATGGGGATATAAAAACTAAATCTCCTGTCTGGAAAAGTCTTTTCAGCCAGTTCCTGACATTATTAAACTCAGTGTGACCAAGATATTGTTGAAGTTTTATTTAGTTTGTGTGGCTGTTGCTCTGTCTTTCAGTGATGCCTTGCAGCTTCACGTGGACTTTTGTAGAAGGTTGTTTAAAGTAGAAGTCTGGACTTGAGGCACTGAAGTACATAGGTACATGGATCTGTTGCAAATCACCAGATCACATGCACAGTACCATCCAAAACTACAGCATCAAGATTCACCATATTTCAATTCTTACTTACCTAAGTAAATTAAAATTCAAACCTAAGTTGTGGCACAAAAGATAATTTTACAAGTTAAATATCTGACAAACTTGGAAAAATCTTTGCTTCTTCTCTCATACTAAAAAATAATTAAAATAAAAGTTTGTATCAAATAACTCATAGAAGTGAAAAGAATTGTCACATGGTGAAGGAAGACACTACTTTGATAAGACTGAAAAATTTGAGGTTCTCTGAAATCTTTCTGTTTTCAATTCTGTATAGGAAGCCTGAAATAAATTACAGTGGTACGGCTCCCTAGGCATGAAAACAAGAAGGATCAGAATTATACTCTGTTTTTTAAAACTGCGCATTCTCTTTATAGCTTAAGGTCAGGAGGTACTTTATCTGCACATCATGTGAGTCATTAACCACAGCTGCATTTGCAGAAGATAAGACCACTGTCTTTATACAATCAAGTGCAACATCCATCCAAAGTACTTGATACTGTCATCATTGATTGTCATTTCCCTTCAAGAACAAAAATAATATATCCACTTAACACACTTGGTGCTGACTTTGACAATGTCTGATTATGCTGACTGCCAAGTTTTGTTTTAGCAATGACTTCTGATTGCAATATCTTTCCACAAGCTGCACTAAATGATCATGAAAAGGATTGGCCAGCTTATCAGGTACTGCATGACTCTTGAGATCACAGTGTTAAAATCTCGGGGACAATGAGTGAAATTGAATTTTCATGCATCCCATCTGGTAAGCAGAAAAAAATTATGACTAGAAAATACCACTACTTTTATCCAACAGTCAGGGGTGTCTGTTTGGTTCAGTATTAATTATAGATCACCTTTGTGTGCCATGGACCTTTCAAATTACATTTGTGAACGCTTAATTGCTTTCTTCTCCATGTTCCTAGCAGTTGCACTTTGTACCCTTTTATTATAGTGAATTATGCCTCTTGTCAAGAAGGCAACTGTTTGGAGGAGATAAAATGCAGAGCCACAAACATTCAGGCTCCTGAACTTTTTGTGCATGAAATGCATCTTAGTCCTATTTTTAGATATTTTTAATATATTTTAAGGCAGGCAAGACAAACAAAAATGGAAACAATAAATAAAACAAGAAACAAAGAAAACCCTGAAACATTCCTGATGAATACGCAGAAAAGTCTAGTGGGTGAAAATGTGATTCCAAAGAACATTGAGCTCTGCATTTTAAAAAGCTACTTCTTTTCCTACAGCAAATGCAAGTTGCGCATTATAGCATTTACAAGAAATGCTCTGGGCTTATTTTATTTTATGAATGATCACTTTTTCTTAGAGTTTATTTCTTGGCAGTATGGTGTAGAAGAAAATTTGTGTGGTTACTTTATTACTGGTATACTTGTGCACTTCTCTGAAGTAGTGAATAGTCTTTCAGTTAGTCATAAAAATGAGCTTGGGGTTAAAGAGTGAAACATATATTTTTAGGCACAAACATTTTTATTGTGTGCAAAAATCTTTAGATTTAGCTGTGAAATTGGGCTGTGGGTTTGTTACCTCATTTACTGGATTGGGAAAATCCGTATATTACATCTCTCCCATTAATTACACTACTAATAAAATGACAAAAAATCAGATCCTTAGAGGCTTTAAATCATATCAGATATTTATCATTTGTTGTACAGAATGAATGCACTGGTACCCTGTGTCCTCCAGTGAGGGAGGTGGGGTGAAGGGGAAAGGAGGCTTGTAATAATTTCCTACTGTGTTCATTTAACTTTATGATGGTTCCTCTCAGGAGACCATAATGAAAAGATAAGAGACTAATGATCCATAAATTTAACAGAACCTAGACTGAACAATCTTTCAGTCTGACAAAATTAATTAACATTAAGACATTTTCTTGAGATGAGTATGTATATATGTGTGTGTATGAAATCAAGCCCCAAGGTAAGAACATTTCTTAACTTCTCAAAAAGTTTGCTTTTAGACTGCCACTTCAACTTTCCAAATCTGACTCCTTTCAAAATGTAAATTTGCTGTTTTTAGTTTTATTCATGCTTTGTTTTCAAAAATACAGCTGTCACTGTTCTTCATACTTGATCTTTTACTTGGATATACTGTTACAACTTCTTATTTAAGTGACAAAATTAAGGATGTTTAAATGATTTCTTTTATTCTGATTATATCTCCAGTATCACATGTAGCAACATAACCAAGGTCTTGAATTTTCTTATGGTAAACCTAAACCAGTCTGTAGCAAACACAGTGTCTATCAAGTCCCATCCCAGTACTGGCAGCTTCAGTTCTTGTATGGAGAAGCTTTGAAGATGAGTGGAATGGCTTGGTCACCTACTCTCTCAATGACTGTCATTTTATAGTGTGGACACTCTCACTAGTGAGTATGAGAGTATACTCAGAACTAAGTTCTCTCTGAAGTGATTTTCAAAGGAGGTTAAATTACCCTCCTTCCTTGTAGTGAGTTGCTGACACAAGCAAGGACAGGCAGACCAGCTGAACGCTCAAGTTGCACCATTAAGGCTGATCTGGACAACGTCTGCCTGCAAATACAGGCTCACCCTATCTCGTTATAATACATGCATCTGTATAAAATCAGTGTAACTGAGGAATTTCAGAACATTTGCTCAGATTGTATCAAAGCTTGTGTGCAATAACACAATTTGTGCTTGTACTGTAAGTGATCATACCCTGTATTACCTTTTACCTAAGATAGTAAAGAATTCTTGAGGACTGAGGTTTAGGTTTAGGCCTATACAAGCTGAGCTGTCTTGTCTCAGTCACAGATGGCTTGTTCATACTTGCATAGCTATATTCATGCTCTTTTATATACCTGTGCATGCTGAAGTCAGATTTCTGATGGCAATACAGAAAAGATCTGCATTTTTTTCTACATGTGATTTTGGTGGGGTTTGTTTAGATGATATTTTTCTCCATGGCAGAAAAGCTAATAAAAGACCATCAAAGTTATGTATTATACAAATGACAGACACAAATTTCACAGATGAGAATTTTGGTTAACAGACTTAATAATTCTAACTTCACCAACCAATAAGAGTTAATAAATTGTACAGTCTGATTTTTTTCTGGTTTTGTTTTGTTTTGTTTTGTTATTCCTCTACCTACTGTGCTGCATGGCAGAAAACACATGACATTCTGATTCTGTCCTTGCTTTCATGCCTTTTCTGCTTTGTTTCTAAGGAACAGTTTCTTTCAAAAAGATGGAGTTCATTTTGCTGTGTAAATTCATAGTATCTTATCAACATTTTGCTTGTTCTCTCATCACTTTTCAATATGACAGCACTCCATACACATGCTGGAAGCAGTGCTCTTCATAATCATTCCCTCTTCAGTAAAAGTCATTTAGTCTACATTGTCAAATCTTACCTTGATTACAAATGTACATATTTTCCATACTGCTAATATAAAATAAATGTCATGTATTTTTATTTGCATCTCTAGCAAAGTGGTTGATATTAAGGAACCATTAAGGAAACCTGAATCCCAGATCATTATTCATTCAACAGTCAAAAAAAGCATCTGTGCATTAGATGCTATTAGCACATGCAGAATGCCAGATATAATGATCCCATTAAATCAGACTTGATTAATAGTTTATAAAGACTGAATTTATGTTATTTTTGGAAATACAGTTTATATTATCCATTTGCATTATTTTTTGGAAATACTATTACAGTGAATAACAGCCTGAAGCCTTTCCTTGGCAAGAATATAATGTTCCATCTATTCTGATCCACTTCCACCTAGACCACGGAGGTAGAAGGTCATTATACAGAGAAGATTGGATTTCTCCAAGCTTGCATGTACAGAAATATGCTTTTATTACGTGTCACTGCATTAACTGTTCTATGTACTTAAAACTTACTCAAGGATTCAGCAAAAGTTTCTACTTTCTTTATCTTCTTGTAAAAAAAAATAATTGTATCTATCATTTCAAGTGTGCTTTATTAATTAAATCAAGTTAATTGCAGACTTCTCCTATGCCACTTGTAGCATTGAAATGAAAGAACTTAATTTCAAATGGACTTGGTCCAGTGGTTATTTTCTTTTGTTGCTTGGCCTGCAACAGGTGACACAATGTCTGTGTTAGGATATTGAGTTTTCCCTTGTTCCCACAGAATTCCCTAACATGAACTCTTGTTTATGGTAGGTTTATTTCCAGGGCTGCCAAGAATGATTGAAAAATATCCCATTTTTTCCTCTGGGATAAAATTGTCTTTGCCTTTACTGACTTAGAAATTTACTCAGTGGCTTTCCAACACACCTTGGTTCAGATGAGTGGCTCAGAAAATGTGTAGGCTTGGTACCCATTTTTGCTCTGCCAGACTCGACCATTGCTAGTGACATCCTCCTTTGCTCTAGCAACAGCTTTGCTTAGCTCTGGTTCTGTGTTACATGAGGAGTGTGCATAGCTTTAAGTTCTCTCCAGAGCATGGTAAAACTTTTATCAAGTAATGCTTCATTTTATGGATTGGTATGAAGGATTAACATTATCAAAGATCTCATCTCTTCTAATCACAATGGGGAACACTTTTTTACCCCTAGCAGAAGAAGGAATTGTAATTCCTGCATTTGGGAAATTATAGTTAATCTATACTCAGTTCCTTCAAAGGAGGATCTTGATCTTTATCTTCAAGCTTAAACTACACACAAAGATTATCTCTTTTGTCATTGTAGAGGAGCTGAAACCTCAAATATCTGAAGAAGTTTCTCAGGTGTTTTTTTTTTTTAAATTCAAGCTTCCTGCCCAAGTGAATCCTCTGTATTCTCACAGATATTACATATTTTTACCATAGTCTGAAAATGCTTTTTCCTTGTTTAGCGTCTATTTCAGCTTTTTATTGTCCTGAAAGAAGTTGCTATTAAGAACTGATGCAAATTTAAACAAAGATGAAGTTCATAAAAATAGTGGCTGGACACTCATCAAGGGAAAAGATTGACTGTTTCAGCAGGCAACACACCCCTGACTGTTTTAAGCACAAGCCCTTCAGGAAAACTCTTACTTTTGCTCACTGAACCACAAAATTGAAGTACCATGGAAGAAATCCAGACATGCAACAATGCCAAAATATGTATCGCACTATACTGAAAGGCTTCAAAATTACTGTATTTACACAAGGGTATTACTGACAGAATAAATGAAAATTTTATGGTCTAAGAAAAGAAACACAATTTTAGTTAACTAGCATTTTTCTACTGCTCTAAAGCTTTTATTGGGAGCAGAGGGAATTTGTACTCAGTGAAGTAGATAGTGAAATGATAATTTGTCTTTGAATGGAGTACTTTTATCCCATTAATTTCAGCCATTATGGTGTGAGATAAGATGTAAGCCAGTGACTAACTGAAAATTAAGGTCCCCGAAAAAGAGGCAACGAAACAAAAGGGTACCTTATGCGGTATTATACAAAGCACATGCTAAAATTAATTTTTACTCAATCTTTTATTGCAACCACTTTTAACCTCAATTCTTTATACACTTAATCATGCCTGTTTCTGCTATATTTAAATATATTCAGTTTACTCATCAGATCTCCTTTTAAGGATATTTGATTAAAATCCTTTCTTGTTGCAGTTAAGAGAAAAAGGGCATTGCAGTAGAGATATGCTTTAGGTGAATGTATGGCATTGAAAATTTTCCTTCTTTTCCTATACTTTAAATGAAGGAATATTTTGCATATTATAGAGAAGTATGCTTTAGATTGTATTATTTTCTAAATTAATCTGGCATTGTATGCTGAGAATTACTGATAATAATCCTTTACAAAAAGTGTAATCACAGTGATGTTTTGAAAGTACATTTCAGGGTTACAAGAAAAGAGAAAAGGCATATAGACATATGTTGTCAGAAGGAATCTCCATAGTTCAAGACATTTCATTCCATCTATTGCACAGAAGCTGGATCATGTAAAACTACCATATGCTTGTCTAATCTGTTCTGAAAAGCAGTGAAGAATGGTTCATCACATCCTTGGGTAGCCTGGTGAAGTGCCTCATTACTCTTCATTAGAATACTTTTACTACTCCAAACCTGACGCCTTTGCTGATTTCTACTTGTCCTGCCCCTGATGTGTATGAAGAAAAACCATCTTCCTATTTTCCCAACTGCTTTTAAAATATCTTTTTCTGCTAGCCAGACCACTATTTTTTTGGACTGAACACATCTCCTTATTTTCTCCTCAGTCATGCTTTATAAAACCCTTTGCATGCTCACATTTTCTCCATTTTTCTCTGCTGGAATCTGCGGTTTTCCAACATCATTCTTAAGATGTCTGAAATGAGCCTGAATCCTTCAGGGGCGCCATACGACCAGTAAACAGGGCAAAGAAAGCTACCTCTCTTGTTCTGTGTAGGATCTCCTAGGACACATCCTGAAGTGAGACCTGTCTTTACAACAGCAGTCCCTTATGAATTTATAGTGTACCTCTGATCTTTGTATGCCCTTAATATATTTTCTGCCAGACAGATTTTTCACCACTGGGAATGATGCATTCAGTTGAGTTGTGGCTATTATCCTCCTTGAGTACTTTCTGCTAGATTTTTGAATTCGTCTTGTTGAACCATCTTGTTGAGATTGTCCAGCTAAAATTTCCCAGTATCTATGCTTTGAAAAAGCAAGAGCTATCCTTTACTAATCCTTTGGAGATTGCAAGTAAATCTTTTCATCTGAAGAGGTGAGCAAATTCAGCCTAAGCTTTTAGAGGTGCATCTTGGGATGTCCACCCTTAATTCCACAAGTCCACCAAGAGATTGCCTTTAATTTGCTTCTTTCCATAGCCCATCAGATCAGAATTCTACATAGGGACTCTACAGGTTCTGCTGTAATAGGAACATGAAGAAAAAGAAAGTACTTTGAAATAAAACAGGTTTCTCAGTTCTATGTTTTTCAGGTTCCATCAGGTTTATTTTCAACTATCACCCACAAAATTTATTGGTAAAGAGTGATCATTATTCATGGATGTTCTGGGCAGAGTTTCCATCTGCTCACCAGATCTTCCCACTGGTATTGTTAGTTAGCTGAAATATATCATAACATCTTCACCCTCCTCATGTTGCAAGAGGATTAGATTTAATGTTCCCTGGGTAGTTTTGATATTCACTGGCAGAAATTGTGATGGTAGAAAAATTCAAGGCAGAACAGAGAACTGGGAGCTACATGGCTGTGCAAGTGCACTGCTTCCAAAGAGGCAAATGTTCCTTGCTTGAATGTATGCAGAAGGCAAAACAAAACTAAGAGGGTTTCTTGCCCTCTACTCTGTAAGTATTCACTCCTTTTTCCTTTGCCAGAGTTGCCTGTTGCTCCACCTTTGCAGACTGACAAGCCCACTGTGTGTGTTTGCACCTCCTGAGAGAGAGGGCATAAACTTATAGAGACTGCAGCTGAAGCAGAAGTTAGAAAGCTATTTTAAATTGATAATAAAAAGATAAATTTATGATCACTTGCTAAAATTATAATCAGGAAACATTAAGCACTAATGCTTATTATCACAAAAGCCAAGTCTAATCAGCTTTTAAACCAGCTTTTAAATGCATAATTAAATTTATATTTCAGTAATTTTCTGAATCTGGACTATGTTTTAGTTGGGAAACCCTGTGAGACTGCCAAGCTAAAAATATTTCAAAGGGACCCAGAGCTGATGTGGAAACACTGTTCTGCTGCAAGGAACACAGAACATTCTATAGAAGGTTCTACAGAGATCTATAGATTTTGTAGAGGGAAGTCCAGAGCAGGATTTTCAACAAAAATCTGACTCATGTCACTGTATGCCAAGAGGCTGAAGCCATAGTATAGGTTTTATAAGTAAAGCCATTTGTGTGCAGGATCAATGTTAAATGAATTATTTACTTCTTCTGGGGAACAAACAGAATGATAATGGAATCATTGATACAGTCTTGGGAAAGGCTTTGTTTTGTTCTCCTTTTCTTCAATAGCTCATAAATATCTTTAAGATGTATAATTTCCAGAAAAACAATTGAAAAGAGACTAGAGAAGAAAGGAGAAAGAACTGTTCTTGTCACAGCAGTAAAAACAATGTTGTGGTG
Organism: Hylia prasina; assembly: GCA_013397195.1. Taxonomy (NCBI): domain Eukaryota; kingdom Metazoa; phylum Chordata; class Aves; order Passeriformes; family Sylviidae; genus Hylia; species Hylia prasina. The sequence continues at coordinate 538,472 of VYXD01013981.1, read as the reverse complement.
TAACCACTACAAAGAGTAATAGTATAAAACCCAATTCAAAAATATGTTTTGGGTTGCCTTTTTTTCCTTTTTTTTTTTTTTTTGTAAATGAGAACAATAGCCTTATTAAATGCTTTACACTCAGTTTCAAAGAATTTTACAAATTATCCTGCTATTAGGTGAATTCTTGTATTCATTATTAATTGACTGGGAATTAGAACCTTCTGGAAAAAGAAGCAAGAGGACAGAAGCAGAGAAGATATTATACTGAAGAATGTTGTATTGTAAGGCAGATATTAATGAAAATTATTTTTGGTGGTGGTGGCATGCATGGTTTACAGTAAAACAAAAAGATGGAGCTTGTAGGCTGTTTATTCTCTCACATATAGCTATTTTATTCAGGCTCTCTGATACAGATTAGTTTTTCTAATTCCTCTCAGGTTTTGATCCTCACAAACAGATGAGGGGAAGAGAGGCAATATAGGAGGACGTTAATATGTAAAGATATTAGGTCTCCCTTTTTTTGTAGACACATCCACTAGGAATATTTTGAATCTTTCTATTAACTTTGGAATTTTCTATTAACTATGAACTTTTTATTATTTTCTCTTTTTTCCTTTTCTCTTTTTTTTTTTCATTGTCTATCAGCTGCAAACTGTTGCAGTGAAACATTTCCATAAGTTCTTAGTTTGAGAACCTTGGCCCACCTCTTCTTAGACCTGACTGTGTGTACGAGGTTGTGGAAGTGTCAAAGCACAGTACTTGTTCTTAGTCCAGTCATCCCCAAGAGAAGAAAGAAGAAGAAAAAAAAATGCACAGAAAAAGTGACCTGGGTGATTCTCAGTACCATCCAGGGAGCAGCAGTAGTTCCTCTGGCCCTATGGAGAAGGATAGCAGCCTGACCAATAGAAAAGGTCATTACAGATCCAGTTACCATGATGTCTGACAGTACATCCAACTTCTATCCCCCTGCTGCTGACAACTCAGAAAGGTTTACGTGGGACCTTCTTGTGTGTCACCTTGCATATCCCCCCTTCTCTTCAGGACTTGCTTTGTATTTATTCTTGTTGTCTGATGTAACAGGTGGGTACAATTACCTACAACCAAAACAGAATGATGAATAGTCATTAAAGGAAAAAAAAATATGAATAGCAAAATATGAAAAAAAACCCTATCCCCCAAATCCTATACTAAAATAAATTTTCTTAATGCTTTGCTATAATTGTGGGTTAGCTGACCTCTTAAAATCAGGAAGAAACATGTTCTATGCCTTAAAAAACATTTGTAATAAACCTAATAGAGTTGTAAATGTGTGAGTACATTGTTACAATGGATTATGCAATATTTAATGTTTTTCAAAAAAAGAGGAAGAGAGACATTTTGTTTACATGCTTCATGTGTTAAAATAAAAAGACAACACAAAAATTAAAGAAGTCTCTCCTTCTCCAAAAATGATGTTATGACTACGTGATTGGATAATACATTTATACTATGCAGAAAAAAGATGGAGTGGATAAGGATGTCAAGTAGGGTTTATACAATAAAGATCAGATTTAGTTATATTTATTTTTATTCCATTTGCTCCTCACTAATAATAATGTGGTCATCTTCTATGAATTAAAACTCTTTTAATTACTGCATTTTTTCCCCTTTTATACCAGTTAACTTTTAAATATAGCAGAAAAGTTAAAAGATGACAATGTGCCAATAATAAAAATACATACCTGGAAAATAAAAATAGTATTTAAATACTGACTGTCAGCACCATGCTGGGATGCTTTAGGATGGGTGTTGTTTGCAGGTTGGAGCTGGTGATCCATCTACTCTATTCAGCTCTGATGAGACACATCTGGTGTGCTGGGTTCCTCACGACAAGTAAGATGTAGACTTACTGGACTGAGTCCAGTGATGGGCCAAAAAGATAAGAATTGGAGGATCTCTTACATAAGGAGATACTGAGAAACTGGGCCTCCTCAGCCAAGGGGCAGCTTGTGGGGGAACTGAGTACTGTGCATAAATACTTTTATATGCAAACTGGTTGTTTTGTCTAGCTCACAATAATATCCATAAAAATATTCTGTCAGCATCTTAGTATTGATATGTTCTACTTCATTGTATTTTATTTAAAAAAAATCCCAGTGCTAAAAATTCAGATTTAAGTGGGATTCTGAAATTTATCTGCTGTGGATGGCTTAGCAATCACCACAGGCCTCACCAAAAACTCAAGGAATGCAGGGCGAGTCCTTCTGTGTGTTACATTCTACCCTGAGAGCTGTTGTATGGGCTGGTTCTCGTTCCAGTCTTAAGCTATGTAAAATTTTGTTTCTGGTTTTGGATTGTTTCTTTACTTTTTGGTTTTACTTCTAATTTTTTTTAATAATTTTTTTGTCCTCTTGGGAGAATGGTTATTGGTTTCTTTGTTTGTTTAGTTATTGTTATTTTACTTTTTAAAATTTTTTTTACTAGCTGTTGCCTCTGGAATACAAATTTAGAACACAGAAGGAGTAAGTTTAACTTAAGGGCAGCAAAGATATTTAAATGTGGCTTTCTGCAGTTCTCTTAGGAATAGTCTGGCATCTAGCAAGGAGCAAATAGGAAGTCGTGTGTTAGGACTGGGTAGATGCTTTAGACACAAATTTTTCACTAGAATAAAATAGAATGCTAATATGCATTATACCTTTTTAGCATGTATCATTTACAATAATGTCTAGTTTTTGACCTTGCCTTTCAAAAATATATTTTTTTAAGCTCTTCTGTGTCATTTTGAATATCTCTGTTTTATGCGGTATGAAGGTATAGTGGCTTTCAAAAGATTTAGAAGTAAGGTGTACACTCAAGTCACAGGTCAGAACTCTCATATAGCAAAGGATTAAGTAATTGCTTTATTTATGAGCTAGCACATCAAGCTGACATGAGGCACTTTAAAACAGGACCTTATTTCATTATGCCGTGTTGTGCTTACTTATTTTGTTGTAGAACTGTTGGACCCCTTAGTTTAGCTGACATAATGCACATAAATATTGAAGCATAAACATTTTTATCATATAAATTACGAGTATGAGACCTGTATAAATATAGAACTCAATCAGGGCCTGAGTAGCCTGGCTAAATATCTCCCCTCCCTAGCCTTTGCACAGGTTTTGCGCTGAAGACAGGGAGCAGAGCTCTGACACAATCTGTCTTCTGGGCTGTACCTGCGGCGCCCAACCACACATCACCTCTCTGCTGAGCTGCTGGGAAAACTGCAGCTCATCCTATAACAGCAGTGCTGCACCAGGTTCAAAGCTTTCAACAGACAGGAAATGAGCTCATTACTGTTGGAGAAAAAAAAAGTAGAAAAATGGTCTGGGGGAGACTTCTAAGATGAGAGCTTTCTTCTAAAAATTTGGGTATGAAAGGGGTGATCCTGTGGAAGGTAAATAATTTTTAAAGCAGCTTTCATAAATTTCACTTTGTCTATCTAGATCAGCCCTATATCTCTAATGAAGGCAAATCAAAAGTAGCATTCTATGAGCTTAGTCACAGCTGTCGTAAAGTTATTTTTAGGTTAAGTTCTCTAAGTTGCAGAGACAAAACAGAGACAAAAAAAGTTTTGACTGACAAAGAAGAGATATAAGATTTGTTAATGCTCCTAAGCCCAGCCATTGTTATAAATGAACATTTTCTTTCCATTATGCTGAATAACATTGCACTCATTGGTATTTGTTTTACATATACTCACGTATTCAAAATGCTTTGGTATTTTACAAGAATTAATGACCATTTTTAGAGGGTCAGGCCATTATTAAAAAAAAATGGTCAATGAGATGGAAATGCTCTGCCCCTACTGCCAGCTTCTGTGCTGTGTGTGGCCCCAGAGTGCAGAATGCAGCAAACCATCACTAATCCTGCAGATTGATACAGCACCGTCAGCTCCTTCAGGAACCACACTGGGGATTTAAACCAACCACTTTAACACCTGATTTTGTTTGATGTGGCATCCTACAGAGAATATCAGTCTGCTCTTTCGTTGTGTTAAACCCTGGCCACAGCTTAGTGGTTGGGACTGGTTTCCAGACCACTGTTTTCTTTACACAGTTTTGGTCCATCTCCTGGCCACTTTCTTATGTTCTCCTTAGGATACCAAGCCTCCTTCTGAGGTACCACGGGGGCACAGAAGTTCTTTCCCATGGCAGGAGTATTTCATTGCTGTTGTGTACAGAGTCAAACATGATCACTTTTTAACATGATCTGTTTGAATAGAAGTTTTACACTTCGGTGTAAAATAGCTTTCTTTAGTAAAAACTACCAACAGTTGAACCAGTAGATTGGTTGTTAAGTATTTATGTTTCTTAGTACCTGGAAGTTTGGACAGGCTATGCTTATGCTTTGCAACTTTTAGTAAGATTTTCTGGTATTTCCAAAAGAAATATATCAACTACATTTTAGAGGAGACAGTAAAGTTTCCCAGTGTCTCTTTTTATTTATATTTCATGAAAATTAAATGAATACCAAAAGGGACAGAATTTGTTTTAGAGCCTAGAAATGTTAAGTATTTCACCAAGCTTGTTTTTATGGCGCAGTATTGAAAACTTTGTTGATTTTTAATGTTGCATTGTCCTAGAGGCAAAGAAATAAGAAATCTACCTCAGCCCTTCTTTTAATAGACAATAATACAAGGCCAGCTCTCTGTGAAGTGTGGTTTTTTTGATTTGTAACAAACTAATAGAAAGCTGAGAGGAAAATAAAAACATGACTGTGCAATTTTGGTCAGAAAAGTTTCCCAAAAAAGAAAAAAAAGAAAAAAAGTATTAAATTCAATGATTTGATATGGTGGCAATAAAGCTTAGAGATTTTGGTAAATCTGAGGAGTGAATGCAAAATGCAATCTTCCTTTCACTCCAGGAAAGCTGTAAAAGCAGGTCCCATCACAGGCTACTTTGCTGAAAAATTAGACTTGTGACAACAAGTTAATTATACAAGAGGTGTTTACTAACCATAGGAGTGATTTCAGAGAAACTAAGTTTTCCTCTTTGTACTGAAACACATGAGACACAGTGAGAAACAGACTTAGGGATGAACCCCTCATTCACAATATGCAACAGTGTGGTCGCCCCAAAACCTCAGTCAAGGCACCTTCCTGAAAGAGCACTCTATGAGTATTGACTGTGTACCCCCTGTGTACTATTTACAGGATAGTAAAGGTCCCTCAGGTTCGGATGGCCACTGCAGGGCTGAAATCTCAGTGGGCAATTTTCTCCCTGAAGCTCCCTTCCACTGTCAAACTTGTGTAAAAACAATGTTCTTCAGTAAGGTTTTATCTACAGCTCACACCTCAGGCTGAGATCAGCTCTAGCCTAGCATCACTGGAAGAGACAAACTATGGGCTTAATTCAAATATAACAGTATTAAAGCAATTGCCATATCATGGGGAGTAAAGGACAGCAGCCTTGAATCAATCAGTGAAGTCCTTTTGAACAGATATCAAAAGACAGATTAAATATTTCCTCTCTGCTGAGATGATATTATCATGGACCCTTAAGAGACTTTTGCTGAATTTGTGTTCATGTATGGCTCACTAACAGATTTGATTTCTTCTCTGGGGAAATACCTGCACTGGATTTCAGGAGAGAAAAGCCCCAAATTTCCCAAATAACTGACCTGTCAATCAGCAATTACTTCCAGTGTGTATCTCATTTCTCCTTGATAATGCAAGAATTGTGGGGTGCTTTTCTCTCAATGTCCTTTATTGCAGGCAGTTCAGGCTAATCCAAGTATAACTCAGTATGTGGTTTTCTAATAATAGGTCCTCCTGGATACCTGGATGCATACAGAGATTCTTTTTCAATGTCTAATTTAGCTAAATAGACATTAGCTGTTATTAGGCATAACTGCTACCTGTAACAAGCTGATTACTAAACTCAGGCAAACCAAGAATATAAAATATTATTGGTTCATTCCATACTTCAAAATCAGTAAATTTCTTTTTTTTCTGTCCAGAAGTGGCTGAGACACAAGTTTAAGTTAGCATGACCAAGATCTGGCCCTGTTCTGTAAATAGCAGAAAGTGTAGTACATGTGCATATTTTTTTTTCCCTTTGGCCTGCTGACAGCCTGTCTTCTGTCATCTGCAAATTTAATGAGCATCTAATGAAGACATAGACTTGGAGTCCAATCTATGAGTACCCAAGAAGGAAATTTAAACTACAGCAAGCACTAGGATATGAGGATAGATAACTACTTTTAAGACCTGTCTGTAGTGGTAAAAGTGATGTTTCTGCTCTATCTCTGTTACCAACAAATTTTGGTAACAGAGATATTAAAAAATTAATTCATTAAATGCAAACACTATTTGGGTACTTCCAATTTACTGGTAAATCTGAACATCTGTATTACCAACAGTATTTTCTGTACAGTGGTAAATATATGCCTCCAACAAGACCTAAGGTTGGGTTATGTTTCTTGAAGACACTGTTTACTTTCAAGTCAACAGGAACAGTGATGCTAAGGCACATTAAAATGCCATAATGATGCTTCATTATCAGCTAGCCTCAGCATTAGCACGTTGTTATTGTATTTGTATATGCATTTATCTACTCATATATCTGCCAAAACCTGACACATCACTATTCCACCTTTAATTGCTATGAATGATTTGAGAGAGAATTGAGTTGGAGAATGAGAGCAACAGTGGAAAAAAATAGATTCTCTCACACTTCTATGTAGTTTTCTCACATGTATGCTTGTTTTTTGTTTGTTTAGGTTTTATTTGTTTTTCTTCTTTTGTTTGCTTTTACTACATTGAATTTCTTGAATTATATTCCTGAAAATTAACTGAAAAAATTTAGTGATATAAATGTGTTCTCCTGATTCATCTGGGTTTGTTAGAGGAGAACACTCTAAAAGTATTTTTGTCAATTTTCTTCTAATTGCATTAATTTGGGGGTTCTTTAAAAATATTCAACAAAAAAGTGCTTTTAAGCAGGAGAACTATGAAACAATATGTGACATTTTACTCAGCAATCATGCTTTTCATAGTCAACAATCAATCCAGAATGTTTTGCTTACCAGATATCTATGATAGGTATAAATAACTAGGTGGGATGATAATTTATATATAAGAAAGCCACTGTTTTGTTTCTCATGGGAAAGATTCCCTAAAACATTCTAATCCTCTATGATCCTGTTCAGCTCCAATGCCATCTTCATCTCCAGAATTAGTATTCTTGCTTCACTGTCAGATATTGTGTACATTTAGAAGTGTGTTTCACTAGGTTTGCTTTATCACAGACTACCTTTTACAGTCCTCTCTGTAAGCCTTATAAGCTCCACCCAGTTCTTCCCCCACACTGCACTGCTTGGAGAGGTTTTATTGTCAGCCAGATCCCTTTCTGACTACTTTCTGCTGCCAAACAAAAATTGCATGCCGAAAATTACATTTCAGATGTCCACCTTCTTTTTTTTTCTTTGTGGGAGAACAGTAAAATACAATATTAAAATCTGTGGATGCCTGAAACTGTTATTTATTTGGGATTTTTCAGTCCTCTGTCTTATGCAGAAACACCTGTTTCTATATGTGGGTCAAATTTTCAGCATTTCCCGACAAGTTAAATAACAGTAAATATTGAACTAGAAAGTCATCTGGTCTCAAGTTTCTTTTCTAGATCTAGTTTTGATTTTGACAATTTTTCATGCTGGTGTTCCCATGTTACTTCCAGCGCATGACAAGGGAGGCATCTTATATGTGACATCTCATATTTGCCTTTGAAAGGAATGTATGCTGTAGAAGAATCTTGCTCTCATATAGACGATTTTTGCATTCACACGTTTTAACATTATCCACTCTTTTTAAGTCTTACAAGCAGTTTTCTTCCTCTCCTCTTTTACTACTCTCATGTTCATTGATGCAATTAGAAAGAACTAACTCCCATATCTTTGGAATCCAGAACTGCAGGGGGAAATGGAAGTGATTGGATGCACAGAAAATAGAAAGGCACAGAAAAAAAAGGTCAACCTCCTGTGCTGAAGAGAGAAGTTCTACAGTTACCGCCTAAAAGATATTCTTTCTCAAGGTCCACTTTCAGTTAATCATTGAAAGTCTGCACTAGATTTTATAGAAGGTAAGGAGCAATAGATAATATTTTCAGTGGAAAGAACTCCTGTAAGAAGTATGATGGGAGATGCAATTTATAGTTTAGTTGTAGTGAAATTACTTAGGTAATTTAATCTAAAGCGGAATTATTTCTGGGGAAAAAATGAGAATACAATTTATTAGTAGTAAGACTGGCTGGGTTTTCTTAGAGCATGTCTATGTTTTTTAAAATAAAATATTGAAGAGCTATGCAAAAGTAGAAGCCTTATTACACTGGTACTGTATCATATGCCACTAAACTTCTGGAATCAGGATTTTCATTACAATTGCTTGTGCTACTATTTGGAATGGTTTATAATTCATTAGTAAAAATTCAATGCAATCTAAATGGTAACATACAATCTTTTCTAATCCAAAGAAAACATTTCTTCTAGTAGATTGTTTTTATCAAGTTACAGGACACGTACCAATTTTTTTTTTTTTTTTTTTTTTTTTTTTATATGGACACTGGTGCTGCTTGCTCTTGTTCTTTCTTTGGGACATAACATCTTTATATTAAAAAACAAACAAAAAAAACAAAACAGAAGAAGATAAAGAAACTTCCTTTTAAAAACATTACCTCTATTTTCTTTCTTACCTGATGTAGTAGTAGAACAGCTGTCCCTTGAGTATTCTAGAAGACATTCTAAATCCCTCTAAAAGAGGAATGTGAAATTTATTGTTATTTTAGGCAAGATGAAACAATAGCTAAAAAGGAAAAAAAAAAAGGAATAAAGCTCCAAATCCCCAATGGACTAACCAAACCCAAGAGCAGAAGCAAACTTGTTAAGTGGAAATTAGTTAAATTTCTCTCTTACCAGAACCTCCAAATGAATTGACTCTGCTTGTTGCAAAACTCATGCAAGCAGGTGAAGAAACACAATCTCCCCATTGCCCTGATCTGGCAATTAATTGAAGGGCTCTGCTGCTCCCATCTAGCCTACATGCTTGTATTTTACTTGTGTGGAAACCTGGAGCTGCAGAGATGGAATGAAAGTCTGGGCCACCATTAGTCCTTTAGACTGGGTTGCAAGCACACTGTTGTGGGAGTGCCTGGACCAGACAACATGGATGTGCCTCTGGATACAGTTCTATAGATGCCACTTATAATGTGAAGGTTTTATTAAATGCATGAAAAAAAATCCCATCCAACTGCTGTGAATAATTAAGGTTAAATTGTTAAATGTTTGTGAATAAAATATATGTGCATATCTATGCCATTCACCCTCTTAAAGAAGAAATCACTTGTATGACATTAGGAAGAGGTGTTTGGTTCACTCTGCATGTCTATTACTAGAATGTCATTCAAAGCAGATGCACTTTGCATTGTAATCTGAGAGTAATTAGGCTCAGTAATGAATACAGAACAGTGTAACAGCTTTCTCTCATGGGCCCCATCGGCCATGGTGTTTTCTCTCAGCACAGCTGCCGTGAACACGAACAGAAAGGAATAATTCTTGTGATGTATCAGTCAAGCGTTTTCATTGCTATGAAGTCTCAAAGTCAATAACACATATTCTGAATTGGATTTTAACTCCAAGACTGGGTTTATGCCAAGTATTTTTTTTAAATACTAAACTTTAAAAATTGTGCTGCAGTTCATCACTTCTTGTTGCAATGAGATACATGTTTATATTTCTCAGGAACAGGAGTTCACAGAAGCAATGGAATTTAAAATGGCAATTGTAAATGGCTTCATGGAAAGAAAAATCATTTTAGGTAGAAGTAAAAATGATGAGTATGCATACTCTTAGCAGTGTAAAACTGCTAAGCTAACAGTAAACCTTGTTATCACAGTTCTAGTTTATGACAACATGACTGATGCAGCAAGAATAACATTTAGTTCTCATCTTTGTACAGCTTACAGAGATTATGGTGTTGATGGCTATCAAAACACAACTTTCCTCTCCTATACTATAGTTTAAAAATATGTTATAAAAGACACACAAGGAACATAGAGACGTTTGTAACATTACGGGAATTATGGAATTCTGTATGTGCTATTTCATAATTATTTAGTAATAGTTCAAGCAGAAAACCTGTATATTAGTAGAAGTGGAAAGGGTGGTCTGATTACAGGTGCTCTAAGAATATCCTAGGGACTTCATATAATCAAGTCTTTTGTGGGTGTGATGGTTAAAGATGGTAAAATCATGGCAAAACTGAGTCAAAAGAATTTAAGCTCAAAATATTTGTTGCTTGCCAATGAGTATTCCAAGAACATACACATTTTTTAGCAGTGAGAATAAAACTGTAATGTATTAATGATCTCAATGGTCTCAGAAGCATACAAGCTAAAATCTCCTAGAATTACAACTTCTGTAATAGTTGCTGACATAGTAAAAAAGACCTGGTTTGTTGTAATGATTGAAATTCTTTAGTTGAGATTGGACAAAATAATAATAATAAAAAACCCCAAGAAACCTAACTGCACATGTTCTTAAACAAGAATTTTGTAAAAAATTTCCTTTTTATTCTAACATTCAGCTTGCATGTGTAACCTTGTGACTCTACAAAATATAATTTCAGGAAATAAAGACAAAACCTTTGTTTATTGCACAAAATTTTATACTGGGATATCAAGTAATATACTGAAATCAAGATGAAAATATCTTTACTATATCTTCTTGAACTACTGTTGTATTTCAGTTTCTTTCAGTTTCCAGCTTTTATTTATATTTGTTTTGGTCTTTTTGTGAATTTCTCTCCTGCTGCATGAGTTTCTTCTTCATTCTTAGTTTGACTCCTTTTTCTCTGCAGTCTGTTTAAATTCAAGTGGGAGTCATGCTATAATAGATCTCACACTGAAGTGATTCTCTGTACCATTTTTACTAAGTGATAGTGACAAGAATTACCTAGTGCCAATAACTTTTATTCTTATTTACCTTATGATTGTTTCTCTAGCCAAGCAGCGTGAAGGAGCCTTCATGTAACAGAGACTGAGGCACAATGAATTGTTTTTAAAATTGAATTCCAACATGTTTCAATGTACCTTGATCAGTCTGCTGTTAGTGCTTGTCTTTTAGCACAAATCCTTCTTATATACTTTCTCCTTCTTGGTGCCTATTATGGTTATTTTTAATTAAAGGTCACTTTGTATGATATTCCAAATGTTTTATTGATGTACACTGCAAATCTGCATTTAACATATCCCAGTGTGAAACCCTTCCAATATGAAAACTGTCTTGTCACAGTACTGAAATGTAAATGCAGCTTTTACTAGATTCAAGCTTAGCCATTGCAGTTCATTGTTCCTTAGTAACAAAAGAAGTTTGAAGAAACTGCTTCATTTTTCAGTTGGTTCTATAATATATAGATATTTTTTAACTTTAAAAGTAAAGATTTTTTTTTAATCTATCCTAGATATCCTTTTCTGTTTGTCTGCATTAGTGTTAGGGTCCAGTAAATCATAGTTTTTATTCCTGGTTTGCCAGTGGTCTGTTGAAAGGCTTAGGGACAGCTATTTCACCACTTAGGTTTTCCTTTCTCAAATGCAGAGCTAGTGCTGATTATCTCCTTCTTAGAGCACTCTGATATCTGCTGAAGAAAAGTACTAAACAAATATGTGCTATTAGTGATCGTTATGTAAAAGGTACAAAGTAAAACAAAACTTAAAAAAAAAAGCTCCAGTTTTTACTGGGTCTGCCTGTCATGACAGAAAACTTAAAGGGGCTCTCATAAGGAAAGGTCTGCCTTACAGAAAATGGAAAGATTGTCTAAATGAGAAGAGAAAGAAAGCCCATGAAACATGACAGCTTGAGCTTAAAGACAGAGTCTGATGACTGGAACAAAATTCAAGGAGTAGTTCGCAATGCTTAAGTCATTAGTAAGAAATTATTTGCTTCTTCAGCAGGTATGGGAAGACAAACAGAAAATTTGATGACCACTGTGTTGCAGGATAGTCCTGGATGAACAAGACAGAGCAGTGTTACAGGTTTTTGTATTAGTCTACTGATTAAGTCTTTCGTAATTCTCACTTCCTTAATATTCTTTGCAGCAGAGGGATCGGAGGAGTTTGAGAAATTTGTTGTAAATATGCAGGAGGAATTAGACCAAACAAAAGTTATACAAGTCTCCAGAACAGGGCGACATTTGGAAGAAATCTTTGGAGTAACTCAGACGTGAAACTGTGAAGCATATGGCAAAGCCTTGTAAACTGTAATTGTAAACAGTGCAATGCAATTTTTACTGTGCTAGAAGAGTAACTCCCATTACTTAAAAAAGTCTGAGAACAACAGAGAGCAATCTGGTAATGATGGACCAGAAAGCCTGATTTCCACCCTGGCAAGGTAAACATATCTAAAAGATATAATAAGTGCACTAGCTCAGTCAGTCTCACAGCACTCCATCAAGTGCGTGAGTCAAGATTTTCATTTACTGAAGCTAAATGAGTCTTTCCCTTGCTTTTCCATGTGCTCAATATTCTTGTGCTGTTGGTGGGAAAGAGAGAGGGGTTGTGGGATGAAGAGGGGTTTTTAAGGACTTATTTTACTTTTTATTATCCTCCTCTGATTTTGTTGGTAATAAACTCAGTCTTTAAGATGAGCCAGTTTTGCCTTTGGAATGTTTTCTCCTGGTCCTTATCTCAACTCATGAGCCCTTTGTTTTTTTTTCCCTCTCCTCTACCTGACTGTAGCAGGAGAGGGTGAGTGGCTGTCGTGGGTTCCTGGCATTTGGCCAGTATCAAACCACAACCGTCATGCACATAATATTATTTCCCGTTTGCAATTCTTCAGGTTAACATTTGGTAATGTTTCTGGTCTTAGAAAATCCATTGTTTTGATTAAAGGGTTTTCTGCAAGATGAAATGCACTACTCACTTAAATCATCCTCAACATAAAGGAATGGAAGATGGAAAATGATAAAATACATAGGATTCTTGGGATGAATAAAAGTATGAAGCACTTTACGTGTGTTTTTGGACTTAACCTCAGCTGGCAGGTAAGCCCTCATTGAGTCTTTATTTGCTCCACTCGTGGAATGGGGTGGGGAATTTGAAGGGAAAAAGTGAGAAAACTCAAGGGTTGAGCTAAAAACGGTTTTCTAAGTGTAGAGGGAAAAAAAAAAAAAAAGAAAAGAAAAAAACAAGTGGTGCAAATTTAACTTACTGCCCATCAACCAATGCTTAGTCAGCCTCTGGTTACCTGGGAAAAAATTACCCTGGTTTAATTGCTGAGCATGATGTTTTATAATCATGTTTTATATTACCTCTCTTCTCAGAAGAAGAGAGATATTGGGTCAACCATTCTGCCTGTATCTTCTCCCAGTCTCTTGTCCATCTCCAATCTACATGTGATGGCAGAGTGAGAAACAGAGCCTTGGAACTGCACAAATAATGTTCAGCAGTGGTAAATGTTGTGTTATCAACATTTTTTTAAGAATGGAATAGAATTGAATAGAATATTTCAATGGGAAGGAACCCACAACAATTCTGTAGCTCAACTGTCACCTCTTTGGTCACAGATCCAAACCACAGAAACATATGGGTTGCTATGAAGAAAATTAACTCATCCCAGCAAGACCCAGTACAATATGAATAGAGTTTCAAGAGATGAAGAGTTTTTAAAGCATCTGAGGGAGAATTTAATAGAGGAGCATTCAGAAATGTAAGAGGGTACAATTATTCCCCTTTTCTCACAACAACAGGCCATTGGAGCATCAGATAAAATGGTCAGGCTGCAGGTATAAATCAAAGAAAAGGAAGAGCTTTTAGACACAGCATGCAGAAAAAATCTGGAACTCATCACCAGTGCTCCTGTGGAGGCTCGTTCTGTAAATGGGTTTGAAAAACTCTTAGGCAAATTTATGGAAGAAAAATCAATCAAGGGCTATAAAACAGGATGCAGATGCAGCTTTTAACTGGAATAAAAAAAAAAGAGCTCCCAAATGGCAGACTGCTGGGAACCAAAGAAATAGGGAGTGAAAGTAGCAGTATCTGGTTTTGATATTCCTAAGCTCTCTCAGCATACATTGTGTACAGGTCCCTTTCAGAAATGGATCAAGGCCATGTGGACCTTTGCTCAGATAAGTTGTTTCCTTCTCTGCTCTTAGTTTATGTTCTTAGTATTAGACTGCAGTTTATATCAGATTATACTTTTCCAGTGACACATTTTAAGTAGAGGGCCATAGAAGATAGAAACCAGGATTTCTTGACAAAGACAATTAAAAATGTTCCCTATCTACTCCATTTATTTGTGTAAGGTTTTTATTAGTTCAAAATCAACTTTTTTCTCCAACAGGTGATTTCAATTCAGAAAGATCCCTGTTGATCTGTGTCTTAAATTCTTATTTTAACCATTTACATGCTTTTTTTTCCCCCCACCAGATTCTCCAAGTGCTCTAATTTCTTGCACAGAAGGTGTTCAGAGTTTCCTCAAAGCTTTCGTTCTTTATCTGGAGTCTGTGATCCCTGATGACACCCACCCCTCCCATTTGACAGGTCAACCTGATCAGATGAGGAAAAGTGATTCTAGTTAAAGATGTAGTGAAATAGCTGATTCTAATTAGAGTAGGTTAGAAAATACTCAATTTCAGTCTGCGGCTTTCATTTTAGACACATTATCCAGTATCTAAATTAGAAGCAGCAGGTATCTGACCTGAAAATAAATTGTTTTCCCTTAAATCCCAACCTTAGTGCTTTGGAGTTACTTTCCCTGATACTTCAGCCTGAGTTAGTGGGAACAGCCACAGCAAATTCTGGTTTGGAACTGTAAAACTTGCAGCACTGGTTTATTCCCTGAGGGTGATGTATGGGCTTCAGTGAGGGCTTTAGACAATTGTTGCTAATATAGGTAATACATCCAGATAAAACACCTGTTACTTGGCAGCTTGTTTTCATTAGTATGTTGAAAACATAAAGACTAAAATGAGGCTTATCTTAAAAAGACTTTGACCATAATGATGTATGATTATAAGCAAGACATTTTATGCATATGTCTTCAACTATCATATTTTCTAATTTATACAAGTTTAATAATAACTTACTGAATTAAATGAAAAGTCTATTTGAAATCCACTATTTTTAACCAAGAAAGGGTTGAATCTGAATTTAAGATCAAATTGAAATGCCTATCAACATATTTAAGTCAGATTTTATATTTTTGAATTGTGCAATAAAGTAGTATTAGCATTTAGGTTCAGGGGTTTGCACTAGTAACAAATGCAGTGCTAAAGCACTTTAGATATAATTATTTTGTTCAGATAAAGAACCTAGATAAACCCAAATATTTAACCACAACGTGAGTCAATGGCCCTATCATCTAAGTATGTGTTTATGAATGCATATATAAGAATGGTGCAGATTATAACTTTTAATTGCTGTTTTCAGATCTTTTTTTCACTTAAAATTTGGAATACAGTTGTATTCATAGTTCCTCCAGAAGCAGAACTGTCTTTTAGAATAATGACACTGAAGAAATAATACCTAAATCAAGCAGAGAGGGGAAGTAAAAATTATATCCTGCTTGCTTTTATAGTATCATCCTTAAAACAACTGACACCAACTGCACATCTGGGTCCCAGTGATTTGTTCCTCGACTGTGAAACAATGATTTTTGGGCTAGGCCTGATATGTTGAACTGGGTAATGTTATTGTCATGTTAGCAAATGTGGTTTTAGAGGAGAAACTGAACTGTTTCTGCACATACCTGTGCTCTGTGCACTGTGCAGTGCCTGGGGAAAGTGAGAGTCCAGAGCAGCAAGCATCTCTTCTATAGACTACCTGCAAGAAATGGTGAAAAACATGCACAGTCCTGTGCAGCAAATGTTAGGAAAAGACTCATCTTTATTCTTATATATGTTGCTGTGCCACTGTGCAGCAGAGAAGGTAAGAAAAACAAGAGAGGGGGAAACACAACACATATGCGTGAAGTAGAGGTTGGGGTTCACAGTCAAGCATGCAGTCTTTGTCTCTCATGTTTTTTTCCTGAACATGTAAATTGAAATGAATCGAAGCTGGAAAAAATATCTCAGTCTAGTTTCGGAAATGGAACCTGGACCCTGATCTTTGTTATCTTTCCCAGAGGACTGGCATTCTCTGAGGACCTCAAGTTCAGGCGGGTTCCTATGGGGTTTAGCATGGCATGGAGCAGGGCATGACAGCCAGGACCAGTCCCACCATCCCAGCCAGAACCTGGGGACCTGAAATGGGATACTAGGCTTTGGGCTTCTGGGGGAGTCTTGGGGGCTTGGGCAGGGATATTGAATCCTATTGGCACTCCCAGGGCCAGTCTCTTTCCCAGAAAAGCACTTGCTTATATTGCTTTGCTCTTGTTCTTACTATTTCTTTTATGGATCTTTCTTTCCTAATAATCTTGTGACAACATGAAAGATGAGAAGTGATCCAATCCAAAACTTGTACCAGTCTATTGTAGAAAAAGGCACCACAGGAAAGCAAACAAGTTTTCTGTCAGGTGAGAATCTATTTTTATTTCCTAAAATAACAGCAAATGCTCAGGATGATTCACATCTTCTCTTGTCTCTGTTGAACAACATTACACAGGCTGTCGCTTCAGTTGTAGGTTTTGGTGTCCAGGACATCAAAGGTATCAGGTAGAGTGGAGCTCGAGTTTACAGTGTGATGGGTTAGCACAGGGGTAACTACATTGCAGGTAACTTATGTTTTTTCATTATATTATGAAGTTTTCTGGATGTGACAAATTTTTGAACTTGTGCTTTTTTATAAGGTGACTGCTAAAGAGTTTCTTATGACACTTTAGAAAAAATATCTGATGATTGCTAATTCATTTAGCACTGCTCTTTAATAATGTAAATCATGATGTTCTGTGCTATTAGTGGATATAATCTCTTTTAAAAATCCTACAAAATCCTGTCTCTTGTCTCAGCACAGTCAAGTATATCTGCTTTAGTGTATCTAGATTTGGCAGTGCTCCAGTTTCTTTGATGTATGTAGTTAGAAAGAGACTTGATAAGCAGGTACCAGTGTTTAGGGATGAGTGAAACCAGTTTAATAAAGGTATTTTGAGATTCAAGAGTTTGTCTTTTCTCGTGTCCCTTCCCTCTTCTGCTTACCCTTAAATGTAATTAGATGGAGGTTTATTTGACTTGGATATAAAATCTTCATATCTAAACTTAAAGGAGAACATAGCAGCACTTTTCTGGTTTTGTGAGGAAACAAAACCCCAAAAAATAGAAAAAAACCCCCAACAAACAAAACCTAAGGCTTTTTGCTTCTCTCTCACAATAACAGAAAGAAACAGAAAAGTTTTGTTGCCTCTAAGTTTTTGCCAACTGTGAGATCTTATTAAATAACAGAACAATGAATGACTACTTTCAATGATGGTTTAAAAACCACAATTTTCAAGCGTCTTACAATATTTGAAGTAGTGGCATTTCACCATTTTTAATTTCTGTGAAATTCTTCATGGGCAGAAGCCTTCCTTTTACTATACAGTGGCATAATCTCTTTTTTATACTGAAGTATTTAGTTATTAGGGTCACAAAACTGAACAGTAAGCACTTGACATATATTCTTTCTGCTCATACAACATCATGGCCAGACTGATGGATCATAAAGAACAGAAGACATAGGTAAGAAAAATAAAACTCCATTTTGCTGTTCTTTTCTCTGCTGAGGCCAGAATGCAACTGTGTCCAGAAACACATCAAGCACCTTAGCTGCTATACTTCTTATTATGGTACAGCATTAAATATATTTACATTTGTCTGAAAAGTTTGCATTTAATAAACAATGTGTCTTAATGAATCAGAGTGAAGTGAACCTTAAACCAGACCAGCTTTCTGAAGGCTGGATCAACTGTCCCTGTATCATTACAGTCAGAGGTTTGTTCTTTCCTATCCTAAAATGTTCCAGTGATGGAGACCACTCAAACTACGAAATAATCTACTCCAGTACTGTGTTATAGATAGAAATATTCAGCTTGAATTATACCTTTGTGGTTCTAAACTTCGTCCTGTACTTTGATACAATTAGACAGTTAACCATGATCAAAAATTCTTATCTTTCAGTGTTTTTTAAATTTTATTTTTAATAATTCAACTTCCAGTGTTACAGCACCTATTGAAATACAGATGGAAATGCAAGGGCCATACATTTATTCTGACTTATTTGCCCCTTCCATCCTCTCTAAATTCCTTACTTTTTTCCTTCTTTCATAAATTATACTTAGGGACTCAGAACTGGTTGAATTAAATTTTGAAACCATATCATCCCGTGATATCTTGGTGGGTATCATGCAGTCTTTTCCTTGCAGCAATAGTAAAGAAATACTGAGTTCCTCAGGAAAATAGTTTTTCATCATTACAAATACGATTTGCATACATACTGAGGTCCTCACAGTTGAATTCTAAATCTGAAATTTCTGCTGAGAAAAGGTTGTTAATCACCCTCCCTTTACACTTTTCTTTAAGTTAACTTCTTTGTCCCATTTTATCCCATACCAAACTCTTTGGCTTTTTTAAAGAGAATATTTTTGTATGCCTGGACTGATTTTTAAGGCTTTTTTTTCATTGTTTATGTGTTGTTAAAAATCAACATGTGAAATGGTTTTGCAGCCTAAGGGCAGAGAGAGGCAGCAGGAAACAGAGATGCAGGAGTTTAGCTTTGTTTTTCTCCTACATGCCCATTGGCAGTCCCTCCATATGTTGGGATTCAGTCTCCCCCAAACCAATGCCTGAAGCCTTCACAGTGTGTTGCTGCAGTAGAGCAGCAAGCATTCAAGGGTTTATCTCTTCTAGATGTGATCACTCACTGTTTATGAAGCAGCACAGCTTGTGCTGATAATGAAAGACCTCCTGTTCCATCCTCCTCCCAATTAGCAGGTCTTATCTGTCTCATATTCCTTATGAAAAAGTTTTATGTCAATATTGACAAGATGAGAAAAGGAAAATGAATTGACTTTGCACAGCTTCAGTCTCATCCTGTGAAAAATTCTGTGGGAGCCATTCTGTCTTCTCTAACACTACTGTAAACATGAGTAATACCTTAGATTTTGAAGATGATACACATGACACTGACTTTTACATTTGTTTTATGTTACACTAGAGTCTGTTCAGGGTGTTATGACTCACCATAAAAGACAGTAAAAAGCCCCAAACCCCTAAACCCTTTCCCATCAGAAAGAATGAAAAAACACTCAACTTCTCAATTTCCCTTCCAAGTCAGGAATTGGTTTATGAAACTGGCATTATGAAGAAGAAGCAACTGCTAGAAATCTCAGGATTTCCAAAGGGGCTTTGTTTTGTGATGAAGTGAATTTCCTGAGTCAGAGGTGTGACAGCCCATGCAAAACAGTTAACCTTTCTGGGTTTCCTATTTGCAAAATGAGATAGTAATAGATCTACTTACCTTTCCTCTGTTTTGCCAGGATCAATTCCAGATATTTTAAGAGGTGCTTCTTTAAGGCAATGTGTGTACATTAAGCCTAGACGAAGTCAAAATGACAAAAAAATGAGAATACTTTTAATCCTAGTCTAAACTGGGTATTTGCTTTTTTATCAATCATATTTAGTGGGAAAGTAAATGTCAAGGAAATGGATGCCTACATTATTATCTTTAGTGGTTAAAAAGTGTAGACATAGAACAGAGCAGTCAAGAATGAAAACAAGGATCAGTACAATGTAATAACAATTTATAAAAGAGTAACACAAAGTCAATTTATTGTTTAGTAGAGATTCAAGCAACTGATTAGAGAGCAATTCTGATGTGCTACTGTTCACCTAGCACAAACTGTGGTGAGTCACATTGTGAATAATTTGCAGATGGTATTTTATTACAGGTGCCGGCAAACAAAGTTTTTTGGTATCAAGTGAAAAGATTGCAAGACACCTTTTCTATAACAGAATGCAATTTTGCAGCCAACTGTTAGTGACACCATTAGGCATCTAATATTTTAGGGGCTCATATTTGATAGAAAAACTGTATTAAGTTTTATTTATCTTTGCATTGATGTAGCGCACCTCATCTTTGAGTGGCGAAACAACCTATTTACTTCCTATTCTTTTATTTATCTTCTTTTTTTCTCCCAGTTAAGAGTCACATATACCTAGTACCAAAAGAAAAAAATGGCATGCTAAGAAATAATCAAAACAAAAACCTTAAAGAATATGGCCAGCATTTACAACTGGGTTTTTTTTCCTCCATAAATTCTCCAAAGTCTTGAGTTGTCTTTATGCCTGCAGTTTGCCCATGTGTGAGAATATCTTCTAGGCTTGTAATCCCAGTCTGATATTTTTAGCACAACAGTGAAACTGAAATAAAGATCCAAATCTGATAATTGCATTAAACTCAAAGAAAATGGGTGCCACATGCAAGTTCCTATGGCTTTTGTGAGAGAATGTTTTTTTTCTTCCAGAAAATAGATCCTTTTAAGGAGCAATGTCTTAGGAGAAGCTCACACAGAGCAGTGTTCATCAGCAAAAATAAATATCGGGGCTCTTCACTTGGGCGTCATGCCTATGGTCATGCAGGCAGTGGAATGCCATTAAACCTACTTCCTCTCCAGACTTCAAAAGCTTTCCAGTAGGCTTTATGACATGGCGCCTGGCTTTTGAAAATGATCAGTGTGTGCCACTTGCTTGAAGACATCTCCAGCCAGAAGAGAAATCAGACCCCCATGCATTTGAGTTGTTAAGTGAGAGGCCTCATCAAAAAGACAATTAGAACAATGGATGCTTGAATTGTTCCAGGGCATGGTGAGGTTCTAAAGCAACTTTCAGCAGGTAAATATCAAAGCACACAAGTATATAGAAAACCAGTTTTTAGGGGTTGCCTTATAAACATGATATTGTTACCTTAAATACTCAAAGACTTTTAAAAAACGAGTATCTTCCTGTAATAGGCTTCATGACTACAAGAACACTTCTGTGTCTGAGTTTTTCTCCTCAAACTCTGATGCCTAACTATTGAACATTTGAGTAAGAATATATTTTCCAAAGCCTTCCACACATACAACGATGCTGTAGAAAACATCTGAAAGTAATGCACTTACACAGGGCTCCAAAAATGCTTGTTCTGCTAATAAGATTAGCTGAAATAAGATTAGTTTGTCAGGATACCAGAATTTTTCTTGTTATGAATTATTACTGCATCCTTTAGTATTTTTTTAGAAAAATTCATTTAACGTAGCAAATACATTTTGGAAGACTTGTGCGTGTCTCATCTATAGTGCTGGATTATTAAATTAGATTGTTCACTGTGTTTGAACAAGAAAGCATCATATCAATTTCATTACTGACAAATACAAATTCTTGTTTTTATGAGATCAGCTTTTTCAGCTCCCAGCATCGCTCATAGAAATATATGTCTGTCTGAAATACAGAACTTCATAAAAATGGCCTCACACATTTTAGAAGAAAAGGTAAACTTGTAAGAAATAAACCAGAATCAGATTTTAACTAATTGCTAAAAAGTTATTGACTATATAGAAGCCTCTCATTGGACAATACTAAGTGTTAGTTATATAGTTAAGCTATATTTAATTAGCTGCTTGAAATTAATTTTAATAATTACTTTAAAATGTCAGACACATATGGCCTACATATAGATGTCCTGCAAAATATAACTGACATTCGGAAGGTAATTATTTTTGAAACTCTCTGCATTGGGAAAACACTAGGAGTACCTTTCCTTAAGGAACATATAAGAAGTTAACGATTTTGAAATATGTCATTTTGACATACAAATTACTATACAGAACCTTGTTGAAAGTTGCTAAAAATAATGTTAGTTCTTTAGCACATACATAGTACTTTAGCATATACATAGTTTGATCCTTGCTTATGTGTTTTATGAAAAGCACAACTCTGGTGTTTTGTAAGGAGAAAACACTTTAAAAGCATGTATTTGCATTTGTGTGGGTGAACAGAAGGAAACATAAGAAAATTCCTGCCTGACAATGATAATTTTTCTCTAAATGAGGAGGATTTGATCCATAACATTCATCACTGTTATTACAACCAGAAAAAAATTGCTCAGATGTAAACATAGGTTACTTTCTGATTTGGTGAGAATTTTAAGTAAGTGGGTTTTATTCTACTATGTTGTACACATTTAATATTTCCTTGTATTAAATATTAATATTAATGCTTACTAATGCAAAAATAAAGATACTAATTCGAAATTATTTTAAATAATGATCCGTAATAAACATGGTTGCCATATATCTGTTGTCTTTTCCATCATTTTTAAATGAATGGGAACTAATTTTGACTTGCAATTTATGTATTTTGGAGTAAAATTGTAACAGCTCTCATGAAGGTTGTGTTATCATTGATGATAAGAATTGCACTCGGAGGCAAACATTATCTGCTTGACCCACATTTATGTGGGCATTGCCTGACATTTTCTTTTTATATGTGTGTTACTTAAGTCATAATGAATAAAAAAACAAGTGAGCATGGCTTTGGTTTCTGTTTTATCTTTTTAGAAAAGACATAGGACAGCACTGATATCATCTGGGCTTAACTGGTCTCACCTAACCCTACATCAGACCTCATAATAATTTTTCAAATCTGGAAGGGAAAAAAATAATGACATTGCTATTTATTTCACTATTTTAAGTGTGTATTCCATTCTATTTTAGGGTAGATTCAACGTGATTCAATGTATTTCAAAGTGATCACAGCATCAAACCTGACAGAATTCAAGAAACATTTGGACAATACTCAGATGTATGAGATCCTTGGGGCTGTGCTCTGCAGGGCGAGGAGATGGACTTTGATGATCCTTGTGAGTCCCTTCTAACCTATGACATTCTATGATCTTTAAAATGTATTTGAGGTGCCTGTATTTCAAATGAATGCTTATTATTAATGTGTCTTATTTGATGTAGATAAAATTTCTTCACAATATTCAACAGGTCCAGATTTTCAAAGGTAAATTGGGATCACCTTTGGCATATATCTTACATACCATATATTTTAACAGAGAGGAAGTGAATAGCATATTTACACCCTTCTGATTTTGTTTTTCTGTACACTTAAACATAGGAAAACTATTCTCATCAAAAAGTCAGTAATTCAGATTACCTGAATTTGCATGAAGAAAAATATTGGGGTTTATTTCCTGGTATTTATACTAAATGAGCTAAGTTTTGCGCTGAGTTATAATGGTCTAAACCAATTACAGACACAATGACTTCATTAATTATAATTAATTATTTTTCTTTTTCCATAGGATAAGTCATATATTAGAAAATAGAAGAAAACCCTCTCTCTCATTACCAGTGAATTTTTGTCAAGCTAGTCTATTCCTGATAAATAGCATAGGCTTTTTTTTGTTTTTTTTTTTTTAAATCTGAGTAATCTACATTGGTTCTGAAAATAGAAGTTATTATTATCTCACACCTCAGATTGAAATATTAACACAAAACTGATTTTATACATTAACAGTCCTTCTGGCAAGGTAGACTTAAGATTAAAATACTTTTCTAACAAAATTCTTGTTATTTCACATTATTTAAGTATTATCTGAGATGGAGAACTATTGTGATTTATTGTGGAAAAATTAAGAGGCCTATTACTGGCCGTGGAAAGTACAGACATACTGTTAGCTTGACATAAGCCACATAAAGATATTAAATGTGACTCTAATTAGCTTTATTCACCACTCGAGTCTCTGCAGTTGGATTCCTTTGATATCATCCTGCTTCGATCTAACATGAGTAATGGGAATGGTTAGTGAACAATATTTCATACTGCCACATTCCAGTAGAAGTGGTTTCCACTTGTATGCAGTGTTCCAGCGGATGCACTTTGATAAAATGATAAAAAGGAGAAGCTCATAACTATCTCATTTCTTGACACAGAAAATCCTGCAGATTGGTGATACATCAGTGTGTACAAAATTATCCTTTGCTAATACAATGAACCTGTTTATTATAACACACTACGTTCACTTAATCACTGTTATACAATAAATCATATTTGTTATGTACTTACATAATGCTATTCAGCAAAAAAGGCACATTTTATAATTCAAAATATCCTTAATTACACTAGTTAAAAACCAAATTTCCAACTTGTTAAAAAAACCCCAAGCAAATCAGATAGTTTATAATTTAGGACTCAGAAATTTCAGAGAGAGGATCTGCACCTTAGTCTAAAAGTTCTGAGTCCTAAAGTATAAACTATCTGTTGATCTGGGAAAAATCTACACACTTGCTCCTAAAGTAGAACCTTTATTTTGGTGAGTTCCCTGGACCAAGGATATGTAAAAGCTTGCTGTGGGTTGCCCTTGACTGGTATCTGGCTGGCTGCCAGACACCCACCCACCACTCTCTCAATCTGTCTCCTAAACAGGACAAGGGAAGAAAACATAATGGAACAGCTCATGGCTGAGATGAAGACAGAGATCAATTACTGATCAATTATCAATTACTGTCAGAGGCAAAACGGGCTTGGCTTGGGGAAAATTAATTTATTCTTTTGCCAATTTATTGAAAAGTGAGAAATGAAGACAAATTAAAACAATATTTTTCCTCACAGTCCCTCTTTTTCCTAGGTTCAATTTCACTCCTCTATTCCTGACTCCTCTTACTCCTCCACCCCTACCAAACAGAACATGAGGGTGGACAGTGAGAAGTTGAGTTCCTGTCTGCCACCCTCATCCTTACACTTTTTTCCTGCTCCTCACCCTTTTTCCCTCTTTAGCATGGGTCCACTCTATGAGTTGCAGTCCTTCCAGATAAACCTGCTCTATCTTGGACTCTTCTCCATGTGCTGCAGTTCCTTCATATTTACCTTCTCTTGTGTGGTCTTTTCCATGGGCTACATGGAAATACTTGCTCCAGGTCCTGGAGAATCTTCTCTCCAACTTCTCTGAGCTTGGTGTTCACTATATTGTTATTTTCCTCACAGCTGTGCATCTTATTTTCCTTCTTAAGTATGTTTTCTCCATAATCACCATGAGGCTGAAGGGTCCAACAGTGTCCCATGGTGGGTCTGTGGGAGCTGGCAGTGTCTGATACAGGACAGCCCCTGTATTTTCCTCACAGGCCATCCCTGCAGCCCATCAGCTGCCAGCACCGGGACAAGACCACCCCCAAAAAATATCTTTGACTAAAAGAAACTCCTAATTAGCCTGATGCTGAAACTTCCGAATGAGGAAGTAAGTAAGTAAATAAAATTTGATCATACTCTTTGTCTCTTCTCACGAGGAACATGTTAATTGCATTTCACATTGTCTAGCACTTTGTGTGTGGCCTGATGAATGAAAAAAACAATGTGAAATGCAGTATTACATTGGGTTATCACTGAAATTGGCCATCTTAGTCAACATTTATCAGATATAACAGTGCCTGGGTTAGAGGGAGAGGGCTTAGTGGGAGGTTTTCTAGGATATAGTTGCACTAAAATATTGATTAATTCTTCCATAAAATCATAAAATGGTTTGGGTTGGAAGGGACTTTAAAGACCATCAAGTTCCAACCCCCCTGCCATGGACAGGAACACCTTCCACTAAAGCAGATTACACAGAGCTCATCCAGCCTAGACTTGAACACTTCCAAGTATGGGGCATCCACCATTTCTCTGGCAACCTGTTCCAGTGCCTCACTGCCCTCACAACAAAGAACTTCCTCCTAATACATAATTTAAACCTACTATCTTTTAGAATGAATTCACTACCCCTTGTCCTATGATCTTGTAAAAACTCCCTCCCCATCTTCCTTGTAGGCTCCCTTCAGGTACTGGAAGGTCACAATTAGGTTACCCCTAAGCCTTCTCCTTGCCAGGCTGAACAAATGCAATTCTCTCAAACTTTCCTCATATGACAAATGCTCCACCTCTCTAATGATCTTGGTGACCTTCCTCTGGACTTGCTCCAACAGGTCCATGTCTTTCTATTTGCTGGGGACTCCAGAGCTGATGCAGCACTGCAGTGGGTTCTCAACAGAGCAGAGCAGAGGGGCAGAACTCCCTCAATCACTCTGTTGGCCACGCTGCTTTGGATGCATCCCAGGACACTGTTGGCTCTCTGGGCTCCAGTCCCTCACTGACCAGCACCCCCAAGTCCTTCTCAGCAGGGTTGCTCTCACTCTATCTGTCCCTCAGTTTGTGTCGATAATGAGGGTTTCCTGTACCCAGCTGCAGCACCCTGAACTTGGTCTTGTTAACCTATATGAAATTCCCATGGCCCACTTCTTGAGATTGTCCAGGTCCCTCTGGATGGCATCCTTTCCCTCAGGTGTGTCAACAGCACCACTCAGCTTGGAGTCATCAGCAATAGAAATATGAGTCATCTAAGTGGTTTTCCAGATGAACAGTATAAATAAGTGTTTGTTATTGCATTTGTAATTTTCAGCACTGAAGTGCACCTAGTGTTTCTTTAGTAGCAATCAAAAAATATCAAAAGGAAAGGGGAGTTTCAATGGAGAATAACAGTGATGGGAGGAGGACATGGTTATGGTAATTAGAGAATAGGTTCCAGTTTAGGCTGCAGTTTAGAAAAAGCACAAAAATATTGAAGAATTCTTCCTAAAGAGACGGCAAGGTAAGAAGAATATTCTATGTCAAGAAGAAGAAAAATATGAAATTCTTCTGTTATGACCTTAATGCCTTTCTCGTTTTTCTTTTTTTCCTGGCAAGCTGGGAAAGACAGTGCTGAAATGAGTTCTTAATTAAAATGAAGTGAATTGAGGAAACACTGATGATTCTCTGTTATCTTGAAAACTATCTTTTCCTCTAGAAAGAAAAAATGAAGAAATGAAAGGTCTGTTTAGTCAAAGAAATACCAGGATAAATTTTACTTAGCTAATTATTATTTTTGTATATTTTTAGACTTTCAAAATTATAATATCTAGTGATAGATATTTGAGAAAAGCCAAAATTTTAAAAGAAACTGAAATAGCCAACTGTATTTTGATACCACAATGTTTTAGCCTGTAAGATAAAGAAATATTTAAGGAGTTAATAGGTAAAGTAAATAAAATACATATAAAAAACTGTTTTGAAAGAGCATTTATTTGTGTTCAAGTTGATATTTCCTCCTATACCTCTTCCCTGTCGTGTGTTAAAGCAAACAACACAAAGACATGAGACTGGATTAAAGACTGCTTTGCCTTAAGAAATGCGGAAATATTAACTCTGGTGTGTGATCTCCACTAAAATAAATTTTGTATCTCTTGCAATAATTTCAGTATGACTAGGAAGAAATGAACTTGTGAAATTTAAATGTATTGATTCAGACAAACATGGTGTCAGTGTTATCTGTCTGCAAAAAAGAGATAAAATATTTAAAAAGCACAAAAAGATAATTGAAAAGAAAAGAAATAATAGTTTGGGGTTGAAGAATGAGCCGTAATGTGTTAAATTAGAACAGAGTCAAAAGTAATAGCTGAATTTTCACTGGCTGTCTATTACACCTGTCTGTCTAATTGAACATTAATGGAATTTGGGTATTTTACTCCCATGTGACTGAAAATTCCGGACATAGTTACAAACAGAGAGGAATAAAGAGCAGAACACAAGATGGAGAATTGCACATAGAAGCCAAAAAATAAAAAGAGTAAAATAAAAAGAGTAAATAAAAGCAAATCTTTTCATATCCTGAAACCATAACCATAGAAAGAGTAAGCAATACTTGCTGTTGAGCAGAGGTGTTAGAGGAGAATGCATTTTTTTCCAGAGTTCATATGAGAAAGGAGTCAATACCTGCTGGTAACAGTGGTGTGGATTTTACATTGACGATGTAATATTTGGTAACGTTTGTCAGTGACCCAGACTCATGCCTCACTGAGAAACTTTTTGCTATTATATCTCTGAAGAAAAAAAATAGTATTTTCTCAGCAACTAGAAAATGTACCAGAAAAAAAAAAAAACCGAGTTGCCCACAAAAGGGCTAAAATGGAACTGATTTCTTATAAAAGCATTTTTGCTACTTTTCAGAAGATACTGGCTCAATTTTGTTCATTTAATCCTGAAGGAAGTCATGTCCACTGGAAAAACATAAACTACATCAATCTAAAGCATAGAGACACAGAGAATGCTTAATTAGTCCATTGGAGAGAAAGTGAGAAGAAGGGAAAACTGAGCTCCAGAGGAGTTTTCCAAAGAAAAGAAATGGCTTCCCTTGGTGCAGGACTTGTGAAGCAGAACATCTTCAATTTCCTGATGGGAATGAGAGCCTGCTTTGAAAGCTAATTAGCTGTATTACATAGCTGTAGCTTAGCAGACCTTCTCTGGAGCCATGCTTGGGAATAACAGAACTTTCCACTGCAGTGCATAACTCCATGGCTGAAGACAGACTCCAGGCCAGCAGAGAGACTGCATTGTTCCGTCTGTGGTTTGCTTGCTGTGTATCCACTTAGTATATATGATTTTAGACCCATGCAATAATTTACATAGTTGGTGAAATGAGCACTAGTTAAAAACAGCCCAGAATTTCTTTTTATTTGTTTAACAGGTTCCTGACACTCTCACTTTGCATCTATTTCTGTGGTAAGAGGTGAGAGTAGAGGAACTTACTTTTTTCCCCCCCTTATGATGGCCCTCACCAGCTATATTTGCAAGCTGTATGAGTGTTTCCTCATCCCACATTTGCAGAAAGTTTGTAAAAATAACTGTTGAATCTCAGTGTTTTCAAGATTGCTTTCACCCATTCTGTCATGAATGTAGGAATATGATTTCAAAGTAGAATAGAGTGGCAACAGAAGGTGAGGCATCAGAACAGAAGAAGGTTGTTGACTTCAAAAGAAGGTGTTTAGTTTCTGTCTTCACCTTGCAGGGAGTTGAGGATAGACAATCCCTCAATGCCTGGGTCACTGCTTACACCCTTGTTGAATAAATAAAACTCTTCCACTGTTATTTGAACTGCCTAACATTTCTGAACTGTCCAAAACCAGCAAAGTCCTGGCAAAACCTTATGCCTAAGAAAATATGCTCACTTGATGACATTGCAGAAACACAGTCTTAGTTACATCTCTTCTTTTGCCAGTCTTCTGAGTGGTTGGGTTTTTTGTTTTGTCTTGTTTTGTTTTGTTTTTTTCCCGTGGAGAAATTCCACCTTCAAAATGATGGCATTAGCTATGTGAAATACTAAACCCAAAACTGAAGTTTTTAGTGAAATTCCTAAAAAAACCCCAATAGAGTGCTGGAAACTTTAGTGTGGAAAACATTAAAGGACGTTAAATTATGATTTTTGTGACTTCTCCATCAGCAAATGTTTTTCTATAATTCAGCTGACAATATATAATAAACTGTTGATAATATTGAAAATATTTCTTCTCCCCTGAAAACAGATTCTGAGTTTCTTTCATGTTGAGGAAGCTGAAATCTATATATATCTGCATATTTTGGAACCATTTGTAATATCATTACAAATCTAATAAAGTGCATTCATCTATATAATTTAATGTTCTTTGGGTTCTTAACATCTAGTGCCACAGTTTGGAAAGACATACCAGTAAGGCATTTAAAAAATTCATCATGTAAAAAGACATTTCTATGGAGCTAAATGTACATTTATTCAGCAGCATTTTAAACTTGGGAAATGTCTAGTACTTTTGTAGATAAGTTTTGGACCCAGGTATACAGGCTGCTTTTTATAACATGTAATAAAAAAGCTCTGAATACATGCACTCTGCAGTCTATTACACTGACTGTTCTAATAATCAGGAGAAGTAAATATAAGTGTTTTTGTGTTTCCCTGGTTCTGGGATGGAGAGAGAAACTGAAATTAGGATGCTACCTCAAGAGCCAGAAGCTGTACATTTGTTAATTTTGAAAGGAATATGTGTATTTGAACTTGACTTATTTTGTTGCCAAAATTCTCTGCAAAAAAACCACAGGGTTATAGTGAGAGCTATGCAATGAGATAAACTAATAAGAAATGTGATGTAGCTGTCATTGGAGAAAGCATGCAGATGCAGACAGAAACAATAATGACCTGGAATTTTAATAGTTGTCTTGGATGATACAGTAAAAGAAAGAGATGGTCCTGCTTTGCCTATAATATTGATCTTTTCAATGAGTGTGATGAGTGGAAGCCATAGACTAAGGTGCTTATTGTGATCTTTTCTGAGATCAACAATCTCTTCCATCAACAGCACATCCTGTTTCCTAATGATTCATTTGTCCAGTGATAGAATATTTGGACTACACCATTAAACTGCATTAGGCCTCTCAGCTGCAATAGTGAATGCCTTAGTTGGATCTCTGAGGTGTGCACAGATGAATTTCAATCTACTCCCTAAAATATCTATCCCTAAACACATTTCTGTGCACAAGATCATGTGTTCTGTTTCTACCAGCTCAACATTTCTGGGTTAGCATTTTAGATGCTCTGTTTTATTGCCTGGTCTTCAATAGAAACAATCTCCTGGAGTCATCTGAATCTTGCAGGCTTAGATTTTAGAATTATCAAATAGAATATAACTACCCCAAAATAATGAAGTATATGGTCTTTATAACTTAGCACTTAATCAGAATTAGCCAGAGCCTTTTTTCTTCCTGATATCAGAAAATATGCAAAGGTCCTTGAACTCTTATGCAGCAGATGAGTGAGTACTTACCTCTATGTTCTGCAGCAATCACCTTGTCAATAGAATTTGAGAATTCTTGGCTAGGAAAGGAATAAAACAAGAAAACACGGTTATGTCATTACAGAAATTAATGGTGAGCTAATGAATTAAAGAAAGAGGACTTTAAAAAGGGTAATTTAATATGGACATACAGGTATAACTTTTCTCTCAGTATGTTCTTCATCTATAGACTGATATTAGCTAAGAACCACTGGGGGTGTACAATAGCATATTCATTTTTTCAGTCTTTTCTAACCTCTGTCAGAAATTAGTTATAGAGAGCTCAAGGGAGGTCATATTCCAGTGGGGGTGTCTGCAAGCTTAAAATGAAGAATATTAATTGGTGCTTAATGATTGAAGAAAACGCTGATTCTTGAAGCCAAGCCAGCTTCTTACAAGTCTGGATGGAATTGATTTCTGCTGTGCTTGTATTCATCATAAACATGAACTGTAGGCTTATTAAAATGCTATTTTTTAAAAAATATATTGGAGTGTAACGATTCCTCTGGGAGAAATTTAAAAGTCTGTAAATATAATTCCTCAAGAGAAAAAAAGACAGAAACTTCATGAACAGAACTCACTTTAGGATTTTGGACATCAGAAGTCAGAATTCAGCAAATGCAAATAACAAATTAATTTGGATGCATTGATGTAGTGCCTGTGGTTTTTGCCTTTGTGAATTTTTGAAGATCTATATTGAAAGCAAACTTAATATCCACGAAAAGACCCAAATATACAACAACCCATCAGGGCCTGTTGCTTTCCAGTCAATTTGTCTCTAAGTCTGTTGTCTAAATGTCTCTGATCACAGGAATGTTTCATAAGAACACAAAGCTGGACCATGTATAACTTCTGCATTTCAATGTTAAATTTAATGTGTAGACAAAAAAAAAAAAAAAAAGAGAAGGGGAGGAGAGTATGACAAATTGTTTAAAAGGAAAAAATACAACAACCAAACAAAAAAAGCTAGAAGAAGTTAATGGAAGACCTGCCCATGAATGCTTGTAAAGGTCTGAAATCTTTGGTGGGACATATTAAATGTGCAATGTGTAACTACCTTAGCACTGTGAAGGACCAAGCAAGATTCTCTTCTTTTCTCCTGTTTATTTCTGAACTACTTTGTTGTTCCATCAATACACTCTGATCGTACAATGTTCACCTGCCATTTCATACAGACAAAAGATCTCTGGGCAGATGTCTGACTCCAAACTACTGCTGACCAATTTTAGAAAAGAGATGCTGCTGCTAGTGAGAGCAGAGAGTTTGCATGAGAATATTTCTCATGCAAATTATTACTTCTAACTAATACTCCCCAAATCATTACAATTGGATATCGGATTCCATGTAGCAAAATGGAGTTGCTAGGGTGGTCAGCCCTTTTCTTGTGAGAGCTGGCTTTAAAAAGTACTTTATGTATTCTATTCTGAAATTCAAACTATTTGTATTTAAATATGATTGTAGACATGTTAAACTAAGGTTTCATATCAGCCAAAAAAAGTAAGATGTATCACTTGAATTTTGCTTGTGAATTACAAAGTTTTTCATTTTGGGACACATTTTCCACTGCAGTTTTGCAGACAGAACCACCAGAGAACACTAATTAGCATGTTTTTAGGATGTAGTGGATTTTAATGGCACAACTGGAAAATCGCCCACATGTCCCTAGAAAATTATAAGCAGAGATTTTCCAGCTGAAACAGAAAAGCAGATGGATAAGTATGAAACTAATGTTATTTCTTCTGGGGCCAGAATGTCAAAGTGAATATCTAATGAAGCTTCTTTTTTTTTTTTTCCTTGAGCACAAACCATACAATACAGAAATATATCAAGTATCATTCTAAGACAGGAAAGTAAAGAGGACTTGAAGTCATTTAAATGTATATTAGAAAAGAGTGCAGAGCTGGAGCTTAACTTAGAGATAAGAGTAAATAAAGTCCTTTACTCATTTTATGCATGCTGGGTTACAGCATAGTCTGACTTACATTAGAAACCAATCTTCAGTCATAGAATTCAGATCAGGATGCAACTCTCTGGAGACTGGATTCTGGGTCATCTGTCAAGGGCAGATGATTCTGGGGTGCTGCTTATCATTTCACACCCATTTCACAAAGTAGCAAGTAAATTATTATTTTCCCTAAATTACTTATGTGAAAGTTGTTTCTAAAGACTGGTCTGGGAAAGGTTATTGTAAGAGTGGAAATAAAAGTTCCTCTAAATGGAAAGGTTTGTCTCTGTGAAGTCAATTTTGCATGTGCAGTATTGACAATATTTCATTAAATAACATTATAAAAGTGTTGTGCAATGACAGCCTAGACTATGACAATATACATTAGGTTCAGCAATGACTCAAGTTACAAGACCCAGGATCAGGACTTCTAGATTGTTGGCTAAAGGAACACTGGCAAGGACACCAGGATAAGCATGAATACAGTCCTACTGGGGGTCTTTTGACTTCCATCTGTCAAGAAAGGCAAGCAGATGTGGCTTGCCTGTAACACCTCATTGAAAAGATAACAACTCTAACAGTACACTACCTTGCCAAAGACCATGGTTACTGATTTGCTTATTTGGTTTCACAGAAATAATTTTGTACCTTCAACAAGTTAGTGAACTTGATCAGCCATATAATATCTACAAAATTGGTGTCCTTAGAGAAGAGATCATCTATGTTCATTTAAATAAGTGGTTTCAGAGAACACAGTAAAATTAAGTCAGTAATTACTTGCCCCATGCCCAGTCTATGAACCAGAAAAGGTTGCTGAGGGGATTTCTAATTATATCTCTTTTAAATGGATTTGAAAAGGCTAAATACTAACACTGTCAATGTCTTGATCTATCACAGAAATGACCTGTGTCTATACCTCTAACACAGCTGCAGTAATGGGGCAGTAAATATTTGTGGTAGCAGTATTACAACTCTTTTCCTAGATTCTTGGTATGTCAAAATCTGAGGTAATTGAGGTTGCATATGATAGCATCAGTGTGTTTCATATTTCAATATCTGACTGAGTTTATGGTAAACAATTAGGCTTGACCTTACATTAAATATTGAAGTTTCTAGGAACAAAATGTTATCTTTCTGTTCCAAAAATGTCCACATTTAGTTCTCCAGCAAACCAAAATATGTACGACATAGTTCAGTAATAATTAGGTTAAATTAACCTATGCAAAACATAAACTAAATTACTTTTAATAATGGAATTGGCTTATGGATAGGTCATTTGTTATCTCTAGAGAATACTATAGCCTTCTGTATAGTTCCTAATGTCTATATTTATCACAGAAAACATCTCATCTCTAAATCAAAAGCTGAACTGAAAATAGCTGAAAATAGGAGAAAGCATAAGATGTGCTTGCCTCCTTTTCACTCTTAGAATCAAAGAATGACCTTTGTTGGAAAAAACTTTTAGGATCATCAACTCCAATCATCAACTTAGCCCCACCACCCTTAAACCATGTCTTCAAGTGCTACATTCACATGTCTTTTGAATCCTGCCTGGGGTGGTCACTCTACCACTTCTCTGTTTGGATGGTTTGTGAAGAAATGTTTTCCTAATATCTATCTAACCTAACCTTGTTCTGGTGCAATTTGAGGCCATTTCCTCTCCTCCTGTCGCTTGTTACCTGGGAGAAGAGCCAACAGGCCCTGGCTACCACCTCCTTTCAGGGAGTTGTAGAGATCAACAAGTCTCCCCACAGCTTCCTTTTCTCCAGAGTAAGCAAACCCAGATCCCTCTATCACACCTCATAGGACTTGGACTCCAGATCCTTCACCTTCTCTGGATATGCTCCAGGGCCTCCATATCCCTCTTGTAGTGAGGGCCCCAAAACTGAGCACAGTTCTCAAGAGCAGTGTCAGCAGTGCCAAGGAAGAGGGAATGATCACTTCCCTAGTCCTGCTGGCCACACATTATGATTGTAGTCAGGGACAGTATCCTGATCTACATGGACCTTTAGATCTCTTGTTCCCTTTCACAGTTTGTTTTTACATAAACACTGACTGCTCAAAAAGAGCCTGTGTATGGTGGAACTTCACTCTGGTACTGAGACTTTAAAAATTTCCTGTTTCCTTTCTGTTTTCAGTTAAAACAAACATGTTTGATCAGGTAACTGTTAGTTTAAATATTAAGTATTTCTTTTCTAAACTTTCATTTTGAGCAAGAAAAGTTAAAAGGTGGTGTATTCAGGGATATTTCAATACAGAAGTGAAGGATGGGATCTGACTCTCTGCTAAATAATGGTGATTAATGTGGTGAAGCGCTGTCCTCCTCATTCAAAATAGCAGTAATTCTGTTTCTAGTAAGGAGACAAGAATGATGTGCACAGTAGGAGCCTTGAATTCCTTTGATCCAATCTCAGCCCATTAATTCTAAGAGATGGAGTTCTGTATTAAAGAATAAAATAGGAAGGGTCTCCTGATGATTAAGAAAAAACCCTTATAATCTGAAAGAAACAGGTTGTTTTATAACAGCAATTGATACACAGTAGAAGAAATTGAAATTATTCAACAATTAAAACAGAGTAATTTGCACCTTTTTTTTTTTTCAAACTTGTAGCTTTTGCTGTTTGGCTTGTGCAACTGATGGCTCTTTAGTGTTTCATTAGAAGGAAACAGTACACAAATTCTGATTACTATAGGAAAAATTTATGTTATCTCTGGTCCTGGCATGCTTTCTCTGTTTCTCCTATATATATAATTGATGCCTTATCAAGTAATACTACTTATAAAAATTTCTTTGTTAAGGGCAATTTTTATTCTGATTTTCACAGTTCCTTTTGAAATGCCCAATTCACATTATTGTCAGTGGAAAATTAGTACAAGCTAAGACAATGCAAACAACAGATACAGGAAGAGTCACTAATAAGAACTGTCAGAAAAGAAAAATAGTAGTAAACAGAAAATAAAGATAAATACATACCCTCTAAGTTCAGTGTTCATGTGTTAATGAAGGAACAGAATTTAAACTTCTACCACAAACAACTGATCAGAAACATCAAGACTGATTTAAGTTGTCATGGTGATCAGCCACTCTGCCCTGACTGCTCTGCAGACCAGAGTACAGGCAGTGGTTAATTCACACTGTTGTGCATAAAAGGGTCTCTCAAATATTAGGGAGATGTCTTCACTGAGTTTTGATAAAAAAATCTCTCTCTTTTGTTAATGAAATGTCCTTTCTAGTATGTCAATCTTCCCTTGTAAATAATATGTGATTCTTTGATCATGCATTACTAGGTCGTGGGAGACAGTAAAGTTAACCTATTTCTCTGACTCTTAAAGACACAGCAGACATCAGTGTTAGAAAGTGATAGGCTCTTTTTAGGGAAGAGATCATGTTATTTCTGACTTAGTGTTTGGATAAGACATTGCAAAATGCTTGGCTTTGTTTCTGGTGGCCTCTATGCCCTAATGATGACAAGAACTAACAGAACTTCCCGTGAGATGGAAAAGAAAATGGCACATTTCTTTTTAACTTCTTCGGAGTGTATGAGACTTGATAAATGCAAGAAAACTTATGTGTATAAATGTGCTTCCAGATCTTAGAGATAGTGTTCCTGTGCCAAAACATTATTCAAATGTGATGAAAATTTTCTCCAAAGGTGTTGTAGGTGGTAGAGAGACTGATAGCCCTATTCACAACACTTCAAACTCCCTGCCAAATACAGTTAAAAAATAACATGACACTGGTGTGACACAAATTGCTGCAGACCATACATTTTTCATTCCCATTACTAAACAGAAACCAGGAATTATGGGTTGACATGTCTGAAAGACTTAGATGAGAGAATAAATGAAACAGTCAATACTATTGATATGATTAATATAGGGTCTGGTTTGACTGACTTTTCAAGTGTGCAAGAAATTGCTTGTTGGACATCAGAGTGTTGTCATTGTGTAAGAATTAGGAGATTATGGCTGTGAAAAGCACTTTAAAGGTCAGTGGGTCTGAGTGTGAGGCACCATATTTGAGGAGCATTTGTGTTTACCGTGGAACTGAGTAGGTGCTTTTATTTTCATGATTCAATATTTATAGAGAGAAGTTGAAGAAGGGGCTCCAGCTCACTTTGTAACAGTTCCTGATGCTATAAGTATCTTCCTTTTGTATTAACCACAACCATGTTCTGAAAGCAACTTAGACAGATCTAAGTATGGACTCAAGTATAGCCCTGAAAAAGCATGACTTTAAGTATTAACGTCTGTTAATACTTAACATTCATAGGTTCTTTGTATCAGATAACTTGTAGAGTACTTATTTTCTATGGCTTTGTGAACAAATTAACCTACAAGGTATGGAGGAATCACATATAAGCAGCAAACATTAAGTAAATTCTCTATAATACAGTGGAAAGACACATTGTGAAAAGGTTCTACTGTCAATGCTAGTATATTTTTTAATAATCTAATCCTTAGCAGAACAGTTATAAATGCCCAGGGCATTGTAATTCCTCTTCATACTAAAAAAAAGGTCAGTAATATAAAGTTTAAATATAAATGGTTTTATTTGCCTCTGTATACACATGCTGCAACACAGACCTAAGCAGTCATCACTTTCACACTGTCAGTTTAGCATTCTTGTTGAGAAAACTAGCCTTGGGATTTTATTCTGAACACAGCACAGTTTAGAGACAAGAACACATTTTACCTTTAGAAAAAATTCTGTTACCTTGGATAAGCAAAACTGGCAGGTTAGATGACTTTTCTCATAGAGTCTTTGATCAAAATCTTAGAATAAGAAAAATCAGCAGGGTAAATGTAGCCGTGACCCAGAATGATATCCCAGATAATAACTGTAAATATTTGCAACTCACTAGAGAAGTTGGCTTTGAGCTCTAAACTTACAGAGCTTGCAAGCTATAAACATTCAAGAATGAAAACTTGATCAGAAACAGGAATGTTGCCATTTTTGTTGTTTAGTTTTTGATTAAGTGTCTTCACTGGATTTTCTCACTGGGATCTTCTTTTGTAGCCAGTGGAGAGAAATAGGATGGTTCAGACATGCATGGTGTAAAATGAGTTCATTAAAAAAAAAAAAAGTCTGCTGTTATAATGGATGTTTGGGATGAAACAAATTTATATTAATTATTTCCTGTGTTTTTATGTTTTTATATTTGAAACATTCATGATTCTCTTTGTTCCTGAAAAATATATTGGCTCACAGGGGGAACAGGACTTCTTACCCAGTGAATAGAAATTCACACATCATTCTTATTGTCTACAAAATGTAAATTTGCGTAGATAAAAATGACTAAAGCTATTTTTTAAATTAAATCCAGAGCTTCTAGTAGAATTTCTTCTACAGGTTTTAAGACCAGCCTGGAAGTGAATGCATTTGTCAGGATAAGTTTGCAACAGGACTAAAAGTTGTTGCCTGCTTGCTGGAGTGAAGGAATCACGGGAACCCTTTGCAGTAAGACCTCATATAGGACAATGCACAAGAGTTTCAGCACTGGCAGCTCGGGTAGAGCCTGTTTGCCTGTGGCTTGGCTTTCCCAGTAATACAGACTATCAGGTGAGGCAGTTCTCTATCGCACCACAAAGGACTTCTGGAGAAAGAAAAATTTAGAGCTCTTTCAACAGAATGGAAAGAGCTTGGAAGGGAAGATCACATCTGCCAGACGTTATCAAGGTAAAAGAGTAACCAAAAAATGGAGCCAAGATTCAGATGTTGCCTGCTTAGCTACACAGATTATGACCTTTGTCCCAGAATTTTTCTAGAATGATTCAGATCACCAGACCAAATTAAATCCTGGTGCTGCAGAATTTCTACCTGCAAAAGTTTTCAGAAAAAACCTCAACTTTTTAAACAGTTGTGTCAGAGAACTAAACTCTTAAAGGCAAACATTAAGCAGAACTAATCTAGATGCTGAAACTAGAGCAGGAAAAAGGCTGGGTTTGTCTGACCAAATTAGACATCTACCATATGTATGCTTATTGCCAAAGTGAGTGTCTCGGTTCTCTTCCTTGTCAGAGAGAGAGGCTTTACAGGGTACATCACACAGGAACAATCAAAATTAGGCCACTGAACCTCAGAGGCACCTCTTTCCATCACCTGGGAGAGAAAGGAGGCATTACCTGTCCATATGTAGAGGCCTTTATTGTCAATAACTATGGTCAGTCAGATTGGAGGAGTGTAACCCAGTGCTCAAGAAGGAGAAGTCCTTAATCCCTATTTGTCCCAAGCTGCTGCTGCAAAAAATGAGCCATGGCCCAAGTCTGACATAGCTCTGAAGCTGCTGAGACTTACATTTCCCCTCTCTGGACATTCCTTGGAATGGAACTCCTTGGTTCTCTGCTCACTTCCAGGAAGAATAAGGTGCCAAACTGGGCAATTTTATTTTTCCAGATTTCTGGAGCCCTAACAAAGGAGCAACTTATTAAGAAAAAGAAAAATTATTATTCTAAAATCATCAGATGTTGTTTACAAAGATGATTGTTAACTAGAGAAAGGTTTTTTTATTCTTATTATGCACATTTAGCATGTGTGTCATAATTACATAGTCACATATATTTATTTAATTTATATATAATTACATATATTCATGTAATCTAATTAATTTTCTAGAAATATATTAATAGAATATGTTTACATAAATAAGTTATATTTATAATATAAATGCAGCATATGTAGTATGCATATTTAGTATTTAATGAACATTTACCTTAGTAAATGCTCTCATCTTGTTCAAGCATGCTTCTCAGTACTGTACTATAAATCAACCACATTAAAAATCTAATACAAGTCCAGAAGTATCTTTTTCTCATTCTCTTATTCTTTTACCTTTTCTTACAGCACAAACTAGCCTCAAGAGGCTGTTAAAATCACAAACAGATAGGTTTTGGAGAAAAACCCCTTGCTTTTATGCATATTTCTTATTACAAAATATATTTGGAATAATCTTTCACAGCATAGCATGTGTATGTCTTTTTGTGTTTCTAAATTGTATAGTGAAGATACACATATATATTCATTTGTACATAGATAATGTGTATATACTACCTAAATATAAAGAGAAAACACAAATTGAAAAGAAGCGAGTGCTCAGTTAATGAAAATCAACAAATCACCTGAATGCCAGGAGCATCAGGTGTTCAAAGTGAACTGATGAGTTTGAGCGAAGCTGAGATGGAGCGTTTGCTTAAGACTCACCTGTACGTGGTTTTATACACGTACCCCTTGAACATGCATGGGTTCTGGTGACATTTAATGTCCAAAGATTTATTTTTCTTCTCTTTGAAGAGTTCCATCTCTTTTCTTGTCCCTTTTTT